>CM040238.1:39546212-39986070 GCA_022545495.1 Chrysanthemum lavandulifolium | reverse complement strand
TTAGTTGGTTTCACGATTTTGACTATGCATATATAATTTTAGAAACAATCTATAAATGGTACATGATATAAATATACCATGTACAAAAGCGTGTTAAAGATGTATATAGTTAACCATGTCTAAAAGTTTATTTAATAATGTTTAACTTCCTTATTGTAAACTTGTAATAAAGAGTTGAATTGAATGAGCTGTTTGGAAATAACTCATAGAGTAGTCAAAGAAAGTGTAGGAACCGGTCACTAAAAAAGTTCACGGGCGGTTTTGCCTTTGCTAATTGGAATATTTTAACCATCCATTACGGGCGGTAATTCATTTTACTACCCAAACCGAATCAGGTTAAGCGGTAACCGGACATGCGGTTACCCGAAATGAGCGGTTATCCACGGTTCGGTTCATGGTTAACCATTTTAAACCTTTAAACAAGTTTAACCGTATGAAAAATAACATGATCTAAAAGGTAAAACGTTAGTGTATTAAATAATATTGAATAGACTAAAGTCATTTTAAAATTTGCGTTCAAATAAGCATACATGACACATTAACAAAAAATATTTGTTTGACGTTTATATGTTACAAACACATTAATCTATTTTCACACATAGATGTTTAGTAAATGTGTACATTAGGAGCAAAAAAGTCGTTATACAATAAGAGTAGTATAATAATATAATCGATAATTGTACTATTATTTAAATATTTAGTTAAAAACCTTCATGTATATTATATATGGTTCGGTTCGGTTAACCATGGATATCTAAATATAAAAACCGAAACCGATCCGTAATAAGCGGGTTTTTTCGGTTTCGGTTTTTATCGGTTTCGGTTTTTTCGGTTTCGGGTTTTTTCGGTTTCGGATTGAGCGGTTCGGCTCGGTTTGTCGGTTTCACGGTTTTTTTGAACACCCCTACCGGTCACGGTTTATCTTGATTATGCAATACGTTTCTGAATTTAAATTTTTACAGTGTAATTTGAACAATAAAAACTATATCCATTTGTTATTTAAAAGATGTTGTTTTGCTTCAGAAAAATGACTTGTATGCTTAAAACATTAATTGAAATTTAGACCTAAAGATTTGATTGATATATTTTAAAAAAAAATGTTTGTTTTAAAATAATGAAAAAGAATAATGTATTGCATACTTGTTATAAGATAAATGGATTATGTCTAACTTTAGACATACTTGTTTAACATACATACTCTTACGGTTATAATTTTTTAGTGGTCTATTTTATTTTATAAACTTTGCAAGATATTGATTTAAATGACTACCACATATCTAATTTTTGTTATTATTCTAAACTTCAAATATATATAGATTATTTCATTTTTAATGTTTTATGATATGTTACCAGCATCATACTATATATGCTAAATATTTTAGGACGACAAGTCGACAACAATCAAGTACTAGGACATTGGTTGAGCATAAATGCATTGCAATAAATTCGAAACACTTTCGTAAGTACTACACAAGTTTCATTTTTGAATGTTTCAAGAAACTACGACACTAGAACTCTTCTTAATTAAGCTTTTTGTTTAAGCTTATCTTTGAATTTATGAGCTTTTATAATCAAATCACATTTTATTTTTGAACAGAGATTATATTTCACCTCTCAAACTAGTGATTTGACACAATGAGTTACATCGAACATAAAAGCCCAAAATCGAGGCGATTTGCCAAACAAAATACACGAGACAACAAGCAAGTTAAAAGAAAGATACACCCTAATAACTTGTGACAGACTGAACACCATACAAGTGTGGGGAATCACCAAAGTGAGCTTTTGGTGACACAATCATATGAAGATGTGAATGACAAAAGACACAAAGACAAATAACATAAATAGAAGATAAACCCGAGATCCTAAAAGGAGCTGAGCAAAACCAAACAGATCTAGAATCAAAACCCAAGGCTACAACAAGCTATCGATGGCGGACCACAACAGATCCGGGAGAAGAGACCAGGATGGTAGCGGATCCGAGTAGAAGATAGCGGTGGCGAACGCCAAGATGAGATGATAGATCTATGGGTAAGGGCTATTATTTTGGGAAGGGAAAAAGATACAGCAGTCCGCATTTGTCGGCCTAAGCCAACCACGGAAAGGTCGAGATTTGTTTGGTTAGAGGCTGTAGAGAGAGTTAGAGAGGTTAGAGAGTTTTGGTAGGTGTGTTTTGGTTTTGTGTCATCTTTAAATCACATTTTAGAGTTAATTACATAAATGGTCATCGTGGTTTGGTAGTTTTTCACTTTCGATCACTAAAGTTTTTTTTTCTTAGTTCGATCATTTGTGGTTTGCATATATTCAGATCCAGTCCATATCCGATTAAAATGACCAAAAGTCCTTGTCATCTTCTTCTTAAAATCTTTCACAATTAACTAACGACCGTTAGTATAAAGGACTAACGGTCGTTAGTTCTTTATACGCTTTCATCCGTGTTACACTTTTTCGTCCGCTTTTACGTTTTCATCCGCATTTACGTTTAACGATTTTACACGCCGTCCGTATTTCCACGTTTTCGTCGGTTTTCACACGTTTTCGTTTGTATTTACATGTTTTCGTCTATTTTTACACGTGTTCATGCGTATTTGCACGTTTTCATCCGTTTTTACACGTTTTCATTCGTAATTACACGTTTTCGTCCGTTTTTACAAGTTTTCATCCGTATTTACATGTTTTCATCCATTTTCACATATTTTTGTCTGTTTTTACACGTTTTCATCCATATTTACACGTTTTCCTCTGTTTTTACACGTTTTCATCCGTATTTACACATTTTCGTCTGTTTTTACACGTTTTCATCCGTTTTGACATGTTTTCATCTCTCTTGACACATTTTCATCCGTATTTACACGTTTTCGTCTGTTTTTACACATTTTCATCCGTAAAAACGTGTAAAAACGGATAAAAACGTGTAAATTCGCATGAAAACGTGTAAAAACAGACGAAAACATATAAATACTGACGAAAACATGTAAAAACCGACAAAAACGTAAATACGGGCTAAATGTGTAAAATGTAGCAAAATGTTTAAATACGGACGAAAACGTGTAAAATGGACGAAACGTAAATACGGATGAAAACATGTAAACGAATGAAAAGTGTAAAACGGACAAAAACGTAAATACGGATGAAAACGTAAAAGAGACGAAACGTAAATACGGATAAAACGTAAATGAGATGAAAACGTGTAAAATGAATGAAAACATGTAACACGGATGAAAACGTAAAGCGGACGTAAAACGTAATTATGAAAAGATTTTAAGAAGAAGATGACAAGGACTTTTGGTCATTTTAATCGGATATGGACCGGATCTCAGAATATATGCAAACCACGTTGATCGAACTAGTCAAAAAAAAAGTTTAGTGACTGAAAGTGAAAAAATGACCAAACCACAGTGACCATTTATGTAATTAACTCCACATTTTATAAATCTTGCTTTTTTAAGCTTATTTTTAGCCCTATCAGTTTGTCTTTTATCTTAATCCGTAATAAACTTATGGGAAATGCTAACAGCAACCCTTAGGGCTGTTGATAACAACAAACTTTTCTTATAATTCGGTAATTTTAAGACGAGTCAGAAACATGCTCCGTATTTTTTGCTAAAATAGCCAATAAGAAGAGTGAATTGAATTTGTATGTGAGAAATTTTAGGAGATGATTAGTAATTTTTGATGATTTTAAATGATTTTGTTTGGACATTTTGTATTGTCTTGCCAAAAAATTCAGAAACTAGTTGTTAATGACAACCCTAAGGGCTGCTGTTAGCAAAACCCTAAAAAAAATAAAAACCCAACAACCCCTAAGATAGAGAGCTAAAAGGGGGAAAAACATAAGATTAGTACGTAAAAACATCAAAGTCAAAGGCCTCGAAATTGAAAAGTCGAGCATGCAAATCAAGACGTGCACCATCAACACGGGTTAGCCGCTCAGGATTAGTAATCCACTTGTCCTAATTTCGCCTTTGCTTATGGAAACGTTAGTGATCCAAACCTAGATGAATGTCGAATAAAAACAACAATGTCCTATATAATTTTCAACCTAATTCTAAAGGAGTTTTTCTAACTTGTGCACATGTCGAGTGTCCCACATTCTCAGTGTCACCCTCTGAATGGCTTGTAGCCACTGTGTGACCTTTTTAACATGTGAACCTAAAACACAAGTTAGAAAAATTCTTTTAAAAAAGCATGAGACTTCCATATTTGCCAAAGAGCTTTAGTACCCACATCATGAAAAAACTTTGCTTGGATATTACTTACGCAAATCTTCCCAAATAACATCCATGACAAGTAAATAACATGATCTTAAGATTCGGGAATGTCATTTTACAGATGACACATAACTTTCTCCAGAATGATCCAACATTTATGCCTTTATTGTCAAGATTGCACAGAGTTACTTGTGTATTATTCTAATTAAAAAACGAAATGGTAAATTAACAAGATTTTGATAAGTTACTTAATTTGCTATCATGTTTAAGGAATATGCTCATTTCATTGAATGGTAATCATCGCATTAGCTGCTAGCCGGGACGGATCCACTTGAAAGACGGGTGTGAATTGTATTTAAAATATGTAGACTAATGTTGAAACTTAAAACCTTGATAGATCTTAAAGCACTCGTAGATCGATAGTAATGCTTATGTAATCACAAACACACTATAAGACAGTCTCTATAACTTGTATTCAAGAGGAATTTAAACACAAGAACAAATACAAATAACTAAGAACACTTTGATCCTCTATGGATCTTTTAATAATATTAAAACTTTGTTTTTCAACTCGTACATTACTCATACTATTGTGTTCCTTTTATACAAAAGGAACCCTAACCCGTTTCCCAAGAAACGTATAAACATAAAACTAAATAAGATATACAATATAACTTCCTAATAAAGCTCATGCATATCCTAACTAACTATAGAATCGCGAATATCAATATCCGCAGAAACCATCTACACGGTTTCATTACTTCAAGAGAATTAAGTCTTCGAAGAATCCTTACACTTGGCAGTAATCCATCGCCAGAACTTCAAGATAATTCATACTTAGTAGAATTCCAACAATCCTCCCTAAACCGGAATTTGACTAGGTTAAGTTCCAGTTCTTGATATATCTTTAACACAACAACATAAGAGGATTGTAGTCGAACAATGAAGAACAAAGAACCAATCAATCACATCTCTATGATGTCAAAACTTTGAAACTCGGATCTTTGCGACAACAAATGACATAATGTACATCAAAACATATTAGTTTCATACTATTCTCATCACATCCGTGTGTGTTAACTCCGTGAGAGGTGAATCATTGAAAATAATGGATTTGATGTCTCTTACCAATAGCCATCACTATTGGAGTAGCCAAATGTTTAAGTTCTAAAACTATGGTACATCGATAACCATCGATTTAATAGCAAATCGGCAACCATAAACGGATTTGAGATGTCTTTACCGTAGCCGTTTGCTCAGGACTAGTCAATTCTTAAGTGAAAGAATCCCTTGGTGAATTGATTACCAAATATGGTATTCCATCGCCTTTACCACAAGCCATATACTTGTGGGCTAGCCAATTCTTGGATTCCAAACAGGAATAAACCATGGTAAATTGATGACCATACAACCCTCAGCAATTAAGCATGGGTGGTTGCAGACCCTATGATTTTGAGCAAATCATGACAGCTATCAACAGATTTGATGTGTCTTTACCAAAGTTGTACCCTTTGGACTATCCAACTCTTTGATGTACACAAGGCACAGCTGGTGAGTCGATAACCATCAACAATGTATAACAAACCTGCAAGAAAAGTTAGACAAACAAAGAATATACATAGTCTTTTTTTTTTTTTTTTTTTTTTTTTTTTTTTAACTAATAATAAAACAAAGAATCAAATAAAATAAAGATTTCAAAGAATACAAGATACCATAATCAAGATGACACTTGATGTTGCGTAATTTGATTCTTAATCAATCCAACCAATTGTTCAACATGCGACTTATCATTCCCAACCGGATCGTGTGGAACTTCCAACTTCTTTCTAAGCATTCTTTCCATCAATGACACGATAAAGGATAAATCTTATCGAGAACATACACACGTCATTCCACACTTTGTCTCCACCACATGCACACAGGACATAGGATAAAATCTCCAAGTCTCAACCTTCCACTTATGTGAATTCTTCCAAATAGAAAACCCTTTACCATCTAGAGATTGAGAGTCAAACAGAACTTGAAGATCACCCAACAAGTATAAACCAGAACCCTGTGGTGAATGATTAGCATAATACTTAGTGACAAGACCATACAGAGTATTCAAATCTTGCCTATCCACCATATGAAATATTTCCTTCAAGAAGTTAAACTGCATAGAAGAATTATCCAGTCTAAAAATGGTGTTAAGTTGTCCATAGAGACAGAAGATGGTATCTTATCATGAACATCTTTATCAGGAATGAAAGAAGTAGAAGTAGACTTAATTGAAGCAACACCACGCAATTCATACATTCTCTCAAGCACCTCTCGGCCCTCTTAGCTTTAGCAATGCTTGTTCACTTTCCTTACCCAACTTTTCTCCTACTTTATCAACAGTGCAATCATGGGTAACACTTCGTAAGAAACAACATAAGGTTCGCAGATTGAACCTTTTCAAATTTGAATGAATAACTTCGGTAGATGTTTCGTAGTAACACCGTAAGAACTCATCTTTGGTGCAATATCATCAAAAGAATCCACAATCTCAACTTTCTTGGGTCTATTTGCCTTTGGAGCATCTGCACTATCAGCAACCCTCTTTGAGTTAGAAATTGGTGTATTATGCTTCATAATCCTATGATACATGCTATTCAACTCAGAATCAGATAACGCCCAGACTTGTTTCTTTTTCAAACCAGACTGATAGAGAAGTGTACTTTGGTTATACACTACAATCCTCATGTAAAATTTCTTTTGAGCTTCAGTTGGTGGTCTTTCTCTTTTTGCTTTAGCTTTCTGTGCAGCAAGAGCTTTTCTTTGTGCAACTGCAGCTTGCTTCCTTTGATGTCCAAGAGCTATCATTTGAGCAGCAAAATTCTCACTGTCAAAGTCTGCTCCCAAAATACTTTGTGCAAGAGTAGGATTGGATGCAACCTGATGAGTATAAGCATCCCATTGCTTATCAGTGATCTGAGGAGCTAGTTCATCAAGTTCTCTTTGTCTCTCAGGAGGCAAATTTGTAGTAAACTAAGCTTCAAGATGTTGAGCCAATGCATGACTCTTCTTCATATTTGCACACTCAGCTAGCAATCTTGCTTGTTCTTGCTTTTCCTGTTCACTCACAAGATCTGAACCAAGCTCTTCATCAATCATTACACCTTGCTCTTTGTCAGCAGACTCCTTAGTAGAATCAATATGAGAAGTATCAACAATAGGAACTTCAGAAGAAACACCCAAGTTAGTATCAGAAGAAACATGTTGAGATAAAGCTTCAACAGGTGTAGAAAAGACATCAGCATTCGGATTCAGATTAAAACTCCTTCCAGCATAAAATACTTCATGATCATCAGCTGAAGGTGTAGGACATGATGTTTCTAGTACATATGTATCTTTACCATATGCAGAGCCAACATCCACCATATGTGCATCATCAATATTGTCTTCAGCAGTTGTAACATTTTCAACACTTGGTTCCTTTGAAGCTTCAGTGGAATCCTTGTTCAAAGACTGTCTTCTCTTTCTTCTAGTAAACAGAATAGGTTCCTTGTTCTTTGAAGATTCAAGAACAACCGGGAAGGAACATGAGTCTTCCGAGCCACATCGCCCAAAATATCAAGTGACTCAAATCGAGTATCCTCTTGCTCCTCATCAGAAGAATCCAGAAACCTCCTTTTGCTACTTTTCCCAAGTTGCTCCTCTAAACCCTTAACCTTTCTCTTTAATTCCACAATCTCACCACCAAGTGTAGATTTAGTCTCAGCAAGCTCCTTTTTGAGACCAGCAACCTCTGCCACATACCTGTTCACTAGAGTATATACAGATGTAAGTGTAATAGGGTCCTCAGCTCCACCATCCGATTGCTCAGTGGTAATGGGAGCATCATTAGACCTTTCAGGAGAAATATGGACATGCTCAATGATAGGAGAACCTTCATCAAAAGGCTCCCTAACTGGACTAGGTGTGGCCAGTCTATTCAGCTCATGTTCAAACTCATCAAGAGTATCATGAGTAGGTGGTGGACTTGGACTAGGTGTGGCATGTATGTAGATGGAGGCTGGTCGGGAGAAACATGAGATGCTTCGGTTGTGGAAGGACCTCATCAATGGCAACCGATGGGTTACCATCGCGAAGAACATTGGTAGAGGGTGGATCACCAACATTACCCTCATCAGCAGCCCCATTGCCTTGAGGCAACATAGCTGCTAGCAAAGGATGATGTTCCCCCTCATAATGAGTTTTCATTGAAGCAAACAGTTTAGCAGATAAAGCTCCTATGGGACAAAAGGCTTGGGCTTGTGTTGTTATGTCTAAAATCATTTGCAAAAACCTAGGGTACATTAAAAACTTATGCTTTTCCTTTGTATATTTTCAACCATATTATCAAAAATAAACTTAGAAAAGTTATAAGTTAACCCCTGAGAAAGACATACAATACCACATCCAAGTTGAGTATAAAATTGATCCCATCCTCCTGATTTATTGCTTATGCACTGAAGCAATGTGTGTGCCAAAAACCTCCACATAGGACAAAGCTGATTCTTGAACCATATATCGGTCCTCGTGACTGGTATCCAATAGCTCTTAGCCCAAAGAAGTATCTCTACAAAATTAGAGTGATAAACCCCATTTTCATCATCCAAACGAAGTTGTCTTCTTATCAACTCCTCCGTCACAACATACTCTGTTCCATCAATCATAGCTACAATCTCTGTGTCACTCCGTCTCGTAGCAGATGCCCAAAATTGTGCAACCAACGATTCATATATTGCATTCGGAGAGTGCGTTAAAGCATAATGAATCTTGGATCGCTTCAAGAACTCCACCATTGGTTCATATAATTCATGACCCTTTGCTTTTCCCAGAAAAGCAACTTTGTTATGATCTTTCTTAAATAGAAGCGCCATGAGAAATTGTGATAATGGGTTATGATTCACGCAACTGGAAGTGTGTTTAAATCGAGTGAAGAGGGAATCAGATAATTTTAGGCGAAGATATGCGAAAAAGGTATTAGTAGAAGTTACCCAATTTATGGTCAAAAATATCGGAACTGAATGTTGACCATATCTTACGTGTAAAATAACTTCAACCATGTTCAAACTTAACACTTCAGTAGAAACAATGGTCAAACTGCTGAAGAAGATCAATCAGCAGAAACAGCTCAAGTGGCTAAGTATTCTTTAGTAAATATCTTTTTACTGTGACACCCAACTCGCATTAATTGTCATAAATCCTTGAATCCGCCTATAAGATAGTCCCATTGCACACTTAAAACACACCACTTACCCCCAATTATCTTCACAAACCCTAATTTCTCCAATGCCCCAAAATCATCAACAATAGCCATGTCTACCAAACTAGAGGTCATTGATCCAACCTCCTCTCCATCATCCTCAACATCATCATCATCAGCCAGTGATGATTCACGCCCGTTATTTCGATATCCATATGAACCACGACCTTTGAAGTCCCCATTTCTCCCTTCTTCTGAAGATGATAGTGTAGTAGATCCAAGCGAGTCTTCTGGTGATTCTGATGACTCCACTGCTGCCTAGATCCACTCTTCAACAAGAAGAGGACATCACACCCCAACCTTCAACACCTCAACCTCAACCAAGGCCACGTGCCAGAAGAGAGGTGGTGTTAGCTCTTCCTACACCATGTTATGGTGCTTCATCTCATATCGTTAAGTGAAAGGGCAAAAGGAATATGGAGTGATTGCTTTATGGTGGAACGAGTAGATGGAACAACTGAATATTGTCATATCACACATCCATCTACCATTTCCACCAGCTTCATCTTTGTTTTCATCAATCCGTCCTTCCTATTTTTGTCTTCAGCTTCTTCGTCGTACTGGTCATGCATATCCAGCGTTTGGAATAGATGATATGAGCTAGTAGATGATAGGAGCTAGTATAGGTTTAGTAGATCTTGTATAGAAATGGTCTTGTATTATCATTTGAAGTTGATTGTGTCGTGTAAGTCAAACTGCTTTCTCGAATGAATGAACAATTTAACTTCAAGATTTATCTTCGTGAGAAAAATTAGATCACTTCAGACTTATCTTCGTGAGAAACAAGCTTTAAGCTTACTTGACCATTTTCCAATAAACCAACCATGGTGAACTTCAACTTAAATATGCAATCTACAAAATGTATACAAAGAAACACACAAACCAAACCAAGACTAACAAAGCTAAAAGAACATTAGTTGGTTAGTGTTAGTAAACATAAGTATAAACAATAATTTACAAAGTTTACAACATGAATCCTCCCAGGCATATGCCTCCCCGAGGTTTATGCCTCCCTTAAACTTTGCGCTAAGGGTTACATCCCAATATTGACCACTAGGTGTTGAAACCTTGGTCCATGAAAAGCCTTCACAATAACCGCCACATTATCATCAAGTGTGAATCTTAACCACTTTTATCAAATGTTTTCATATGCATCTCTTAAAAAGTGGTGCTTGATTTCAATATGCTTAGTTCTATTGTGAAAAACTGGATTTTTAACAATGCATATGGTACTTTGATTATCAATAAAAATTGTTGTGTTCATGAAGTTAAACCCATAATCCAACAATTGATTTTGTATCCATAGTACTTGACCACAACAATTGGCAGCAACAACATACTCTGCTTCAGTAGTTGAGGTAGCCACAATAGTTTGTTTCTTGCATTGCCAAGAAATCAATCTCTTTCCAAGGAATTGGCAACCTCCATTTGTGGATCTCCTATCCAGATTTGCACCAGCATAATCACTATCACTATATGCTTCCAACTTAAAAGGAGACTCTTTTGGGTACCAAAGACCTAAATGTGGTTGGCCCTTGAGGTACTTAAAGATCTTCTTGACTACATTCAGATGGGAAACAAGTGGAGTGACTTGATGTCTAGAACAAAAACTTTGGAAGGAAGTCCTTGAACAAGACCCAGTTTAGAAAGTTTGTTAATGGTCTTGAAGTTCACATGAGCCATCCTTCTATGCCATTTTGTAGACTCATCCAGGGATGCTTTTGCCACCAAACAAGTTAGATCACCTTCTGGTTGTACATCATTTAAGTTGAATGTGTATAGATTGTGATTTCTAGGAACTCTCAACAAAATTGTTGTATCTTCTGGTAGTTTGAAGTCTCTAGAAAGCACAAGACATTCATCCTCAGAGAAGAATACTTTGTTCTTGGTGTCACAAATTTGTGAGATCGAGAACAAGTTGAAGTGTTGCGCCTCAACATAGTACACATTCTCAAAATCCAGTTGAGGTGTTTTGATGGTTCCTTTCCCTGTGATTCTACCATCACTTCCACCAAAAGTGACATTGCCTCCTTCTTTAATGGGTATGAAATTATGCATCATTTCTCTGTTTCCAGATATGCTTCTAGAACAACCACTATCAACAATGCCAACGTCCTTATGCTTAAGAGGATGATCCTACAACAACAACAAAAAAATATACAAAATATAAGTACACTATGGAGACTCAAGTCATTAATGACTTGAGCCTGCCTTGTGGATCACAAGATTTAGGCCATGTAGAAACAAAAGATCCACCATTGTTCTTGGACCTCCATTGAAAATTTGGTCCCTTTCTAGTCCTAGAACAACCTGCTGAGGGATTCATAGCAGTACCCCAAGTTCCCATCCCATCATACATTGAGTCAACACATCCAGGCCAATAACCCTTTTGAAAATAGAACTTGTTGGTTTCACATAAGGGCTAGTAACAGATCTTCTCTAAGGAGAAGATTTATTAGTTGCTTGTGGAATAAAAGATGGTATATCATTAATATTTGTCCACATTGGTCTAGATTTCTTTTGACCAGCACCTGCACCCATTCTTTGCTCATGAAAATTACAATCCTTAATCAAATGAAATTTGCTTCCACAAACAAAACATGTCTTCTTTTAGAAGATTTATTCAAAGTAAAAGATGTTCTATTACATGCAAAAGCATTCAAACCACAAGAATTAATGTAATTGTTTTAGCAAACTTAAAAGCATTATTGTTCAAAGAATTAAAAGACAAGTCTTCGAAGAAACTGCTTGGAAGTTGATTCCTCAAAGAAGAACTTTAAAAGGCTTGTGGCGCCTTGGGTGTAGGCTTGGGCAAGGTCTTGGGAAGGTCTAACTTGTCATTTGAATCACACCGGTACTAGAAGTAGACCCTTGGTCGAGGACTTGTCACCGCACAACAAGAGACAAAGTCAAGAGATGAAGAATCGTGGTCCGCAAGTCTTTTGACTTTTGCCATAAAGATGGTGTGATCCATCAAAGTCAACCGTGATGGAAAGGTCAATGGGCATATGTTCACCTCTAATAGGTCCACGTACAACATGTAATTTACCCTCTTTTACAAAGTTAGCTAATCCTGCTGGTGTAGATTTACGTGTGTCATCCCTAGCTTCTAAGCCAATATATTTCTTAAAACCTAAAGCTACAGTAGAGTTAGGAGTTTGACTGCTATTGATGAAGCCAGCTAACTTGTTTCCATTCATTAACCATTCTTTATGCCTAGCTACTTCCTCATCTAGTTTCTCTTTTAGCACTTTGTTTTCAGAAACTACATCAGCTTTTTCTTTCTCAATACCTTTTAAATCAATTTTAGTGCATTCTAAATCACTTTCTAACACCCTTATCTTCTCATCATAAGCCAATTGATTCTTTTGAAACCAAACCTTTTGTCTTTCTAATGTTTTTAAAGCATGTTTATAAGCCTCAACTTCAACATAGCATTCATTATATCTAGGTTTCAATTCATCATAGGCTACTTTAAGTTCATTATAACGCTCACTACAACCAAAAACACGCTTATGTACCGAGAGATGCCCATTAAGGAAACTTGATCATGCCTATCCTCTCAAGTACAACTAGCCAAAGAATCCAATATTCTCCGAGCCAGACCATCATCATTCTCAGGCTCATGCAGATTCCAATTGACATGATCATCCGTAGTAACAAGTGTTGTGGAGGATCCACCTTCGAATTTCCATCTTCCTTTTGAATCTACTGATAAGAAGAATATCTCACCTCATCTCCAGCCTTCCTATCCTTGCATTCTCTAGAGAAGTGACCCATCTGCCCACAAGTAAAGCACTTGACCTTGCTTTTTAAATCTTGTTGGATCTCTTCCTAGAACCCAAACTTTCTCCCGTTTTACTCTCAAACTTCTTGATGTTCATTGAGAGCATAGCCAGTTGCCACTTCAAATTCATCTCCTCCATGTCAAATGGATCCACCTGTTCAAAGTCCTCAAAGGCTAGTTGCTGCTGAGTGTCATAATCAGCAACAAAAGAGTGAATCACATCTTCCAAAACACCACTAGTTTTAGGTTGAGAACTTGATGGAGTGGTAGTGTAAGAAGATGATGATGAGTAAGTTGGACTTGGAGCATGGGTCATCTTATTGGAGGAGGCCCCAACAAAAGTTGTGTGACTAGGAGTGGATGAACGAAAAGGACTTCTCACATCAGGCTCAAGAGATTTAAGTCTGTTGTATAGTTCATCAAAAGTGAGCATATCCAGCCCACCTTTAGCTTTGAGGGCAATGCTAACTTGTAACCAAGATGAAGGTAAAGATCGCAAGAACTTTGAATTACAATCATCATTATCTGGCTTTGCCTTCAGCTGATTCAACTGACTCAGTATCTTATGAAACCTGTCATATCCCTTGTGGATACCTTCTTCTTCAGAGATTTGGAATTCTTGAAACTGTTGTTTCAACATCGACTTCCTCATTCTCCTGGACTCCTCATTCCCACCAAACCTAGCCTTTATTGCCATCCATATATCCTTAGCATCCAGCATGTAGTGAAAATCACCCAAGTGATCTTCAGGTATAGCCTGAAGGAGAATAGTTCTCACTTTGTGCTCTCTTTGAACGGCCAATATCTCTTCAGCATGATTTTGGAGGAACAATAGTAACATTACCATCGGGATCCGTGATAGTCCTCTTCAAACTGCTTCCTTCTTTACCATTTCCCGTAGATTCCAATCAATGTTGGAGATCCATTCAGATCTTCATTGACCACAAATCGTACTCCTCCTTCTTGAGGTAAGGAAACTTTGCATTGCTGTTAGAAAGGCTGAGTTATTGCAGTGAGGTGTTGTTTTGGTTGTTGGTGACATCCATACCATCATCTGATCCAGGCATGGTGAAGGTTGTTTTGGTTGTATGGGTGTAAAGAAAAGATTGTTCTTAGTATCGTAGAGACTCTCCCGAGGCTCTGATACCACTTGTTGAAACTTAAAACCTTGATAGATCTTAAAGCACTCGTAGATCGATAGTAATGCTTATGTAATCACAAACACACTATAAGACAGTCTCTATAACTTGTATTCAAGCGGAATTTAAACACAAGAACAAATACAAATAACTAAGAACACTTTGATCCTCTATGGATCTTTTAATAATACTAAAACTTTGTTTTTCAACTCGTACATTACTCATACTATTGTGTTCCTTTTATACACAAGGAACCCTAACCCGTTTCCCAAGAAACGTATAAACATACAACTAAATAAGATATACAATAAAACTTCCTAATAAAGCTCATGCATATCCTAACTAACTATAGAATACGCGGAATATCTATATCCCGTAAACCATCTACACGGTTTCATTACTTCAAGAGAATTAAGTCTTCAAAGAAATCCTTACACTTCTGCAGTAATCCATCGCCAGAACCTCAAAGATAATTCATACTTAGTAGAATTCCCAACAACTAAAATACACTGTTGGTCCCTAATCTTGTCCACAAACATCACGTTGAATCAAAACTTGGCATTTTCATCACCGGTAGTCCAAAACAAGGTTTTTATAGTCTAAACAAGTCCCTTGACCAGGATTTCCAAAGTCAACGTTACTTTTCTGTTTGTACATCAAGGGTATAATAGACCATTCACAATTATAACATGCCTTAGTTAAATCTAACCCAACCCTCAACCTAGGGACCAAATGTGATTATGGCTATACAACTAGCCGTTTCTTCCCTGATACGCTAGCATTTATTTTTGAACGAACCAATAAACCCACCTAACAAACACCTTTACTAATCATAATAACACACTCTTATCCAGAAACGATCAACTAAAAATCAAAATCCGAATCTAAATCCTCATTTCTAGAACTCAAAAGACCAACCCAAATTCCAACAATACCATGTTGATCGGATCTAATGTTATCACTAATATGACAGATTGTACTAGCAACATGCCAGATATCGTGATCAATAATATTTTGAATCGGTTTCCAATAAAAGAAGCGGTGAGAACCTCTAGTTTAGCGAGAAACTGGAGGTTTAAGTGGACTTTGCTCACCGATGTCATAGGTGATGAGGAGTTCTTTTATTATTGGGTGAAGGCTGAGAATACGTAACAAACTTTTTCAAATATACCGAAGCACGTAACATACAAATTTTATTATTTTTGTACGTAAATAACTTTCAATTTTTTTTCAATGTACGTAATATTGACAGGTTACCAAGTTTTAAAGTTACAACATTGGTCCATGTCGTTTGCATTCACTTTCACCGTTAGTTATTTGACATTTTTTCACTTAAAAAAATTACAGTAACGGTCCTTGTAGTTTACTTTGACTTTCACCATTAGTCCTTTGTCTTTCATCTTTTTTATATGCGTTTTACGCGTTTTTATACATATTTTTTTACATATTTTTATACACGTTTTTTACACACGTTTTTATATACATTTTTTTACACATTTTTATACACGTTGTTTACATGTTTTTATACACGCTTTTTATACGCTTTTATACACGCTTTTATATACGCTTTTATATACGCTTTTTATATAACGCTTTTACATGTTTTTATACACGCTTTGTAAAAACGCTTTTATATACTTTTACATGTTTTTACACGTTTTATATCGTTTTTACATGTTTTTATACACGATTTTACGACGGTTTTATATCGCTTTTACATGTTTTATACGTTTTTACACACGTTTATATATCGTTTTACACGATTTTATGCACGGTTTATATACACATAAAAACGATATAAAAACATGTAAAAACGTTTTACACGCTTATATACGTTTTTTATGTTTTTATACACGCTTTTTACACATGTTTTATAAACGCCACATACATGTTTTTATATCGTTTTTACACATGTTTTATACACGTTTTTACATGTTTTATACACGTAAAAACGATATAAAAACGCAGAAAACGTTTTATATACGCTTTTACGTGTATATAAACCGTATGTAAAATCGTGTATAAAACATGTAAAAACGATATAAAACGTGTTTAAAAAACGTGTATAAAAATGTAAAAAAACGATATAAAAACGATATAAAACGTATATAAAAACGTAAAACGTCTTTATATACGTTTTTTACGTGTATATAAAACCGTGCGTAAAATCGTGTATAAAAACATGTAAAAAAACGTATATAAAAACGTGTGTAAAAAACGTGTATAAAAACATGTAAAAAATGTATATAAAAACGTATATAAAAAACGTGTATAAAAACATGTAAAAACGTATAAAAAAACGGTACATAAAACCGTGTATAAAAATGTGTATAATAACGTGTAAAAAATGTGTATAAAAAGTGTATAAAACGTACATAAAAACGTGTATAAAAACATGTAAACAACGTGTATAAAAATGTGTAAAAATGTATATAAAACGTGTAAAAACGTATAAAATATGTAAAAAATGTATAAAAACGCTTAAAAAACGTATATAAAAGATGAAAGACAAAGGACTAATGGTGAAAGTCAAAGCAAACTACAAGGACCGTTACTGTAATTTTTTTAAATGAAAAAATGTCAAATGACTAACGGTGAAAGTGAATGCAAACGACACGGACCAATGTTGTAACTTTAAAACTTAGTAACCTGTCAATATTACGTACATTGAACAAAATTTGAAAGTTATTTACGTACAAAAATAATAAAATTTGTATGTTACGTACTTCGGTATATTTGAGAAAGTTTGTTACGTATTCTCAGCCTTCACCCTTTATTATTTAACCAATATTGTTTATGGGAGGCATGTTACTAGACTCTTAAATCAGCTTATGGGTCCCATAAGAAAGTTTGTCTTCTCTGTAGAGCCCAAAATGGTGTCTGGAATAGAAGACTTGAATTATGAAGAGATTCGTGATTGGCTTTTGTTTTTGGCTCGACAAGGAATTGAGGAGCTGACAATTAGAAACTGGTATAGTCAACCAGTTACGTTGCCAACCCAACTTTACTCTCGTATGAAGTTGAAACATCTGGAACTTCATTATTGTGCTTTTCCTACTTTGGAATTTTTTAGTAGTTTTCCAAATCTATTGAGCTTAGAATTGTGTTATGTCAATTTTCGAACCGGTACAGTTTGGGAGTTTATTGCTGGTTGTTCCTTACTTGAGTCTCTTAAAATGGATCGTGCTACTACAAACGAGATGAGACTATAGGATATTGCAAATCTTAGGAATTTTACGAAGTTATATTTGTCATTCGGTATTTCAAATGTTGTGACGACAATCACAACATCCAATATCTTTCATCTGACAAGTCTTCTAACTCTTCAGACCCTTACATTCGATTTCCAGGATTGCACGGTAAGACCAATTTGAGTTTTACACTTCTAATTTTACAATGTTAAAGATATGTCTAACATTATTGAAATTTAATCTTTAAAACTTGTTGTAGTTTATAGGGTAAGCTAATTCTAGGATGAATGTCTTTGTGCCCTTTGTATCCCTGATTAACCTTAGGCTGACCAGAATCGATTTTGGGAATAGTGTTATGGTATCGCTCATCATTGAAATGATTCGTGGATCTCCAAATCTGAAAATGCTAGATACCAGAGCAAGTGTAATACTAGAATGCATATATATCAAATAAACATTCATTAATTGCCATGTTTGTGTATCTCAATACTATTTGATTTTGCAGGCTGCATACACGCTTAGTGTTCTACCTTTGGAAAAAATTCAAATGTTGTAGATGTAAACACAATCAAGCATGGGCGACACTGATTGTGGTGTTTCGAGCTTTTCCTAGATCGAGCGTGAATTAACTTTAATAAAGTTTATACTTGCGTGTTCTCGGTCGCTAAAGACAATCTATATCAAGGTCATCGATTGGAGTAATGATGGGAATGAAAATATCAGGATGAACTGGGAGTTGGATAGGAAGCTGTTGAAACTCCACCGAGCTTCCCTCACAGCCGTGGCAGAGTTCTTTTAGCGGTTGTAGTTTATGTATGGGTTGAATACCCTATGACAATTCATCTTGCAAAATAGTATTTTTGTATTTGTTTATATGGTCTGGTTAAATTTAGCTTCTTCATATGTTGTTGGTTGTGCGTATTGTTGGTGATGCAAGTTTGACATTCGAAATTCAAACTTTCATTTAGCATTTAAATTTGATTGTAGAAAGTAAAACTGCAATCCGTGAGTCAAAAAACTTTAGTATTTCCATTTTACTTTAGTTAGTCAACATACATTCAAAATGGTGAATGGGCATTTTCTACTTGCATTTTGACTTTGTTAAAGTCAAAATTGCAAAACCATTAGTCAATATTTGTTAGGGAATTTATTGATATGTTTTGCAAGTTTGACTTTACAAAGTCAAACTTTTAATGGTTTTGTGTTGTTTAATCTTCAACTAAATTGTAGTATACGTAACTTGGAAAATTGAGGGACCAATTGTGTATTTTAAAGTGATTATTGGGCGGGAGTTTTAAGTATTACAACGGAAACCCAAACAAATTCAGGGACCAAGTGTGAAAAAAAAGTCACTATTAAACCCATTGACCGTCTATACCCTGAGACGCTATTTACTTGTGCACACGAACCAATAAAACCATCCACCACTTTTTCCACACACACAAAATTTCCAATGGAAGATTTCCCTATTTTGAATGAACTCATGGAGATTGTTGGTTAATCCAACTTAAATGATCGTATGGCAGTGTGGTTTGGAGAAGATGTTGCACAAGAAGGGTTTTTGAAAAAGCTAGTTCGTGAGTGTATTGATCATCTGAAGAAGGGCATCATCAAGCTTAGGGAGCTGATTGAAGAGAACGAAGCTTTGGGACCTCAGGGAATAGCTCTTAACAGTTTGGATGGGCTGAGAAATCCTGTGCCGTGCACAACGACCTACTTGTTCGATTCATAAAGATTTTTGGTGATATTGATGAAGGTATTCGTATCAACGAAGGTTATGTTAAGAAAATGGTGAGCATAATGACTAAATTTTGGGTTATGGGGTATGTTAGAAATTGGATTTCACAATCACACAAACAATCACAAATATGGGCGTATAATTATATGGTTTTAGAGAGAAAGTGGGATATTCTAGTAAGAGAAACTCATGGAAGGTTAGATTCAAATGAACATCCAACCTCTCCCTTGTGGGAGAGGGCTATTTGTTTATCTAAAGGAAGCACGCCTCCTTGGTGTGGATCAGGCATACAATGGGTAAAGACCCGTCCTTCCTCCACGGTGTTGCACTAAACTAAACTACGCTAATAACTAACTAATAAACTCACAAATAATGTAACATACGATATGTCTACGAGCTAACTTATGCTAGATAATATTTGGGGTGACCGACACTTCACTTATGGAATTTCCAATTCCTAACAATCTCCCCCTAAGGGAGGTCACCCCATGTTTTACATTTTGCATCCTAGCATTCTATTAAATCTTTGGTCTTGAGCTCGTAGACTTCACTTCATCAAAATATTCAACTTTTGTGCTTTCATGGTGAAATTATCATAATCCAACTATAATGTACATTAAGTGGAGGTTATAGAGCTGATCCACACTATGATGACCTTTGAGCTTCATATGAGATCATCGACCACGATTGATCTCGGCATCACTCATTGTTGTGTTGCCCGCATATGATGTAGTGACAATTGGACCGACATGCTCACATTACGGATCATGAAATCTTCTCATCGAGTAGCGGAAGCTTTAGTTGATTCATGATATTTGCGGCGAAAGAAGAAGCATGGAGTGAAAATATCGAGTCATTGATGCACCAATCATGATATCTTTGGAAATGAATGTGTTGTGTGAGCATGCGGCTATGGATTGACCTCTCCATTACGATCATTTTGCAAACGTCGGTCGTACACGCATACAACAGCTAGCAATAAAGCGCACAAAGTGTCTTTGATCACTTTTGTTGAATTGAGGTACACGACCCACGGTTCCCGTTGATCGAGTACAAGTCTTGCTGTGATCAGGTATAATTCCGAAGAATCTCCTTGACAGGGTTTCGCAGCTGTTCTAGCTGTTCTCAAACCGGAACATCTCAAAGAAGACAACACGGAGTGAGTGAACCAGCGAATTTGAGATTCACTGATTGATAAAAAGATATTTGAAAAACAATCGAGTACTGCTTAATAAATTGTTTTTGCAATACAACGAAGGTTTTAAGGAAAATCAATTATCAATCATAAACACCTTTTAGTTTTGAAATATCATTACACAGTTGATGTGCTAGAGAAAAGAATTTTAAGCACACCGACCGGTTTTTCAAAGGTATCCGTCAATCCATAACCTGAACCAGGATTGATTCATAATTTTGAATCGCCCCATTGTTTATGTTCAGTTGTCACATGGTTGATCTATTGGATAGATCTCACATGCCACCTACCAAGAGCTTGTTTGATGTTGGCTCTAGAAGGTCTTCCATCGTCATTGTGAATATGTTTACATATCACTCAGATGTTCTGGCCTTACCACAAGGATAATACGTAGGACTCATAAAATATAATCTCTTTCCACATTGTGTGAAACAGAGAGTCTTCCTTGATAGTGTCCTAAAGAGATTTATTTGATGATCTTGTGGCTCTAGACTCAATAGTGCACATTTGGTTTCCTATATCGAAGACTAGGGAGAGGGTATCCTTCTTCAATATCAACAAACTCTAAGAGAAAGTCGATAGATTATGTCGGTTCCCCGTGAGAATGAAACAAGCCCTTTCAAGAGGAACTTGAGTAGCTTGGGAAGTTGTAGTGTAGTGCGTCACTGGGTCCATGACGTCTTGTCTTCAATACCGGTGTTACCTTAGTAACCACCAGTAGCATATGTATTGAACCCGGTTACTGCCCTAAGGTTGAATTATTGGAGGGCTATTTCTTTTCACCCTTTTCACATTTAATTCTTTTTCATTCTTCAACCCCTTCAGTGCTTACCGTGACTTCATTACTAGAACCTTGTTGGGTTTATTCCAGTTCTAGCTCTGTCTCAATCCGCACTCTTCCCATATCTCACTTTTCTCCTTTTTTCATCATACCTAAGGACTCTACACTATCTAGTGGATTGTCCCTGGGTAGATCCCTCCGGCTCTGGCGGGATCGTGGGAACGAATACCTAACCTCACCAACCTTATAACTCCATACATAAAGTAAAATGGTTGGTCTTTTGGTACAGTTCATTTTTCCAAGAAACCAATTGAACAATCATATGAAAATCAATCAAGGTACTTGTGATATAGTATCAAAGCATTTTGTACCTTAGTTGTTTTGATCATTTATAAATGCTCCCCCTCAACATGTGCATATGATTTTTAAATTGTTTAGCACATGGAAACAAGAGTTCTTTTGAAATAAATTCTTGATCACAATTTCCATGGAAAAAGCCATTTGATTTTCTTTGGTAAATTCTCCCCCTCAATATGTGCATAGGATATTTGAAATCATTTTATCACATAGAGGAAAGAGATCTTTTGAAATACAACCACGATTACCAAATATTTAGAAACCATTTAACACACAATCAAGGTACATTATGTTAAAATATGGAAATCTTTGTACCTTGAAGGTTTGTATTTGTTTGAAATGCTCCCCCTTAATATATGCTTGAGATTCGAAAAGAGTTTAGCACATATTAGAGAGCGTTATGCACTTTGAGACAAAAATGGTCATCTTTTATCATCTTTCATATTTATATCACATTTTCTCCCCGATCAAAATTTCAAATCCTTTGAGATTTTGGATCTCTAGTGATTTAAATATGTATGAAATAAAACATTTGTTGGAGAAAAATGTGTCCGGTTTTATATGATCCGAAGTGGACAACATCAAGTTCCTTTTTAGATAAAAGGAAACCACAATACATAACCTATCACTACTACATACATTATAGTTGTTCATAGTACATACACCACATTTTACACATCAAAATACAAAGCGAAACTACTTAGAAAGATGTCTTCATTCGGTTCTTTGAAGCGACTTATAGTGACCTTCACGAAGTCTACCACCCACAAAACTTTCAAGGTGCGATAAATCATTCTAGTCTTTAATCTTCGTCCGATTGCAACAATGAAATCTTCACATATCTTCAAGTCTTGTTCGACGAGAATCTTGTTTTGTTCCACGGCTTGGATCAAGTCGATTTCCTTCACTCTAGAGTTCAATTCTTCTTGACCATCTTGAGAGTTCCATCACTTAACTTGAAAAGCTCGCACGATCTCATTAGCATACGTGACCCGTGTCATCGGTAAAGATGATGGCTCTAGGGGTGTCAATCACTTTATATTCGTGATGAAATTCAAGTCTGAGGCTTCCCATTGCGGTCTTGTTAGGTTGACCCGAGTCCGGTAGCTTTCCATTCCAAGTGAAAATCCCCAACTCTTTGTCGAATGACCAAGCCTCGATCCAGATTGACAACGAGAGAGAGCCTTCTTTTCACGAGCGGTAGATGGTCAAGGTGTCCTTGGAGGTTTAGAAGATAGAGATCTTCAAAGTCACTGGCGTGAGATGTTTGAAGTCGTTTTCTTCTATAACATGATCTTTCGGTCGACTCTTCTAAGAACGATCTTCTTGAGATAATCATAGCCGTAGATAGGGAAGATCTCTATCTTGACAACACTAAGAATTCGCACTTGGATCGAATAGACTTTGACTCTTTTTAGCGACATGTCTCATCAATGTAGAATTTCTTCTTCTTGAACCACCAATGAGAAATGCCGTATGAGGCGACGATGTCATACTCTTGTTCTTTATCGCCTGAATTGATCCGGAACCATCTATTCAAGACCACGATCGGTGTAGGTAGCAGCTTTCATCTTGGAAATCGATAAAGCTGATCTTCTCTCAGTAGTACGAGCACACAGATAGTCCAGGTCATGGTTGAAGAAGAACTTTGATTGAATAGTCATTTGACCAGGTTCACCACCAAGAGGAAGAGGCTTGTTTACATTGAAATGGCTGATCTCCTCACTGACTTGATCGTTAAGCATCTTGTGACATTCTTCCATCTGGTATTGAAGCTGATTGGCATCTGAGTGGAAGACCTTGACAATTTCAAAAGCTGGTCCTTCAAGATCCTTCGGAGTGATAGATGAAATTTTCTTCTTTTCATAAAACCACTTGATAAAGCTTCCCATATCTCCTGTGATGTGAAGAAGAGAATCTTCAGCTGGGGCTTCATAGTTGGCAGTTATTGTTGAAGCCCAGTTGTTGTCAGGGATCATTGTGTCAGACTCTGGAATGGACCATGAAGGTTCTGGAGTTTGAGGTCTCTCTTCGGTGAGCCAACTTTGAATTGTGTCTTTTGAAGGTGTAACTCTAGAGGTATTAGAGCGTTCACCTGACACGTATGCATCAAACCAATCATCTTCAGATGGCTTGGGGATATGTTTGGTGGATGCATCATCGTCATCGGATTCGACTCGCCATGACATACGATTCTTCATGAAGCACCCGATCTTACGGAATAGAGCGAGAATGTGGGTGTGAACCTTGAATCAACGGTGGTCCAAGCAGCGAGACTTCTTTTGAGTTCCACGATCACCGGATGAAGTGGACTGATTTGAAGGTTTTGGTGGTGATGATGGTGGTTGTGGTGTAGGTGTAGAGGTTGTGCGAAGCTCCACCAATCTGGGATGTTCGGCTCCACTGTTGGAGGAGGTGGAGGAGGAGGAGGAGATTTGGGACCTTTATGTAAAGATTCCAACACTGAAGTCCTCCTTTTCCTTTTAGCCTCCCTTTCTCGAATATCCTCCAGAAACTGTAGATGATTATCGTGTTTAATCGATTCTTCAAGTGCATCATAAAGCTTCTTGTGAACTGCATCCTGATGCTCATTAGCTTCATACATCTTATCCGATAAAACAACTCTCATATCAGCAATGGGCAAGTCCTTGAATCGTTGAAGCAGTGGAGCCTGCATTGCCCATTCAACAGCATCTTTTACCTCTCCCTCAATTGCATCTGCAACACCTTGATCGAAGTTAAGATTCTCTAACTTGTAGACACGTTGCTCGAGGGCGTTGACAGATTTAGGCAGTTGCCTCTCAAGAGCTTCAATTCGTTTTACTGCTTTGTCGAGCAATTGATCTGATGTAAGTATTTGAGGTGGTGAAGCCGGTGGAGTTTCCGTGACAGTAACTGTAACCACTGGTTCAAGTGATAGATCTTTAGCAGGATCAGGTGGTGGATGTTCGGTTGTAAGAGCAGGTGCAGACATTGGTGGGATGGTTGATGTGTCTTGTTGGATGCTGACCGTGTACATGGACTCAGCTTCTTCTTTCTCATCATTAGGCTTATGAGTCTCGGTGTCTGAAGGTTTGTCATTTGAAAACTGATCACCGAATGAGAAATCGGCATCCAGATTCTTAAGTGAGGAAAGAGAACCCGTGAGCAGTTAGGTTCCTCCATATGCTGGTTTCATCGGATCTTGACTCAAGGTTCTCCTGTGAGTCTTTCGCATCTCTTCATCATCATTACGATCAGTTGGGTATCACTTGATGCGGGAGTTTCTTCTTGTGTTTGGATACCTCCTTTTCCATTCCGAGCTTGTTCTTGATCCGAAGATGTCTCTTTGCTTCTTTTCTTCAGCTCAAATTGTGTGGTAGTTCTTGATGGTGAAGAGGAGATGGTTAGAAGCATGTGAGCGGCTTGTTCAGCTTCTGCACCAACAATCCCTTTCCCTTTGTCTTGAGTGATTGAGGTTGTTTGACTTGGCATTGGCTCAGGTTCTCTTAACACAACACCTCCAACTGGTGGTCTCATGTTCAAGCTTTCAAGGCTTTGTCTAATCCCTTGTTGCAAATTAGCATCGTCTTCATCGACCAATTGACTGTCACCCTTTGGTGTCTCGGTTCCCCCAACAATTTCCTTTTCGCATCATTCTTTCTCTTTTTCTGCTTCTTTGAAGAAGTGTCGATGGGATGTGATCATCGCGTCTCTTCTTGGGAAGGGCAGCATATGAGGTCTTTGTACTGGAAGTGGACTTTGTAGCTTTGGGTTGTGATGGAATGGGAGAGTCATCAACATTGGATCTGGATGCTCTTTTCTTGTATAATTTGAAGTGGTCAGTCTTCTTAATATCGTCAGTGAGAAGAACATCAGGAATTGGCAATCCAAAGATCTCTTTATTGACACCTCTAGCAATATACTTGAGGTTACCCATAACAAATTCATCCTTAGCATTATGGAGGACTGATTCACTCCTAGGATTGAAGTTATGAGTCAGTTGCAAGTACTGGATGACAAGCTTCGAGAATCTGATGCTGGGAATCACAAGTTTGTGTACTTTCTTTCTTCCTTGAGCTTGATTCAGAACATTTGTTCTATCAGTGATGAATGTGTGCATTGACAACGAGAATTCTTCCCAAATACGTTCCGAGACATTAATGTTCACCCCATTGACGAGACCCCATAGGATTTGCAGAATAGGAATCCTTACTTTATCGAACCCTGAGGTTTTGCCCGATAAGAATAAGTTGAGAATAGTTGTCATGGCTCTCCAAGGTTGATACAAGTGTCCGGTAATGATATCTGAGGCCCTTGTTATGCCAACTTGATAACCCAAACCAATTAGAAAGACTATTAGCTCTTCCGCACTAGGTGGAGGAGCAGATTGTTTGGTAGGGTCACATGGTGTGATTCCTAGGGCCTTACTGAGAATGTCAGATGTGATTTCAAATTGCTTATCATCAAGCTTGCGGGGAATAAGTGGCGATGATCTTGTCCCAGTGATGGTGTTCCAAAATTGTTGTAGGTAAATGGAAGGGATCGTGCATTGTTTGGTTAGGGCACTAAAGAAGTTAGTGTTTTTAAGAATATCAATAGCCACCTTGAAGATTGGATTTTGTTGAATCCTTTCCATGTCCACATAACAGTTACTTTTCCCAATCTCTACCCATTTGTCTTCTGGAAGAATTTCATTATCTGTCAGAACAATGGATGGAGTAGAGGTAACAAGATTCTCGGATGAAGTTGTATTAGCCATTTGAGATTCTGTAGAAACACACAGACAACACCAGTGTTCGAGAGCATGTTAGATAAGACATGGTTAGCTGAACAACTTTTAATGTAACCTCATGAACCAAGCACAACGAGTAGCATACATGACAGATTACCAATAAACAGATTGAAATGCTTTGGAAATAGATTAAGTAGTTTTAGTAATATTCAAAGTAACAAATCATTTTGACAACGTTTTCAAGAGATAAGTTGTTTTGAGTCAAAATTGTTAAGAACAAAGTTGCTATAATAGGATTTCATGAGACAAGTTGCAATTATGAAAGTGTTTTAACAAGTTTGCTAAAAGAAATTTGTCAAAACAAGTCGCTACGAGTAAACCTGAACCAAGTCGCTAACATGAAGTTATTACAGCAAGTCGCTTTAACCAATTTAACAAAACAAGTCGCTACAGGAAAAATAGTGACAAGTCGCCATTGTGAAAATAGTATACCAAGTCGCTAACTTGTCAAAACAAGATGCTATAAGAAAATTACTTAACAAGTCGCCTTTATGAAAACGTTTAAGCAAGTCGCTAACTTGTCAAGACAAGTCGCTATCAGAAGTTACAAGGCTAAGTCGCTACAAATCATATCACCAAGTCGCTAGCAAGAATGTATTAAAATATCACAACTCGCCATGAGGAATCTATGAACCAACTCGCTACCAAGAACACTGTGTTTATTAGGTAAGTCGCTACCAAGAACACGACCTATCATACGCATAACACCTCAATCCAATCAACATATGTAACCATTATAGTAACACAATCAAACCGCTACAATGAACAAATACAATCACCCCACAAACACAAGCAAAATCAGAAACACAACCCAAACGAACCACATACGAATAATACAACAAATCGCTCAAAGACCCATTAATACATACAACTATCCTAATGAACCCAAACAACACCTACTCCATTAACACATATATCAAGTGATTCATTAAACGAATTCATTAACAAACCTAAGCGAGGGGTCAATTTGCGAGGATCGGTGAGCAATGGAATCATTAATATAAGCGAGTTAGGGAGGTATATAATCTACATGATATGAATCAAAAACGTTGAGATTGTCTTACCACAAGCAAGTCGCTAGCAGGAAATGGTCACGAGAGAGAAAAAAACTTTTGTGTTTTTGAAAATATGTAATCGTGAATCAAGTCGCTATGTTTTAAGAATGGATTTTCAAGTTTAAAAAGTTTACACTTTCAGTCCCTGTACTTGTGTAGAAAAGGCAACTCGCTAGTAAAGATAAAGGCCAAGTCGCTACCCCTTAGAAAAGCAAGTCGCTATCTATGATTAAAGCAAGTCGCTATCTATCTAAGTTAGTGCTATTGACATTTTCAGTCCTTGAACTTATCAGATTGCATGCAAATACAATGGATAAAAGCATGTTGAATAATATGACAAGTACCAAAGGTGACACAACATAGATAAGCTATCTAACACAGAGGGCATAATGAAACATGACATAAACATGCATGAGCACACAATACATATCAAACAATGATGCAGAGTGAAACAGAGATAACTTGAAATATTCTCCCCCTCAATCAATGTCACCAATGAACATTGATTGAATTCAAACCCCTCGTTATAAAACAAGAGTATATCTTTTGTTCGAACTTCATCTATGGACCCGTGTCATTATTGAATGACATTTCTAGGACCGTAGATGTTATCGATTACAAGAGATACATCTTTTATCAGATTGTGGGTAAAGATTAAATTAATAATAACAAAAATGATTTTGATTTAAAGAATTTTTTTTTGAAAACAAATTTGTACACTGATTCATGAGAACGAGTCCTGATTCAAGTCGAACAGAGTCAAAGTACGAGGTACATCAATTCTGACAAGCTACAATTCCTGAGTGAGCAATCTTCATTTCTGATGGAAACCAAGTCATGATGTTCATGATTGAATTGAGCATTGTGCCTGAAAAAGATTGAGGATACTTTGCACTAGAAGCACATGTAGTATTGCAAATAGATGAGTTAGTGACATGAGTAACTTCACTATTGGGTGTTGCACATTTTGATCTAGGAGTGTCATTAATAGAAATCCCTTTAGGTTCAATATTCTTGAAGAGTTTTCCTGTGGGCATCCACTTAAGGCAAGATCTAGGTATGTAAGTCCGTTTGGATCCTGAAAACTTAAATAATCTACCAGTTGGAATCCATTTGAAACAACTGCTAGTAGATTTGGATGTAGCCACTTCCCTGTTTTGAATATTGGTTCTTTTATAATTAGTTTGTTTCTTAGGGGATTGATCAGTCATTTGATGCTTCTTATAAGAACTAGATGAACTCCTAATATTCATGATCTTAGGGCTTCGAACATTAAGCTGGGGATTGTTATTCATCATATCGGAATGAAATAGTGAAGTGACTGGTTTTGACAAAACAGTATTCGCATCAACTTGGGAGGCAAGCTTAGATTTCGATGGTTTAAATCTTTCAGTTCTAAAAGCATTGGGCTGCCTAACTACAGTACGTTTTGAGTTGTTCAGTACAATTGGCTTCCCAAGGTTGATGGTTTTGCAAACTTAGTGTTCACCCTATTTCCAATAGATTTCCTAAGCTCATTTTTAAGGCAACAATAGTGAAGCTCTTATCACGAATTTGGGCTTTGAGGGCATCAATGTCCGCCAACAAGGAGTTAGTTTGATCAATCAACTTTGAATTGTTCTCGATAAGTTCTTTCTTAAGGACTCATTTTCCTTAATAGGTTGGACACACATAGAGCCAATTCATCATTCCTAGATTTAAGCGTATCACTCACCTCATGGTTAGGATTGTTCATCCCTATATTACATTTCTTATGCGGATCCGAGAGTTCTAATTTCGATTGCATATGGTTGAATCTTTGTCCCGAATCTGGGTTTTAAGTGGTTAATTTCAAAAATTCTCGAAATTATGGGAATTCGGATTTATGCAAGTTTTGTAGCAAGAAAACTTTCTTCTCTTTGTTGTATTGCAATTTCAAGGAAATACAATGTTTTCAAGAATTGAGTATTTGTTTGAAAGTTCATCATAAACCCTTTTTCAACCATGTCATTTGTTTTAAAGATTTTAGATTCAGGCTTAACCAAGAAACATTTATCAATATCATAATCAGAGTTAGAATCAAATTGATCAGGTACATTATTAAATGCATTATGTTGATCAGTTAAGGATACCTCATCACATGACACCGGTTCATTTGCTGGAATGGCATCTGTAATTACCTCATGCACAGCAGGAGTCTTGAAATGCAAACTGCTTTTCAAGCTTTTATGACTCGAGTCTTTGTATTCAATATAGATGGTTTCATCATCCTTTGTTGTATCGATATTACGCATTCACATCATCCGTTCTTTCAACCGATCCATTACGATTTATCACAACTTTCACTTAATTTATTCGACACCCATTCAACACATTCAACTTATCATTCTCTTGAGCGGCTTCCTTAATGTACATTTCCACATTATCCATAAGTTGGATAAATGTGTTGATGAACTCATGAATTTCCATTCCAAGATGTTTCTTGAATGAAATTCCGGTCACTTGTTGATCAAAGTCTGCGGAATATTCCCCATTGATAAATGGTGAAATTGGTTGTAGATTACTTGAAGTGCGACACTAGAGTCATCCATTAATACCTTCTTTTGGTAATTTGAAGCTTCATTTGTTCTAAGTTCAAGAACACAGTTCTTGTCAATGTGGATAAGTCCCATCGGAAGAAACCTTGCATGTTCGATCCCTAGTTGTGGATAACAGTTGTGTGAGTCTTGGTGAAGTAGTTGAAAGGACTCAATGTTGCATTCCATTTCCCTTGCATCATGTGTCATTAATAAGTGTGATTCATTGATATTTGACTCGAAATGTGAAGGGTTTTGATCATAATTTCTTTGAATCGGTCATGGTTAAACATTACGAATAGCGAGCAGTTTCATTGTTCGTGAGGTATCATAGAGTTCAAGTACTTTGGAGATTAAAGGATCGATGATGTATGTCATTGTGTTGATGGATATTAGGCACATGTAACTTGCATTAATTCACCAAATTGCTAAATACCTTGAAGACAAGTCGCTACTTACCCACTCGCTAGGTACTCAAGTTGCTATAAACCTTAGAAACAAGTAAGACCTTAAAGAACAACTCGCTAAGTATCAAGTCGCTAAAGAACAACTCGCTAAGTTACCAACTCGCTACTTACAAGTCGCTGAACACAAGTCGCTACATCACCAAATCGCTAAGTAGACAAGTCGCTACTAGAACAAATCGCCAAGAACTATAAAGCCAAGTCGCTAGAAATAATAGAAACAAGTCGCTAACCCAACCAAGTCGCTAGCCAAAGTGGAACCTCCACTAACTTGTACTGTTTGTCGGCTTGTCTCAATAGACAAGTCGCTAAGATCAAGTCGCTACGACTTAAACTACAACTCGCTGGAAATTACTAAAGCAAGTCGCTACGAAGAAAAACACACCGAGACTCAAGTCGCTAAGATGAAAAACTTCAAAACCACACTTTTCAATCCAAAACAAGCTCAACCACGGTGATTCAAGCTTTCCAAATCAAAACCCAAGCACTTACAATGATTCTAAACACAAAAGTACACACAAAATTCAAACTTTAACACAAGAAATGATCCAAATGATGCAAAAACCACTAAACTTTTCAAACCCAAAACCATATAAAACCACTAGAAATCCAAGGATATGTAAGAGATGATCAAACCATGGCTCTTGATACCAATTGTTAGACATTGGATTTCACAATCACACAAACAATCACAAATATGGGCGTATAATTATATGGTTTTAGAGAGAAAGTGGGATATTCTAGTAAGAGAAACTCATGGAAGGTTAGATTCCAAATGAACATCCAACCCTCTCCCTTGTGGGAGAGGGCTATTTATAAAAAAGCACGCCTCCTTGGGTACATGGATCGCATACTCCTCCTTCCTCCACGTGTGGATCGAGCATACAATGGGTAAAGACCCACTCATTCCTCCACGGTGTTGTACTAAACTAAACTACGCTAATAACTAACTAATAAACTCACAAATAATGTAACATACGATATGTCTACGAGCTAACTTATGCTAGATAATATTTGGGGTGACCGACACTTCACAACTCTCCCTATGGAATTTCCAATTCCTAACCCAATATTTAGGGTTCAATGTCTTCCCGTTATTTACGATAATTATGTGTTGTTGGTACTAACAGGGTTGAGGGTTGGGTTAGATTTAACTAAGACATGTTATAATTGTGAATAGTCTATTATACCTCGATGTATAAATGTAAAAGTAACGCTGACTTTAGAATTCGGTCGAGGACTTGTTTAGACTATAAAAACCTTGTTTTGAACTACCAGCGATGAAAATGCCAAATTTTAGTTCAATATGATGTTTGTAAACAAGATTAGAGACCAACAATGTGTTTTGGTCAAATATGTATTTTCTTGATATGAGCAACCCCATTTTTGCTAATGAATTCTTTATATTTCAACTTTAGTACCAATAATCATAAATAAAATTTGTGAAACACCTTATAAAAAATCATGAATCGCTGCTAGTGAATTGTCATAAAATGGTTTGTAACTTTTATATCCAAAGTGTGAATCTAACCAATAAAATACGAAGCAATTGCTTTGACTTTTTATCATTTACTTGAAACTTGTATTAAAGTATGTAAATGTTTTGTAAGTTTTTCTTTCACTTTTTTTTTTTCTTTTAACTAAATTTGATAAGAAAACTTTATTGCAATTCATACGTCTTTTTAGTTTTCTTGGCATACATTAACTAAAGCAAGTAAACATTTTCTTAATTAATATATTCTGAATAGCATCTTGTTTTCTTAAAGAAGATAGCATCACATGTTGTAGAGAGAGTATATGTTAACATTCTTTCATAAAAAATAAGAAAATTCAGAGACTGCACTTTTCAAAAAGGTTTGCTCAGCTTTGACTTCAAGGCAATCAACTATCATAGATACCCGACACTATCAAATTTCACAAGTCATAACAAATATAAAAAAACAATTCATGCTTTCAATATTCCTTTTTAACCATGACATTCAGTTTTCCATCAATTACATACAACTATTTATATATGCAGTCATATATATATATATATATATATATATATATATATATATAGTTGTATAATTTACCAAATTATAGTTATCTTTCCAAAGAAACTATCAACTATCTTTACTACATAAAATAAAAATAGTCAAGGTGAAAGTGAAATTGAAAGTTGAAATGAAAGTCAAAAGTGAGAAAATGATAATGTAATTAATTCTCTTATTAAAACACCCCATTACTTAAAAAGACATTTATTTATTCATATCAGACAACAAACTAAAGAATATCCACCAAATTAACTACAAACAATTAAAACAACCCATACTAAAAAGACAATAAAATTTTCACAATATACAATTTAAACAATTTACAACAAAATCCAAAATATAAAATAATTAAATACACTAATTAATGTTATTTTGAAACACCCTAAAATGAAAAGACGTGTTATTATACATATTATACAAATTAATAAACACACAAAGTTCATACATATGTTTAACAAAGTTGATGGTACATATAGTTTTGAAAACCGGACCGGACCAACGGTTCAACCGAACCGGTTTCACCACCGGTTCGACTAACCAATAAAAGTCATCCTAAAATGAAGCGAGAATGGACCATTGAAACCGATACAAACCCAGAATCAGCCTCATCGAGATCTTTTCTCCGCTTAATCGTCATGTGGAACCCGCGATACTATATATAAAGGCGAAAACAAAAATGAAAAGTTGAAACTAAAAATAGAAATGTTAAAACATATATTTCAAAAGAAAACTATTAATACATATCGAAAACCGGGTTGAATCGGGACGCTTCAAACCCAACGGGTTGACCCGGTTTAATTTCACCCGTGTTCAACCCAACCCGTCGGGTTGACCCGGTTTTAAATCGATCCGTTTTTCGACCAAAACGGTTCAACCAGTTGAACCACCTAGGTCGCCCGGGTTTCAAAACATTATGTTTAGTACCAAAATCTTCAAACTTTTATTATTTTTCGTTTATTACCCATAAACATTTTTTATCACTAAACGATCTGTCATTATAAAATCTCGTTCATGCACGAGACTGCTCTTTACCTATATGTGTATATAATTACCATTAAAATTCAAACTAATATTAAATGAAAACAGATTGGCATATTCAATGTTGGAAAGTCAATACAACTTTTTTTTTTATTATTATTATACATACAAAGCATGTATCTTTGTTTTTGAAACTTAAAAAGTGAGTAATGTTAAATTTCTAAAATTCCTTTCAAACAAAAATTTCTACATAAAATTTCAAAGAATTTGTCCTTAATGAAATAGCTACCATAGCAATTCACACCTAAAATTTCAAAAAAATGTATGACTAATTTTAACAACTTTTACTAATGTAATTTCCCAAAAAAAAAAATATATTTTAATTTATTTAATCTTAACACTAATAATTTCTAGAAGTTTATCAACATATTTTATTTTATAAGGCATCATATTACAACTTATTTTTTATTGTTATGTTACTTCATAGTGTGCAGATCATATGCGATATCGCTTATTAAATATTGAAATCGCTGAACTAATTATATGATTTTTGAAAATATTGTTTGACATTTATATATAGTTGAAATTGCACATATATTGTTATGAATAACTTGAATGTTTACAATCACAAAACATTGTATCGATTTATTATATAGTAACGGGGTTCATTTTTTTGTTCTTGTTCTTGCTCATTAAATACGTTAAATACAAATCTGTTTCTAAATATTGCTATAATGATGGTGATTGATTGGTACTTTAATCGTTGATTGTTCCGGCACATTAATTTCAAAGATATACAAAGTTTTCTGAAATAATTTGGTCAAAATACATTATACAACCGATGTATATATTTTGTTAAGTTTCTTGGGTTTGAAGTTTTGATTGGTCAAATACCATGCCTTGATGAATGATAACTACAAAGTGAAGAATCAAAGAGTTCGATCAAAGAGGATTCAACACCTCATATGCTATGTACTTAGAAATTTATACTGGCGACTAACGCGCATTGTTAGTTATCTCATAATTCATGTAATGTTTTATTTTCGCCTAATAAATATTTTTGTATGTTCTTTGACACACGTTAAAATTTTCTTCAAATGAATTATCGCACGTTATTTAAACACTTACCACAATATCGCATATTGTTGATTATCTGCACTAGGAACCATGCCGCCAGGCTGCAGTGACTGCTCAAGATTAGCTAATTCTGAATTCATGCTTCCTAGATTTTTAAAATATGAATTTACCATTCCAAAATAACTGTTTACTTCAAAAATACACGAAGTTTTATAAATGCTCATTTTTGACACTCTGACCGATAATATAGTCTCTCTACTCATAAAAATCTCTTTAAACTGATTGAAATATAAAGTGAATACTTAATTTGGAGCAAGCAAAATAAAAATGTAAACACTTATACTAGATGATAGGATGTTTTTATTGATGAAAAACAAGGAATACTTGGGTTTCTAACACGTTTCTTTGTAAATCTTGTTCTTATTCACCTTCAACATCTCAACCAACTAGTCAAAATCCATATGCTTGCGAAACACTTGCTATATGTATCAAAGTCTCATGGATACCAACTGGAAAACACTACTCGATTAATCTTAAATATCTAACAACGATAGCGCGAACGTATAAAAATCACCCGATTACGGCTAGTAATAATTGCACTTTTCATTACTATGTTCTTTGGTTTCATCACTTTTTTCATTACTATTTTCCTATATATGCGTCACGATCTTTGCTAGTTCCAATTTCATCACACTCGAGTTTTGTTAAAATATCTCATATAACGTGCTTCAAACCATTTGCTACATTATACCCTTAACTTTACCTTAATGAGATAATCTTCCTCAAGTAACAAATAACAAGTATATTGATGAAAATAAGAAACAATTGTTATAAGTAATTTGTAATCAAGGATTTGAACATTTTCATGTATCTTGATTCTCTCAGTCCAAGCAACAATAAACAATGAGAAATCCATGCATCAGATTATTATCATCGTTACCACTTACTAGGATTAACTAATCTTAGAGTATCGGCTGCATCGTCAAGCCCCAGTCATAAATTGGGTTTGCCTTCTTCTTACTCCGCATAAAGTAAATAGGTCTCGTATTAGATGTCTTTTTGAATTAACAACTTGTAATGCCGTTGCACCTTCTGATTTACAATTACGTTCTCTAATATCTCAGGATCAAATCAAAGCTCGCAATTATATCTATATTATCTATGAAGAGTCCTCTAATTTTCAAGTTTGTTATATAAATAATTTCTCCTGTTGTAGTTCGAAAAAGATTAAGATTCATTTAAGTTTTCCCATAAGTTACAAACATGGCTTGTTTAAATCTCTTTAAAAACTTACTCCAACCCCTTTCCTCTCACATTTGTCAAAGAATTTACATTAAAGTCTCACTTTTACTAGTACAGTACTTTGATGATATCTCGTGTTGTAGTACTTAATATATCACACTTCGTATTTCACCTTCTAAATGAAATTTTAATCGTGTTGTTTAGGTAACGTCTTGTTTTTAATCTATAAGGAAGATCAGTATTGTGTTTTTAACGAACTAATGACTTTCAGGTCTACAACTAATCGGTCGACTTTCAGATAGAATCTACATGCACGCACTTCAGCTTTATATGTGTCGCCACCATTGAACGTTTTATCTTACGTCGAAGGATGCTAATAAACTGATTATACACATAGCAAGTCGTTTTCAGTTTTAATGTTATCCTCACTTTAGTTCACTATATCTTACTTTTAACACATCTTCGTTTTCAGCAGTAGATGTAAAATCATAGCTCTTTCTTATTTATTTCATTTATTTGGAGAATTTACTGTTTATCTAATTGTTCAAAGTATTTACTACTATATAATGTTTGGCTTGATTGTTAAACAAACATGATTCCATCGACCAAATAGGTCTACAATTCGTTAACCGACTTTCTGTTAGATTCTAGGTGTAGTTAGAACTTTATGTCGTCACCATTGAATGTTTTATATAACGTCGGGTCAAGGATGCTAACAAGTTTGTAAATTTAGCATCTTGATTTTAGTTGTAATGGTTATCCATGTTTCGGTTCTTCGGGGTGTGTTCGATGTAGAGCATTTTGGAGCATTTTGGAGCGGTGATTGTTGAGCGTTGTAATTTTGTAGTACTCATTTGGCAAACAACAATTAGTTTTATCTTTTCTTTTTGAAATGTACATTTCCCAATCATTTTTAAGCGTTGAACAGTTAATAGCTATTTTATATATTATGATTACAACTACAGTTATATTATCAAAAAAAAAAAACAAACTAACTAATGCTCACATATAGTGTTACTTTTACCATACACACCCGTATCTCGCTTTTCACCACACCCACGTTTTTATCTCTTTCTATTCACTATGTATCTTACTTCTAATGTATCTTCATTCGAGTTTTCTTTCTAAAATTTATTTCCCGTTATTTCAATTGCTTGGAGAATTTATCATTTACGTTATTATTCAAAGCCTTTTACACACAAATTTTAGACTTGATTATTAAATAAACACTAGCGCAGACCATGAGACGCGACAATGTAGACTCTTCTATGATTAAATTTTTCGACCTAACAAATGTTATTTTGTTTTGGACGGTTGGATTTCAGATTTATGTTTTAAAAGCTTAATTAAATTGTACATTATGGTTAAATAGTTGTATATTTTGGTGAAGGAGTGTTTTTAATAGTGTATTAATTGTATGTGTTGAATAATATTTTTTTAGTTTTATTTGTGCTTTAAATACTTATAAATTATGCTTATTTGCTTGTATTTGTTTAAAAATCTATTTTTAGTTTATTCATGTGTGTAAGCTTAATTATATCGTACTTTGTGGTTAAAAAGTTATATTTTTGGATGGAGGGGTGTTTTTAATAGTGTATTAATTGTATTATATGAGTAATGTGTTTTTAATTTTATGTGTGCTTTAGATACTTGTAAATAATGCTTATAAAGTAGTACTTGCTTAAAATTATATTTATGATGGTATTAAAATAATAAATATGAGGGAAGTGTCTTCCTCCATTATAAGTAGTATAGATAATTCATTAAACATAAAATTACTTAATTAATCTATAATTAATTAGACGATTTCTTGATTGAATATACTCGCCCTTGAACATTAAGTTATCAATGTGGAACAGTTTATCTTACCATGGGCGCTAACAAACTGATATATTTTTAACGGCGGCATTATATTAGAAAACGAAGCAGTTACAATAAGGAAAGGTTATTGATTAAATTTCCTAACCATCGTATCCACCTTAAATTGAACTTAGGATTTTTAGATGAAACCACAAAAACAATTATATCACTCAAGAGTATCTTAGTGGCAAAAGGGCTTGTGACTACGCTCTAAAATACGCGAGGTCTCAAGTTCAATTCCTACTTAAGTGCAAACAACCTCGAAGTGCCACGCCAACCTCCTAAAAAGGGAGGGCATTACCTAGTTTGAGTTTGTGTGGTGGTGGGTTTAAACCCGTGGATTAGTCGGCTAAAGATTGAAACCATGGTTACCAAAAAAAAGACCGGAAAAGATCAAAGCATTACGGAAGTGCCATATTGACCACATCATCTTAGTTGCAGCCCTTCCAGATGGAGTCTTATCCTTCTTTGACACTTGACTAGCATCTAAGTACGATAGCCACTCCACAATATTAGAGAACTCCGAAATATCCAAATCACACTATCTTGTCAATAAAGCCCAAAGATCAGGTGCCATCCCGCAAGAGAAGAAAAGATGATCTACGTTCTCTACATGCTCACCACACACAGGACATAATAGAGGGAAAACATCAATTCCTTTGGTTGGAAGTTTATCCAGACTCAATCAACATATAAAGACGTTAACTTTTGTAGGAACACATCTAATCCATCTAGTAGGCTTCAAGCCATTTAAAATATGCTCATCAATATGCTTTCGAGTAGAAGCAATAGTAAAACATGTAGAATCTAAAGCCTATTTCCATCCGTCCCTAGAATCCGAGAGCATCACATCACGAATAACACCATCAAATATGTAAATTGGTTTGATTCAAGACCACCTCTCGGTAACCTCCTAAGAGCATTATTCCAATATGAAATATTGATATGTTGAGCTACCGTACATCGTTATTCATACTTCGCTTATTCCCGCCCAAGGCATAAAGACGAGGAACAAAACTTTTAGCATACGCTTTTGTTAATAATATATTTGTTAATAAGTCCAATGGATTATCCATGCTTTTATTCATTATATCTAACTTCTAACCTTCCTCAATTAATCTCTTTCTAATTTTGTGGAAAACAAGAAAAGGGGTTGAATGGTTTTAGTCCTCAAAAACTTAGTTTGAAACTTATTAGACTAATAGTAATAAGACCACACTAAGACCACCACATCATTGCTACCTAAACTTTCTCACTCCTAGACCAAACACTCATAGTAAGGGGACCGCATATGTGACCGAACACTTTAAAAAAATCATTCATTAAATTAAAAATACAAATTACAATTTGAAAATAAAAAAAACATACGAAATTTAAAAAGCAATATGAGAATTAAAAAACTTAAACTGATAGTCTAAATTATATCGCTCCTTGATCTTTTGCTTCAGGGTCAACACTATCGTTAGTTGTTTTCCAGTTAATGTCATGCGGTTCATTGTAAAACATGATGTCTTTCTCGAATTTTTCTTGTTGAAATTCAAATATTTGAAGTTGTAGCTATAATTCCTTTTCCTTTACTGCAAGCCTCTATTCTTAATTTTTCCTCTTCTGCAAGCTTTAGTCTCTCCAATTCCGCTTGCTCCCGACACCTCGATTTTCCAATTACAATTCCCGCTTCTTTATTCTCAAATACTCAGAGGAGGATTCTTTCTCGACGAAAATAATAAATTGCGACCTTTGTGAATTCTATCGAGCAACGCGTCAACAAGACCAGGATCGCGGTTGAATATTCCGAATGGGAAGTGGAGTATGATGCTTTATTCTTATACTTGGCTCGACACATTGGTCGAACCTCTCGAACCTCTATATCATCTCGAATTGTTGCGTCGTTCGATCCAAACCAATATGTCTTTGAGTCCAAGTGCCGTGTGAAGTGGTTTATGATGTCCTCGATTTTTGGAACCAACTTTTTGTTTTGAAAACTTTGGCATTTCTACATATTTCCATTTGCTATGGTCCTTCAAAATCTCCCAAAGATGCATTCATTATGTCGAATTGTAAATAGCACGATATTGGTTTGGCATTTCGCAAGCCTCTATTGTTCAAAATTTTCCTCTTATGCAAGCTTTAGTCTCTCCACCACGCTTTCTCCCGACGCCTCTGATCTTCCAATTTCAATTCCCGCTCCTTTATTCTCAAATACTCAGAGGATGATTCTTTTCTCGACGAAATAACAGTGTTGAGAACTTTGTGAGTTTACTGAGCAATGCGTCAACAAGACCAGGATCAGCAGGAATTGAAGATTCTGAACAGGAACCAGAGTATGATGCTTTTTTTAGACTTGTCTCGCCCCATTGGTCGAACCTCTCGAGCCTCTATATCATATGAATCCACTGCTTCGTCGCTCAGATCCAAACCAATATGTACAGAGTATGAAGTGCCACGTGAGGTGGTTTTCGATGTCCTCGATTTTTTTGGAACCAACTTTTTTGGTTTTGGAAAACTTTGGAACTTCTACATATTTCCATTTGCTATGGTCCTTCAAAATCTCCCATCATGCATTCATTGTGCAAGCTGAACTGTAAATAGTACGATACTCGTTTACTGCTTCTTGATATATAGTATTGTCACATGCTCCACTCTAGTGCCTCCCTTTTACGCTATTTTAAACCTCATAAAATCGACTAACTTTAGGACAAATCTTATTTTTCCATTTGCAGTTGTCGGAATCGTAGCTTATTTTCGCTTCCCGATTTCCTTCTCAAAGTATATTACTACTTCCGTCCAAAACTCGTTTTCCTTTTTAGCATTTCCTTCAATGCTATTCTCGGACACAAAGTTATCTCTTCCACAAGGCTCCATATATCATTTGAATCTTTGTCATTATTCTTTGATGGTTGACACCTTCTCGTATACTTCCTTTTGACGGGCGCAATAACATCCTCGACGGGTGAGTCGACTTGAAAGGGTTGGGATGGACCTTCCCAAGGTTGATTAAATAACGGATCAAAATTATCATCAAGATTTAAAAGGTTAACTAGATAAACAGGTTGAGATTGGTATGATGGTGATGCCATGTCTGGATAATATCTGTATTGCTGGTATAACTCTTGGTGCATTTGATTTTGTTGTTGTTGGTTAAATGATTGTTGCATTTGGTTTTATTGTTGTTGTGACGGAGGTAAAAACGGATTATTTGGGTAAATCGAAGATTGATGCATTAATTGGTATGTGAAACTAATGGGACGGAAATTACGTTGGTGATCGACCGGTTAACATAAAATTTGGGTCGGTTGTTGTTTGAATGTTTTGTTGTCGTCAGGATTTTAGTGTTTTATTTTTGGGAGTTTTTAAAGTCCTTTTTTTGAGTTTGTATAGTTGTAGAAGAGAATGTATGAAAAATGAGAAGAGAAATGAGGGTTTTATAAGGAAGAAAGTGAGTTTATTATTATTATTTTTTACCAAAACAAACACCCCAATGGTTTAAAGTAAGTAGTCGTTGGCTACTTTTCTTTCCATTTCATTAACTCCAAGACCAAACCAATCCAAAACCAATTGATTTATCTTGGGAGGGCTTGGGTTCGACTGGGGTAGAGGGGACGTTGGGAATGGGTGGACCGAATCAATGGTCCGGTCTTATTACCTTTAGTCTTGTGAACAAATAATCATAATATGAATCAATAAATGCAAGACAATAAATTAAGAAAGACCAAAATAAACACGAGGATTTATAGTGGTTCAATCACTAAACTTCTTTCACCTAACTCCACTCGCTTCCCGAGTTCCGACACGAGATACTTCACTAAATCAATAAGCTCCCTTCTTGGCGAAGAAAATCATACAACGACGCTTACACTTTTACCGATACTAAGCTAGATATCAAGTCCTAACTAGGTAGAACCAACCTTTCTCTTGTGGTTTTGACCTAAAACAGTAACCTATGTCAGTATAGTTTGGTTTATAATTATAAAAATGACATTAAAGTATAACAGTGGAATATGTTAACACAACAAAGTTGCAAATACAAACTACAACTATAACACAAAAGACTAAACTCTTTTTGTGTTCTTCCCTTCTTAAATGGTGGATCACTTTGAATGAATATCAAACAAGATACTGATAAAATAAAGTTATGAATGAAAGTGTCTAGAAATGCTAGAGATATGATTCCTAGGGATGAGGAAAATGGTAGCAAAATGGCTTTTTAAATAGGTAAGAGGAAACCTTTCAGAGAACCCACGGATCCCGCATGCATCCGTGAGTCTCCAAGGATTCGTGGATCTTCCAGTCACAAAATCGCCTGCTTTTAAGATGTCAATCACCCTTTGTTTGCAAGGTTTCCTATCTAGAATGCTTAGGGAATAGCTGACGCAAAACATGTTTGATGATTTACAAAAGCGTTAATTGTTCTAAACCTAAAAATAGTTAATGAGTGTTTTTATGCAAAACTACATTGATGATTTCCTCTTTGGTTTTGGATTATTACAAAAATAGATAATTCATCTGTTAATGAAATATGAGATTTGAATTAACCCCTAAAATAAAGATTCTAGATAGTTGGCAAAAATGATTTCTATAAAACATGTTATTGTATTTAAAATAAGGCTTAAATAAAATGATATGAATGTTTATAAATTTATGCAAGGTATTATAAAATGATGCAAGAGTTTTATGTATTATATATGAGAAAACCTTCTTTTATTATTTAGCAAGTTTTGGATAGTCACATTCATTCTTTAGGTGATTTTCACTAAATGATAACTATGTCTAAAACATGTTTGCTTAAACTTTTACGTAACATATTTTTATATGGGCTAATTATGCAAACACACCTTTTGCTTAAGGTGTCATCACTTTCTAAGAAAAAAGTTGGGGTATTTCCAAAATAGACTTTGAGACTTGCGACTTTTCTACTTTTCATCTAAGCTTGACACGTGTTCTTCGGAATTTGTGTACCCAATTATTGTTTCTGACTTTTACAGCTATGATAGTACAGCGACCGAATCTCAGCGACTTTTTTAAGAATCTTGCGAAATTTCTTTTTTGTCCGTTAGTAAAAAAAGTCAAAGTTACTAAAATATTTTTTTATACCTTTAGTTCTTTCCCAAGGCTGAGCGACTTAAGCGAAATAATTTAAGCGACTTATTTACTGTACCTTTTAGTACCTTTTTAACAGTACTTTTACACTTTTTAAAATTTTTACCCTCTTTTTGAATTTTTACCCACACACACACACACACACACTAACACTCTATAACCGTAAAACACAATTCAAAATTTTGAAACCCTAAATCAACCCCTAATTATTCACCAATTAAACTCCCAAATGGCTTACATTCCCCAATATTTTGATGCTAAGGTAACGTTCGTTCCGTGTTAAGTTGCTTTGGATATTAAGTCTAAATTGTTAAGCAATCCAAATCGAATGAGGTTGTTTAGGGCAACAGCTTTTTGGGCCATGGTTAGATATTCCTGACCTAGGTAAAGGCAATCATATGATGAATTTCGTTTTACAACACGGTATATCTCGACAAACTGCTTCATTCTTGTCCCCATTTTATACAAAATCGAATAATGTATTGAAATTGATCGTGAGAGTTTCTATTGATGACCGGATTTCGTTTCTACGATTACTCCCCTCAGAAATTGATCATGATCCTTTTGGTTTGCGTGTCTTTCCGAAATTTTTTTAAAGAAAGGTAACTATAAAAGGTAATGAGCTTTTAGATTTATTTGGGAATGACACAAAATTTTCAAAGTTACCGATGAGGACGCGGTAGTGGTATGTCTGCTGCTAGTCGCTGAGGTCGTGTTCATAGGTCGTGGACCTTGGTACATCGTTGACAATCATTTGTTGCAATTAGTTGAGGATTTTGGGGCATGGAATGCATATCCATGGGGAGAGTTCTTGTGGAGGCGTTTTTACAAAAATTTAGCCAATGTGGTACCCCGTCATTACAATGCTCACTACAAAGAGAAATTGCAAGAAAACCCAACTAAAACTGCAACATATAATCTTTCTGGCTTTATCTTGGCTTTTAAGGTTAAATGTGTAGACATTTATGAACATCTCAGTTTTTGTTTACTATTTTTGGATACAAATTTGTTATACTTATTTTCATTGTACAATGATTTTATTGTTCTCCTTCACTTTAGATATGGATTCTTGAGAGTTATCCCACAAGCAGTTCATGGTGGAACAAAGACCCGTCAAAGATACCACGTTGTCTTTGTTGGTCAAAGGGTAAAACATTTGCCAAATGCCATTATGGCAAACTCTTTGGTCCTGTAAGCATTTCCATTCGTTGTATTTGTCAAATAAGTTACGACTTCGTTATATTTTATTTTTACTTTATAATTGTTTGTTTACTAGGGTTCTATTCCAGTATTGGATCTTGTTCCTGTTAGGAATTAGAAATTCCCGGTATTAAAGAGTCGGTCACCTCAAGCATATGTAATCGTTAGAAAGCTCGTAGTCGTAGTTCTTTTAAGTTAAGTAGTAATTTAGTTAAGTAACACCGTGGAGGACCTGGACGGGTCTTTACCCACCGTATGCCCGATCTACATGTTCAAAGTGTGGCGATTTGTGTAAGACTATAAATACTCTCTACCTCCCAAGGTAGAGAGTTGGAGCTCATAAAATATCTTTCACTTTCTCTCACTAAGTTCCCTAAACCTCTAACTTTCTCTCTAGAATTCCATCTATATGCTACTTTGTGTTATGGTTTGATGTGTATGTGAAAAGTAATATCTAACAATTGGTATCAAGAGCCATGGTTAGATCATATCTTGCACATCTTTGGATTTATAGTGGTTTTAGGTGGTTTTGAGTTTGAAAAGTTTAGTGGTTTTTGCATCATTGGTTGATCTCTTGTGTTAAAGTTTGAATTTTGTTGGTACTTTTATGTTTAGAATCATCAAAAGTGTTTAGGTTTTCATTTGGTAAGCTTGAATCATCTTGGTTGGGTTGTTTTGGACTGAAAAGTGAAGTTTATTTGGTTTTTCAAGCTAGCGACTTAGCTCTCGGAATAGTATCTTGGTAGCGACTTGCTTCACGGTTTTGTAGCGACTTACGTTGTTAAAGCTAGCGAGTTAGATCTAGCGAGTTAAAGTACAAGTAGTGGAATCTCCACTACGAGTAGCGACTTGGTGGTAGCGACTTGGTCTGTAGCGAGTTGCTCTTTAGCGACTTGCATTTCTAGCGAGTTAAAGTACAAGTAGTGGAATCTCCACTACGGGTAGCGACTTGTGGTAGCGACTTGGTCAGTAGCGAGTTGCTCTTTAGCGACTTGCATTTCTAGCGACTTGTGTAGCGAATTACTGCCAAAATTTTGCTAGCGACTTGAGGGGTAGCGAGTTACTACTTAGCGACTTACATCTGGCTAGCGACTTGGAACTCTAGCGACTTAGTGGTGTAGCGAATTAGTTGTTAGCGACTTGGTTCAAGAATTCGTAGCGACTTGGTTGATTTTTCCCGTCAAAACTTCAAACGGCCATAACTTTTGAACCGTAACTCCGTTTTCAGTTTCACCCATCAAAACGACCGTGAGAACGGGAGAATAGACCGTAATGAACTAAATCTTCAAGGTCTAAATCCGCTCCGAATGAAGTTATTGAGGTTTTAAGTTTTAGACCTAAATTTCTCGTGAAAACGGGCATAAACCAATCCGAATCACAACCAAACAACATCTCTCGCTTATCCCACAAACAATCATAAGACCTAACACACAATTGTCTATCATTGTGTCGATCCATTAGTCGTCTTAACACATTCCATTGGTCATTACTTAACGGTTTAGTCTTGATTTTAGTAAAACTCACGAAAGATTCTATTTCTCGGTTTAAATCATAGACCGGTAAAATCCGTGCATTCTACCACATCATGTCTTACTCTCGACTTGACCGGTGATTTGAAGTGCTTAAATTGTATGATGTCAGATAATAATGATAATGGATGCTAATCGAACGATTAAAGATGTTTGAATTAAACAACGAGGATGTGAGATCTTCGTGTTTCGAGTACAATGAGAATGAATTGCACCTGCTATGTAATGCCATGCAAATGGAATGCAAGATTGAGCCCTATCAACTACTTCATCTCGCACCTCATACAGCTTGTTATCCATAGTGGGGATCGAACATGTAGTGCTCTTTTCCGCCAGGACTTACCTACATTGACAAGAAGCTTCTTTGTTGAACTTAGAGCATTTAAAGTCGCAACTTACCAATGAAGAAGTTCAAAAGATGGTTCGGTCAGACTCTTCAAGTAATCTACAAACAATTTCAACCATTCATCGCTGGGAATATTCAAGATTTCAATCAACACTTGACCGAATTTCCTTCAAAAACATCTTGGAATGGAAATTGTGAATTCATTGAGACATTTATCCAACTCATGGATAATATGAAAAGTTCATTGAAGAATCGCACAAAAGAATGAAGACGTGAATGAGTGTCGTGCGCTTGAAAAATTGTTGTGATAAGTTGGGTAATGTATCCGGTGAAGAATCGGGTGGTCTTGAATGCGAATGTTAGAAAACAAATAATGATGAGTGGGACAATGCTAAAATAGAATCTTCATGCTCATGTCCACAAGAGAGAGGTGCACCAACACAACCCGCAAGCTAATGCAAAGGAACGCCACATGGAAGCTTCGGATGTACCCAAGATAGAGATGCACCGCCACAACCTCAAGACGTTAATGCAGAGGAAACTTGCATGAAAGTTTCTGCAGTACCTAGTATGCATCTTCTTCTCAAAATGATGATTATGGATTGCATGAGTACACCGCATTTGTGCTGATGATTCCTTGACCACCGAACTCAATACCTATAAGGATCAAGTTGCCATATACGAACAACGTGCTAAGTTTGAACTTACCACTCGTGAAAGCGGAGATGGATTTCCAAATCGTGCAATTATTAGAAAAGTAATTTTAGAAGAAGTATTAAAACAAGAGTTAAACTCCTTACAAGAAAAGCTTTCCAAAGCGCTAAGCAAAAACACGAACTTCAAGAAAATGTTAAAATGCTTAAGCAAGAATTCAAGGCTAAGGAATCAAAACTTTTGAATGATTTTTCCAATCTAAAAACTTTGAAAAACAAGCTTGAAAATAAGTTATGCGTACAAGGAATACCATTCAAACCGCTCACATGATCACTAAGCATCGAGTCTTAAGCGATAAGCATAGCATTCCCCTGTTGAGGAACCAAATCCAGAGGTAATTAAAAGGCTAGAAATGCTCATAAGGTGCTTTATGATGGTAATGAAATCCTTAAGCCTAGGCGAAACCTAGTTGCGTTGAGTGCACCGAGGAAGATAAGAAATCGATGAAGTCACTAGGGAGAAAATGAATAAGAAGTTAGAAGATCACGAGTGTAAAAGAATAACATAACGATCAAACCCCATAATTACACTAAAGAAAATTGGATCTCCTTGAACAAGTTTAAGCCTCGAGACTCTATTAACCCCTAACAAGTGTTCGGAAAAGGATATGGAAATGCAAAAGTCGAAAATCTTGTTGAAAAGAATCCCCTTGTAGAAACCGCCTAAATCAACTGTGTATCCTCCTAATACACCAATGCACTTAGTTCCTAGATCTCTTGCCACTAAAAGCAAGACCTTAATCGATGAATATGTTATCTTTCAACTATTTGTTGATTTTGAGAAACTTGTAAGAAAAGGATCACACCCAGGGTATAATCAAGGGAAAGGGTTTTGAGCAAACTAAAGAATGCTATTTAACCGAGGTCATGCCTTTCTTTAAACAACTAAAAGATCAATTTGAGAGTCTTAAAAGGGGACGATTCGATATTAAAGAAATGGAAAAGGTATTTGATGCAATGATTGTTGAGGTTAGTGATTATGAGAGAGAATTAAAATATAATGAGATTGAGAGAAAGAACTTGCATACAATGAATGAGAATCGATTTATGAATGTATTGCTCAAGATGTGTTTTCAACGCTACAAATTGTTCCATTAATGCTTCTCAATTTCATGAATTATCATTGCTCTAAAGTCTCCCATGATCGTGTCATTGAGCTTGAAACAACAAATTCAAAATTGCATGAGAAAATAGAACAGGATGATCATGATAACTTGGTGAAACATTATTCTAAATTAGAAGTTGAACATCTTGCTTTGCAATTAAAACATCAACATCTCAAAGAAAATGTTAAAACCTCAAATATCAAGACATCCTCGATGCTCTGAGTTTGATGCAATTTTTGAAATTAGCAAACGTGATGAACAAATTCGAGCTCATTGCCACACGATCAAAAGATTGAAAGCCCAAATTTCAAAAGCGAAAGGTGAAAAGAAGGATGTGACGGTTCCCATATGCCTCCACCTTTAGATTCTCGTAATTTCCAACTTCAAAACATAATTGATAACTTGCAAAAGGAAAATGATTGTTTTAAAGTCAAATTTCAAAGGTTAATGATCAAAACAAAGAGTTATGTGATTCATTTAAAGTTAATCATGATAAACAAATTGAAAAGATAACTTCTTTACTTAACGATATTGAGAATCTAAAGCGTGAGGTGAAAGGAAAGTTGCCAATCCCAATTGCAAATACTGCTTCCTAAGGTTTCGATTGTGATAAATATGCTATCGATATGTTATATATTCCTCCTACCATTAGGAATAATGAACTTGCACATAAAGCATACCTCTCATACCTTAAGGAAAGTTTGAAGGGTCTCCGTGAGATTGTTGAAGATGAAAGATTAGAAAAACCTTTTGATAGTACTATAGCCTATACCGCATGGATGCCAAACGATCTCGGGAACTCTTAGAGTATGTAATTGTCACAAGTCCGAAATCTAACAATAGGCGAGATAGAATAGTTGTGCCTTGTTCTATGCCTAAAGCCAAGCATGTGACCCTTGATATGCCTTGTTCCATGTCGAAATTCAAGCAAGCAACCTTTGATGTGCCTCCTAGAATTTCGGATCCCAACTTCTAGACTGTGGAATGCGTAGTAGTGAAGCCATGTAATGTTCCCATCATTACTTCTACAGATGCTAAGATTGACACTAAAGTTAGCGGGTCAAAACCTAGAAGCAATGCAAAGAAGGATAGGATTACGCAAACTAAAAGTGATCATGATAAGGAAGTAAAAGAACACCATAGGGACAAGAAGTTTGATTTGAACAAAAGAATCGTGTTAGTTCTAGTATTAGCTCTAAGCCATCGAAATTAATTCGAGGCCTTATCTTTGTCTGCAAAACATGTAAAAATGTTTATTTTCCGTAATCATGATAAATGTGATGTGTTATTTACGAGATCTAAGAATCATACCCCGCTTAAGAAAGTTTGGAAAGCAAACAGTTAAGCAATCACGAAACCTACGGGAAGGTTTTTACCAATGTAGGATTTCGATGGAAGCCAACAGTCGAATGTTCACGAATGGCAAACCTTGCTCTTTAACTAGATCCACTATGCCGAGAATAGTGCTGTTAAGTTTGGAAGCCAACCGGTAGAATAATCCCATTAAGCACAAATGTCATTTGACTAAGTCTCGATGCCTCTACTAGTTCGACTCCTAGGATAATGCCATTGCATCTAGGGTTTCTGGCGATTCAAAGACCTGTTTGTGCTAACCAAAAGGAACCTATCAAGACGCTGGGGATCCAATGTTTCCAATTCTCCGTCTTCGTCATTGTCCAAAGCGGTCGTATAAATCGTCCCTTGGTATTTGGATTCGCGACTCTAAACATATACCGGGCTCTTAACAATGACGCCTGCTCAAATCGATTCCAGCCTCGTACTTCATCATTATGGCGTCTGCAGATAACACTTCAGCCCCGTTCCTCATAGAAAAGAAAAGTGCACGCTCTTACATGCGTTTTATCTTCGCCAATGAGAAATTCTCTCGTAAATGGCCATACTCATCTACATTATTCATCAACAAGCTTCATGTTTTTCCACGCTCATTCGGTCATCAAGTGGATCTACGCTCATTGGTGTATACTCTTATTCACTTGTTAAATCAAAATGGCAACTTGTACAATTTTTGAGGGAGAAGAGTGAATATACTACATGATGATGGATGTTTGAATAATGGTTATACGACTTAATTTTGATGATGATGAGTATATATTCTTTTTGATGAAGAGTGAATATACTAAGGATAAGGATAAATGGGAATCAATGTTTGGGATTCATTGTTTTCAAAAGATATGTTTGATGAGTACTTTCAACCTCCGACTTAATGTTGATCATCCAACTTCAAGCTCATGCTCCGGTTTCTATTGATTCAACTGGTTCACCATCTAAGAAGTACTTCTTGGAATTCTCAAGAAACCTTATCTCCGCTTATTTCACAAGGCGTTTATAATGACTATCATGATATAGTAAGTTGCACTATTGAATAATGATCCGCTCTTTGGTATTCCCGTACAAATCTTCACGGATTGTTGTTCATAGATAATGATCCGCTTCTTTGGTATTCCGCCAAATCTTTACGGATTATTGTTCCTCTCATTGTGCACGCTTATAAATCAACCACATGAACATTAAGGAAAATGACTACCTTATTCGCTCGAAGACATTTGTGGTGAATCTTCGGATCGATCTCTACATGTATACATTTAGGAAGAATGCATTAATGTCGATAAATCACTTGTTCCGGCTCATTCGATGGATCGACGACATCCGTTGTACGCTTATTCACGTGTTGGGCATTTGACACAAGTCGATTACTTGGAGTTAATCAATTATCACTTATTTGAGATTGAAGTTAAAATTCACAAAGGCGAGCTTAAGATGCAAATGCATGGAATTCTTCTTCGCCAAGTTTGGTATATCGGGTTTTCTTTATCGGTGGTCACTTCAATTGTCTACATATGGGTTGATAAAGATAGTCGAGAGAGTTTCTATCACGGTGGTCCGATGGCTCCCGGACACTCCACTCAGACCCGCACTTCAAAACAGTCCTATTGGTTCATCCTTGTTCCAAACTCCTCTCAAGAAACTCCATATGTACCTCCATCCAAGATGATGTAAAGAAATTGTTTGATCCATGTTTGATGAACTGTATGAGTCTACTACTAATGAGGTGCCGATCCATACAATGAGGATGCTCATATTCCGTTGAATGAAGTCAATCCATCGCCTCAATATCTGAAGTCAAGAAGCACCGCTGCGATCCTTCGATCTCATCAACAAATCATCATTCTTCAAATGGACATCATGGAAATGTTTCGCATCAATGATGAAGTTAATCCCTATGCGACTCAAGATGCTCCATTTGAAAACATATTTGCTACTCCCGAATCATCATCGAACCATCTTCTTCGGGAGACATCGACTCGCCTACCTCGCCTCAACAAATGCCACATGAACACCTCGTAAAATGGACTCACGATCATCCATTAGACAACATCATTGGAAATCCTCTCGTCTCAGATCAACCCGGAAGCAACTCGCAACCGATGCCTTATGGTGCTTCTTCAACTCCGCACTATCTAAGATCGAACCAAAAGATGTTAAAACCGCTATGAATGAAGATAGCTGGTTCAATGCTATGCAAGATGAAATTCATGAGTTTGATCGCCTTGATGTATGGGAGTTAGTACTGCCTCAGACCGTATGCTATGATTATAGCCCTAAAATGGATCTTCAAAGTAAAACTTGATGAGCATGGTGATGTGTTGAAGAACAAGGCTCGATTAGTTGCTAAAGGATATCGCCAAGGAGGTATAGACTTTGAAGAATCGCTTTGCTCCAGCTTGCTCGAATCGAGGCAATCGTAATCTTTACGCTAATCTTGCTAGTAAGAACATGGTGGTATATCGATGGATGTAAAGACGGCATTTCCGAATCGGAGATCTTAAGGAAGTTGTCTCGCCGCCCAACTCGAAGGATTTGTGAACCAAGAGCATCCTACTCACGCTTATCGCTCAAGAAGGCTCTTTACGGTTTAAAGCAAGCTCCAGGGCATGGTATGATACATCACAAAGTTTCTTCTATCAACCGGATTCAAAGAAAGGAGCAGCTTGATCCTACATTGTTCACCAGAAGTCAGCAAACATTTAACTCATGTTCAAATTTATGTTGACGATATTATTTTTGCCTCGATCGACCCAATGGAATGTGATCGTTTTTCTAATGAAATGAGTTCAAAGTTTCAAATGTCAATGATGGGACAAATGTCATTTTCTTGGGATTACAAATTTCACAAAGTCCCGGAGGCATTTTCATAAATCAATCTAAATATGCAACAGAGATTTTAAAGAAATTTGGATTTGATTCATGTGACCTGCTGACACCCCATGATCGACCGAACCAAACTAGATGAGGACCTCTCGTGGATCATGATTGACCAAACGAAATATCGAGCATGATTGGATCCCGATGTATCTCATCGCTAGTAGACCAGACATCTTGTTCTCTGTGTGCATGTGTGCTAGATATCGTGCTAAGCTACTAAAAGCACCTTGAAGCGATTAAACGGGTCTTCTGGTATCTCCAAGGAACCATCAATATGGGACTATGGTACCAAAGGACACCAGATGTCACTAACGGCCTATGCGATGCCGATCATGCAGTTGTCAAGATACACGTCGGGCACGTCCGAGGTGCTCGATTTTTGGGTGATAAGCTTGTGAGTCGGTCTTCAAAGAAGCAAATGAGTACTTTATTTCTCTACAGAGGTCGAATACATAGCCATGTCATCTTGTTGTGCTCAAATCTTGTGGATGAGATCTCAATTATCGACTATGGCTTTGAATTCAACAAAATCCCTCCGCATCTTGTGATAATAAAAGCGCTATTGCTCTCTCATGCAACAACGCTCAACACTCAAGAGCAAAGCATATCGACATTCGACATCATTTCATCGTGAACAAGTGGAAAAAGGTGTGGTGGAACTATATTTGTGAGGTCCGAATATCGCTAGCGGACATCTTCACCAAAGCTCTTCCAAGAGAACGTTTTGAGTTTATTCTTCCACGTCTTGGCTTGAAAAGCCTTCAACCAGAAACTCTCAAATGTCTTCAGGAGGAAGACGAGGAGTAAAGGTCTTTCTTCTTCTATCTCTTGTATATATCTATTCGAAAATCAAAATACAAAATTATAAAACCTCCAAAAATCAAATAGAAAAATATAAAACTTTCAAAATCCATAAAAATTTGAAAAATTAGAAAAATCCTCAAAAAATATTGTCATTTTGTCATGTTTTTCTCGATTCGATAATATCTACGGTCTTGATGTTGTCATTCAAAGAATGACACGGGACTTTAGATGTTGTTCGAATTTTTATATATAAAAAAAAAAAAAAAAAAATTCAAAAATCAAAAAATATTTTTGGGAGAAAGAGAAACAAATGGTTTATTGTCATCTTCGAGCAATAACCCGTTTTAAAGAAAGAACAGAGCCATGTTTTACCATGTTTTTCAAATCCTATGCTCGATTCTATAAACCCTATCTCACTTGAAAACTAAATGCTTTGAAAAATAACTCAATCTCTATTTTGATAATCATCGGGACTTATTTGTCAAAATCTCTATCTCAATCAACAACCTACGCTATTGATTGAGGGGAGAATGATTTCAATTAAATTAAAAGTTATTTGGCATTAAATTGTTTTCAAAAGATATACATGCATGTTTTATAAATGGAGTTTAAAGTCTTAAATCGATCCATATCGCTTAAAACACTTTCACAATCAAGTCACAATTCTCCTTAAAGCTTTCAAAATCAATTTAAATATATCGAGATCACAAATCTCAAATGATTTGATAATTGTGATCGGGGAGAATGTGTGATTTAAATTGGATTTAAACTGATAATCGTGTAAATGGTTATAAAGAATGTACATGTCATCCTTCTCATGTGACAAACGATTTCAATTTTTCAATGCACATGTTGAGGGGAGCACCTATCTTAAACCTTTGATTTGAAACGCGATCATTCATCCTATCGTGCAGATTCCTCTAGTATGTGCAAACTCTTTTCAAACCTCGAGGCACATATCGAGGGGAGCAAATTCATGGAAACCTCATCCTTCCCTAAATGCTATACCCATCGGATCTGCTGAGGAAGTGATGTTGATATCTTTAGAAAATGGTAATCAAAAGAAGTAATTCTTTCTCTTGCCTCCGTGTGCAAAACATTTTCAATACTTGATGCACATGTTGAGGGGAGTTCCGTTCTAAAATATAAAAACAACTCGTGTACAAAAAGCTTTGATAATATATCACAAGTATCTGAATTGATTTTCAAATGGTTTTCAATTGGATCCAATGGCGTATGAACAATACCAAATTGACCTACCAACTTTACTTTATGTACGGTGATATAAGGATGATAAGGTTAGGTATTGGTTCCCATGATCCGCCAGAATCCTGAGGGATCTACCGAGGACAATCCACTAGTTAGTGTAGAAGTCCTTAGGTATGATGATAAAAGGAGAAATGTGAGATATGGGAAGAGTGCGGACTAAGATCGAGCTAGTAATGGAATAAACCCAACAAGGTTCTAGCTATGAAGTCTCGGTAAGCAATTGAAGGGTTGAAGAATTAAAAGAATTGAATGAGAAAGGGTGTAAACAAATAGCCTCCATTTATTCAACCTTAGGTGAACCGGTTCACTTCATATGCTACCGATGGTAACATCGGTATTGAAGACAAGGCGTCATGGACCCGGTGGACGACCGCACTTCAACTTTCCAAACCACTCAAGTTCCTCTTAAAAGGACTTGTTTCATTCTCACGGAACCGACATTATCTATCGACTCTCTTAGAGATGGTTGATATTGAAGAGGAGACCTCTCCCTAGTCTCCGTTATAGGATCCAAATATGCACAATTGAGTCTAGAGCCACGAGATCATCAATAAATCTCATTAGGACACTTTCAATGAAGACTCTCTGTTTCACACAATGTGGAAAGAGAGATTATATCTCGAGTCCTACGCATTATCCTTGTGGTATTGCTGTAACATCCGAGTGATGTGTTTACATATTCACAATGAAGATGGAAAGCCTTCGAGCCAACATCAAACAAGCTCCGGTAGGTGGCATGTGAGATCTATTATATAGATCAACCATGTGACAACCGAATGAAAACAATGGGGCGATTCAATTTCTTGAATCAATCCTCGGTTCGAGTTATGGATTACTGGATACCTTTGAAAACCGGTCTTTGTGCTTAAAAACTCTTTTCTCTAGCACATTGACTGTGTACTCATTTTCAAACCAAAGGTATTTTTATGATTGATAATTGATTTTCAATAAAACCTTCGTTGTATTGCAAAAACAATTTCTATTGAGCAATACACAATTGTTTTTCAAATATCTTTTCATCAATCGATCGGACTTAAAATTGGCCGGTTCACTCACTCCGTGTTGTCTTCTTTGAGATGTTCCGTTTGAGAACAAATAGAACAAATGCGAAACCTGTCAAGGAGATTCTTAGGAATCCTACCGATCACAGAAAGATTTGCTTGTCTCGATCAACGGGAACCGTGGGCGTGTACCTCAATTCAACGAAAGTGATCAAAGACACTTCGTGCGATTTGTTAATGCTAGCGTTGTATGCAGTCGCCTACATTTGCGGTGATCGTAATGAAGCGGTCAATCCACGTACAAGATGCTCACTTAACACATTCATCTCAAAAGAAATCATGATTAGTGCATCAATGACTCGATATTTTCACTCCATGCTCGCTTTCTGTGCGCCAATATCATGATTCAACAAAAGCTTCCGCTACTCGATGAGAAGATTTCATGATCCGAATGTGAGCATGTCGGTCCCAAAGTCACAACACCACAATGGATGTCTTAGAGATTGTTGATAGTGATGATCTCAAATGATGGCTCAAAATTATCATCACGTGGATCGGAAAAGACCTCCACTGGAATAACCAAACATGCATTGTGAAGAATCAATGACTACGAGTTTAAGTGCAAAGAACTACATCAAGAATGCAAGATCAAGTGTTAATGTAATATCTATTTGTATTCTATGTAATTTTGGTACGTGATTGAGGTGACCTCCTTAGGGGAGATTGTTAGAATTAGAAATTCCGGTATTAAAGAGTCGGTCACCTCAAGCATATGTAATCGTTAAAAGCTCGTAGTCGTAGTTCTTTTAAGTTAAGTAGTAATTTAGTTAAGTAACACCGTGGAGGACAGACGGTCTTTACCCACCTGTATGCCCGATCCACGACCCAAGTGTGGCGATTGTGTAAGACTATAAATACTCTACCTCCCAGGTAGAGAGTTGGAGCTCATAAAATATCTTTCACTTTCTCTCACTAAGTTCCCTAAACCTCTAACTTTCTCTCTCTAGAATTCCATCTATATGCTACTTTGTGTTATGGTTTGATGTGTATGTGAAAAGTAATATCTAACAGCCCAACAAATTCGAAATGTTACAACCATGGTTTGCACCTAGTAATGCTTATTTTAGCTTGATTGGATAGTCTAGAAGATCAATTACCGCCGATGATCCCACTAATGAGGTAAGTTGCCCATTTTGTATCATTTATTTTTCATCCAGATCAACTTCGCTGCGTTGATGCGACTATTCACGTTGACAATTGACCAATGCATATTCTGCTTTCGATCTTGCTTTGTAGGTACATGAAGATCGCTTGATAAGCGATCTGAGATGTGGCCTTAGGCGATAATGATGTGCCAAGATGGCGATAAAGATCAAAGTTCCAATCCTCAGACATGCATACCGAGGTTGACGATATTAAAATAGACTTGCCGTTGTAGAGGAAGCTCTAAAGATACAACCCGAGCCAATGTGGAGGTCCTTAATGATATTAAAATAGACTTGCCGTTATTGAGAAGCTCTAAAGATACAACGTCAAAGTGAACATGCTCTTTACATTCATTTTTAATCTACATCATTTAGATAGCAATATTTATTGGTTGTTCACCAACTAATGGATTATATACATACATTATTCAGGATCAATTGCAAATAAGGCAATGTGTTGATGAAAATTTGGCTTCCAAAGATGCCATGGTAATTTCCTTTTATATTTGTTAATCATTTAGGTCTCGTTTCTTTAGTAGTATAGTTGATTGTATATTTTAAATTTCAGACTTCAACTCATATGCACGACAAATCGGATGAGGATTGTTTTGGCCAAAATGGCATGGAAATTCAGAATTCAAGTCCAATTCATAATGAAACCTGGAATGGTAGTCCTAGTTTATTTGATCTTCATTCTCATGATGTTCATTTGACTGATTATAAAAAGGTTATGTTCCTTTTAATAGTACTTTTTTATTTTATCGTTAGTTTGTTACATACCTAAATCGGTATTCTTAACTACAGACCTTAAGCCCAGAACATGATCAATCTTGCGACAAATCGAGTTGTGTTAATTCTGAAAACGAACAAGGTGGGCTTAATTATATAGACCCTGCCGCTTATCCATCAGCTATGTCGCAGATTGTGGATTTTTGTCGTCAAGACGAACCATTGCATTTAGTTGATCACATTCCAGATGATGATCCCAGTCATTTGAATTTACCTAATTTGAATGACAAATTTTCTCAATCGGCTGTTGAAGTACGTATATATTAATTCCACCTGCACTATCTATAGATGTTTGCTAGATTTGGTCGTCTATATAGTTGTTTTTTTCTTGTATAATTACAGGGCAAACCGCTGGAGCTAGATGAACAGATGGAGCTAGATGATGATTTCTCTGTTTATGGACCTTGAATTCCGTGATAAGCAATTTGGATCTACATGAACAAAATCTCACCGAAAACAAGGAAGATGGCGAAAAACCAAGTGAGGTAGTGGTAAATGTTGATGATAAACCCGGACGAGCGGTTCAAGCTCTTGAGATAAATGCTCATGATTCGATGTTACCGTGAAAGTAAGTGAAGGTGCGTCTAATGTTGATGATAACCGGTTATGATAAACCCGGACGGGGGTTCAAGCTCTTGAGATAAATGCTCATGATTCCGGCGTTCTTGTGAAAGTAAGTGAAGGTCGTCTAATGTTGATAATAAATCGGTGATGATAAACTCGGAAAGGCGGTTCAAGCTACTGAGATACATGCTCATGTTTCTGATGTTACTGTGAAAGTAAGTGAAGGTGCGTCTAATGTTGATGATAAATCTGGTGATGATAAATCTCTAATGGCCGTTCAAGGTAATGAAAATGACATTGTTGATTGCACTGCTGCTGATCAACACTCTCATGATCGTGAGAAAGTATGTGAAGTAGGTTTAAATGTGGATGATAAATCTATGGAGGGCATTCAAGTTAATGAAAATAACATTGTTGATTGCAACGTCATTGATGAACACTCAACGATCGTGAGACGATGAAGTGAGCGGTGTTAAATGTTGCTCGAAATCAGAGAGTGGGTTCAGAAGTAAGTGAAGCGGTGTCTCAATGGCGGGGATGGGGATGAGCATATGAATCATCTTGGACAGATGGTTATTCATAATGAAGCATACAATGTTGATGGCCACGTTAATGAGAAAGTAAGTAGGGTCGAGTTAGTGGTTGCAAAGGAGTTGTCAACCAAGGCGGTGATAGACAAAATTGATAATGAAGTCGTGAAAGCAAGACAGCCATGTTTCATAATTCAAGGACAAGCCAATAAGCCTTTGACTACGACTTCCGAGGTCTGAGATACATTATTTATTAAAGTTACCACATGTAGTTCAAAAGTTTGATGTTATTTCAATGATGAATTTTTTTGTATAGGATGTTTTCATGTGTGGTAAAGGAAGAAATGCAAGTAAGTTCGATAACACCTTATAATGGCCCAAAGAATAAAGAAAACTAGAAAGGCCAAAGTTACCAAATAGAGTAATGCCAAAGTTACCCAAGAGAGTACTCTGCTTTTTGAAAGAAGATGTTGACTCAAAAGAACAAAGCGGTGAGCAAGTGTTTGCAGGACCCATATCGTAAACCTCCCTCCCACGACTCCACAGTTGCCAAAACGACGTTCAAAAGATATTAATCCCACGCGTGGTGAAGATAATCAGTTGGAACCATGGGTAGAGGTATATCAGAACTACTATTACAAACAGACATCTTAAAGACATATACATTAATATGGTTGTTTGAACTAATTTTTCAGGATCTTCACGTCCTGAAGGTTGCCATATTAACAAGATTACTAAACCAGCGTGTGTGGATATGTTTTTTTAAAAAAAATTTAAGTCATCGCATAACTTTCCTTGGGGTCATGGCGACATCGTTGTTCATCGAAAATTTTGGTTGGCTTTGTTTGGGTATGGAAGGGGCAATAAAAAAGGATGGCTTGGAGATGAGGTACTTAACAGATATTTAATTTCCATACAAAATTTAATTTTTATTTGAATTAGTTTAACGGTATGTATCTTATAAAAAAAATTTGCAGCGTCTGGATCTTTGGGTTGATCTAATGTGTTAGTTCAGGCCGGGCAATGCCGATTGGGCTATGGCTGGACCATTTTTCTCGTCTTCTATCCTTGATGGGTCTATGCGTGTCTACTACGCCACTGGTCAACGCTATCCATTGCCATGGTCTAGTGTCGAGAAGGTTTGTATATAAAGACCATACTTTCGTCTAGATACTTGCGTAAATGTATACATGCTCAAAATGTGATGAATTACGACAAAGTTTATTTGTTCACATTTAGGTATAATTTCTGTGAACGCATCTGACCGCCATCGGTTTCTCGCCGAGTTACAAATTGCACGAGTTATAACAATTTATGACTCACTAGGTACGCCGTAACTGAGATTTGAGAAGATATATTAAAATGAGGGTCACTTTTGAGAGATTGCTACCACAAGATATCTAAACTTTTGTAAAGTTCTTCAAGCCAAATCAATATCATTTCGATTATAAGATCACATTTCGAGTTATGGATGATGTCCCTATACAAGCCAATGCATACGGTGATTGTGGAGTTTGGGTATGTATTTTTTTGCAGACAGCCGGGTAACAACTTAAGCATCAAGGTTGATGATCCTCTTCAAGTTGCTTTGGCGTATCGAGCATATATGGTGGAGTACTTTTGGAAGTATAAGGTGTTCGTTCATACAAGTGATGAATAAAGATGCATTTCATCTCTTTGGGTATGGCTTGTATGGGTTTAGACTTTTGTTGTTGAACCAAATTTAACCACAAACCAGATGTCACGTAGGACATCAAAAGACAACTTCTTATGCATGTCTCTGTAGTGTAACTTGGTATATTCCTACTTGACTATGTAGTCTTTCTTTAAGCCCTTGTTTCAGATATATCGTGTTGTGATAATCGTTGATTTGCAACAAACATTTTTTGTAAATTGCTAAAATGTTTGTTTTTTTACAAACATCCATTTCATTTGAAAAAACGACTACAAACAATCTTATTGCTAAAATACCATAGCATACATATTACATAACACTTATTTCTAAACAGATTACCATAACCAAACTACAGCACTGAAGAGAACAATCAAACTGAAAACCAATACAACTTTGTCATGAACTTGCACTCTTGACTTGATAAAAGTCAACTCATCCAACATTTTCATGATATCATTGTTTGAAACCTCAATAACTTCATCCGAGACTGAACGCTTTCCGTCTTCATTAAATGTTTCTTTCCTCATGTTCCTTGTAAAACAAATCTTTGTAATCTTGACTTGGTAGTTAGTGTCTAGAACCCATAGAAGTTACATTTGGTATCTTTGTCCTAAAAAGAAGATTTGTTAAATTCACATATTCAACCTAACAAGTAAAATAAGTATAATGCATAATAATATTACATAAATTGGATAGCCTTGAATCTTCTACCGGATGAGTCCGGTCCAAGAGGTTTGCACTTCCACCGGTAATGGTTTTGGACATTCGCAGCAGTGTAGCATTGATGTAGTATTCAATGGCTTTCGATTGGATCTCGAAGTAGGCGAGGATGGAGCCATTGTTTTATTTCACCCAATGAGTAAACTTGACGCATTTCTAGTAGAGTGACATCAAATTTGGCGGGAAATATACTTTGTTAATGAGCGGGTAATGAATATTGTGGAGGGAAAAGTTTAAGCGAATTTTATATTGTGCCACTAAAAGGTCCTCTTTTCAGCGAATTTTTTTTGGGTTTATTGGTTTGTACAATCCCAGAACACAAATCCCATAAAAATGACTTCGGCTAATTCCCCAAAATTCAAAGTTTATTTGGATTTTGAGAGATCAATTCGTGGAGTTTTACTTCCAGTTAACATCATCTACCTACATCTGATTACCTATCTCACTAATAAATATCAGATTAAAGATAAGATCATCAGTTTATACTACATGTCCGCTTCAACCAAAATTGATGTAAGTGACGATGATGATGTTTCTTTCTTCGTTCATGAAATATGTTGTAAGCAGAACTTGATCCAGACACTATACATCAAACTTATCGAGAAATATTCCGAGGTAAAGCCGTCTACTTCTTCTAAGCCTCTTGATATTGATCTTAATGTTCCTTTGTTGCCTCAAGAATCTGATTTTCAAACACCGAAAGTTGAAGATCATAATAACGAGGTGCGGTAAAGCGTTAATGTAGATGTGCGACTAGTTGGCGAAAACCACATTTCTAAATATCCCCGATCCACCAGCCTCACCGATCCCATAATTAAAAGTTAATTAACCATAAACACCTGTATTATCTAAATTAAAGGTGGGTAGTCGGTTTGATGATAAGCAAGGATGCATTTATGCAATAGGAATAAAAGCGTTGGTTGATATGTTTGAGTATAAAGTTACTACCTATGTAAGAAAAGGCACAAGTAGCTTGTTTTGAAGAAGGTTAAATGGTACATTAACGCACGAAAAGTGTTGTTAACCTATACTTCTATGTTACTTCCATTAACGATCGCATACATGTTCCGAACAAAATTCATCCTAATCATCGAAATGCTACCCGAAATTAGTGGGTCACATACTTGTTGATAAATTGAGGAATTGCAAAAGGGTCTATACGGGTTCGGACATAAAAAAAGATTTTAATGTTGATTGGAAAGTAGACATTTTTTACCACCGAGCTTGGGGTGGGAGAACCATTGCATTAAAGTTGTTGAAAGGTTGTCCTAAGGAGTCTTTTGAGCAGTTGCCGCATTAATACTATAACTTAAAGTTGCAAAATGAGGGGACAATAACACACATTGAGACAGATGAGACAGATCGGTTTAATATGGTATTCATTGGTTTCGGTGTTGCTGTAAGTTTTTCATAAATTCTATTATCTTTTATTTCTAATTAATACCTACAATATTATGTAAATATTATTAATTAAGCAATTTCTGATTGATTTAAATTAGATTCGGAGCTTCTTACGTTTTATGCGACCATTGCTAATCATTGATGCCGCATCTTAAAGGGAGATACCTTGGTACGAATCGGTTGTTGTTGGGATGGACGGCAACAACCGATTATACCTATTGCGGTGGTGTTTCTCAGGTGAGACCAATGAATCATGGATCCGGTTTTGAGCAAACTTAAAGAATGCATTGGTGAAGTAAAAGATTTGGCCATCATCTCGGCAGACATCCAAAGAATTGCACATGCATGTAGTACCGCTTTTCCCAGCGCTGCTTCATGGTTTTTGTTGTCGTCATTTAATGATGAACCGCAATTTGAAAACTAGAAAGTGGAAGGCTATATATTGGAGGACATGCAAAGCTTACAGGAGGCGAGTTTGATGCTTCAATTTACGAGATTCAATCATTAAAACCTGATGTGTATAAAAACTAAAAGATGAAGTGGATTTGATAAATGGTCGCGTTTATCGCCTCGCAAATGGTATAATTACATGACCTCAAATAGTGCGAAATCGATGAACTCAGAACCAAAGATGTTAGGAAGGTTCCAATAACCCAAATAATGGAGTACTACCAAGGCTTCTACAAAAATGGTATTTTGAACGTCGAGCAAAATACAAAGGTAACAAAAAAGCAGATATTATGATTGGTTTATCACATATTTGGCACATCGCTCAAAATGTATTATTATTTTTATTTCGGATGCTCCAACGGATGAACTTATCGAATGGGCAAATGCAAAAGTTGTTAGATATAAGTTTTCACATACACATCAAACCATAACACAAATTGGCGATAAATGGAATTCTAGAGAGAAAGTTAGAGGTTTAGGAACTTAGTGAGAGAAAGTGCAAGATATTATTATGAGCTCAACTCTACCTTGGGAGGTAGAGTATTTATAGTCTTACATAAATCGCCACACATCGGGCGTGGATCGGGCATACGGTGGTAAAGACCAGTCCAGTCCTCCACGGTGTTGCTTAACTAAATACTACTTAACTTAAAATAACTACGACTACGAGCTTTCTACGATTACATATACTTGAGGTGACCGACTTTTAATACACTGAATTTCGATTCCTAACAATCTCCCCTAAGTGGAGGTCACCTCAATCATGTACCAAAATTACATTGAATACAACCGTATAATACATTAACAATTGATCTTGCATTCTTGATGTAGTCCTTTGCTCCTAAGCTCGTAGTCATTGATTCTTCACATTGCATGTTTGGTTACTCCAAGTGGAGGTCTTTACTTGATCCACGTGATAATAAATTTGAGCCATTATTTGAGATCATCACTAAAAAATCTCGACACATCCTTTGTGGTGTTGGTATTATGTGATGTTGTGACTTTAGGACCGACATGCTCACATTCGGATCATGATATCTTCTCATCGAGTAGCGGAAGCTTTTGTTGAATCATGATATTGGCGTAGCCAGAAAGCGAAGCATGGAGTGAAAATATCAAAGTCATTGATGCACTAATCATGATTTCTTTTGAGTTGAATGTGTTAAGTGAGCATGCGGCTATGAATTGACCGCTTCATTACGATCATTTACAAGCGTCGGGCGTACTGCATACAACGATTAGCAATAAATCGCACGAAAGTGTCTTTGATCACTTTCATTGAATTGAGGTACACGGTCCACGGTTCCTCGTTGATCGATTACATGTCTTGCTGATCGTATAATTCAAGAATTTCCTTGACATGGTTTCATTTGCCTAGCCGTTCTCAAACCGAACATCTCAAAGAAGATAACACGGTGAGTGAACCATCAATTTTAAGTCCACCGATTGATGAAAAGAGATTTGAAAACAATCGAGTATTGCTCAATAGAAATTGTTTTTGCAATACAATGAAGGTTTTATTGAAAATCAATTATCAATCATAAAACACCTTTTGTTTTTGAAAATGAGTACACGAGTCGATGTGCTAAGAAGAGAGTTATTAAGCACAAAGACGGTTTTCAAAGGTATATGTCAATCCATAACTTTGAACCGTGATTGATTCAAAGATTGAATTGCCCATTGTTTCTGCATTCGGTTGTCACATGGTTGATCTATATAATAGATCTCACATGCCACCTACCGAGAGCTTGTTTGATGTAGGCTCGAAGGCTTTCCATCTTCATTGTGAATATGTAAACACATCACTCGGATGTTCGGCAATACCACAAGGATAATGCGAGGGACTCAAGATATAATCTCTCTTTCCATTGTGTGAAATAGAGAGTCTTCATTGAAAGTGTCCTAATGAGATTTATTGATGATCTCGTGGCTCTAGACTCAATTTGTGCATATTTGGATCCCGTGTGGGAGACTGGGAGAGGGTCTCCTCTTCAATATCAACAAACTCTAAGAGAAAGTCGATAGATAATGTCGGTTCCCGTTAGAATGAAACAAGTCCTTTTAAGAGGAACTTGAGTGGTTTGGAAAGTAGAAGTGCAAAGGTCCTTTGGGTCCATGACGCCTTGTCTTCAACACCATGTTACCATCGGTAGTATATGGCTGAACCCTTTTACGCCCTAAGGTTGAATAAATGGAGGGCTATTTGTTTTCGCCTTTTCTCATTCAATTCTTTTAATTCTTCAACCCCTTCAAGGCTTACCGAGACTTCATAGCAAGAACCTTGTTGGGTTTGTTCCAAGACTTGCTCTATCTCACCGCACTCTTCCCATATCTCACTTTTCTCCTTTATCATCATACCCAAGGACTTCTACACTAACTAGTGGATTGTCCACTGGTAGATCCCTTGATTCAGCGGATCATGGGAACCAATACCTAACCTTATCATCCTTATATCACCGTACATAAAGTAAAGTTTGTCGGTCTATTTGGTATTGTTCATACGCCATTGGAACCAATTTAAAACCATTTGAAAATCAACCCGGATACTTGTGATATATTATCAAACATTTTGTACTGAATTGTTTTTGATATTTTTAGAATAAGTGCTCTCCTCAACATGTGCATCAAATGTTTGAAATCGCTTTTTGCACCGGAGGCAGAGGAAGAATTAACTTCTTTGAATACCATTTTCTAAAAGATATCAACATCACTTCCCAAATCGAATCAAGTAGATAAAGCATTTTGGGAAGGATGAGATTTTCATGATTTTGCTCCCCCAATATGTGCTTCTAGGTTTGAAAGGAGTTTACACATACTAGAGGAACCCGCACATCGAGATAAATGATCACGTTTCAAATCATAGGTTTAAGATAGATGCTCCCCTCAACATGTGCATTGAAAATTTGAAATCGTTTGTCACATGCTTGGGAGGACAAGATGTACATCCTTATAAAACCATTTACCGAATTATCGCTTTAAATCCAATTTAAATCACACATTCTCCCCGATCACAATTATCAAATCATTTGAGATTTGTGATCTCTTATAGATTTAAATTGATTTTGAAAGCTTTTAAGAGAATTGTGACTTGATTATGAAAGCGCTTTAACTGGATCGGATTTAAGACTTTAAACTCCATTGATAAAACATGCATGTATATCTTTTGAAAACAATTAAATGCCAAATAACTTTTTAATTTAATTGAAATCATTCTCCCCTCAATCAATGATAAAGGTTGTTGATTGAGAGATGAGATTTTGACAAATAAGTCCCGATGACTATCAAAAATAGAGACCGAGTTATTTTTCAAAGCATTTGGTTTTCAAAGAGATAAATGTTTATAGAATCGAGCATGGAATTTGAAAACATGGTAAAACATGGCTCGTTCTTTCTTTTAAAACCGGTTATTGCTCGAAAATGACAATAAACCACTTTTCTCTTTCTCCCAAAAATATATATATATATATATATATATATATATATATATATATATATATATATATATATATATATATATATATATATATATATATATATATATATATATATATATATAATAAAAATTAGAACAATATCTAAAGTCGTGTCATTCTTTGAATGACAACACAAAGACCGTAGATATTATCGAATCGAGAAAGACATGACAAAAATGACAATAATTTTTGAAGAATTTTCGATTTTTTTTTTTTAATTTTTATGGATTTTGAAGGTTTTTATATTTTTCTATTTGATTTTTGAGGATTTTATAATTTTGTATTTTGTTTTCGAATAAATATTTACAAGAGATAGATGAAGATATACCTTTACTCCTCGTCTTCCTCCTCGAAGGCGTTTGAGTGTTTCGTTGTAGGCTTTTCAAGCCAAGTCGTGGAAGAATAAACTCAAAACGTTCTCTGTGGGAGAGCTTTGGTGAAGATGTCTGCTGTGATATTCGCACCTCACAAAATAGAGTTCCACCACACCTTTTTCCACTTGTTCCCGATGAAGTGATGTCGAATGTCGATGTGCTTTGCTCTTGAGTGTTGAACGTTGTTGCATGAGAGAGCAATAGCACTTTTATTATCACAAAGATGAGAGGATTTTGTTGAATTCAAAGCCATAGTCGATAATTGAGATCTCATCCATAAGATTTGAGCACAACAGGATGACATGGCTATGTATTCCGCCTCAGTAGAGGAAATAAAGTACTCATTTGCTTCTTTGACGACCACCTCAAGCTTATCACCCAAAATCGACCTCCTGCACGTGCCCGACGTGTATCTTGACAACTGCATGATCGGCATCTCAGCATAGGCCGTTAGTGACATACCGGTGTCGCCGGATACCAAAGACCCATATTGATGGTTCCTTGAGATACCGAAGACCCGCTTAAGCGCTTCAAGGTGCTTTTTAGTAGGCTTAGCTCGTATCTAGACACATGCAAACAATGAACAAGATGTCCTGGTCTACTAGTCGTGAGGTACATCGTGGATCCAATCATACCGCGATATTTCGTTTGGTCAATCATGATCCCTGAGTGGTCCTCATCTAGTTTGGTTCGATCAATCATGGGGGTGTCAACAGGGTCACTTGAATCAAATCCAAATTTCTTTAAGATCTCAATTGCATATTTAGATTGATTTATGAAAATGCCTCCGGGACTTTGTGAAATTTGTAATCCCAAGAAAATGACATTTGTCCCATCATTGACATTTGAAATTTTGAACTCATTTCATTAGAAAACGATCACATTCCATTGGGTGCATTGAGGCAAAATAATATCATCAACATAAATTTGAACATGAGTTAAATGTTTGCCGACTTCGGTGAACAATGTAGGATCAACTGCCTTTTGCAAAAACCGGTGAGCGAAGAAACTTTGACAAGGTATCATACCATGCCCTTGGAGCTTGCTTTAAACCGTCAGAGCCTTCTTCAAACGATAAACGTGAGTAGGATGCTCTTGATTCACAAATCCTTGGTTGGTGACGTGAGACGACTTCTTTAAGATCTCCATTCGTAAATGCCGCCTTCACATCCATCGATGACTACCATGTTCTTACTAGCAAGATTAGCCGAAATATTTTGATTGCCTCGATTCGAGCAACGGAGCAAAAGATTCTTCAAAGTCAATACCCTTCTCTTGACGGTATCCTTTAGCAACTAATCGAGCCTTGTTCTTCAACACATCACCATGCTCATCAAGTTTCACTTTGAAGATCCATTTAAGAGCTATAATCATAGCACGAGCCTGAGCGTGTACTAACTCCCATACATCAAGTCGATCAAACTCATGAATTTCATCTTGCATGGCATTGAACCGCCTATCTTCATTCATGGCGGTTTTAACATCTTTTGGTTCGATCTTAGATAGTACGGAGTTGAAGAAGCACCATAAGGCATCGGTTGCAAGTTGTTTCGGGTTGATACAGGACGAGAGGGATTTCCAATGATGTTGTCTAATGGATGATCGTGAGTCCATTTTCCGAGGTGTTCATGTGGCGATTGTTGAGGACCGAGGTAGTCGAGTCGATGTCACAAGAAGATGGTTCGATGATGATTCGGAGCAAATATGTTTTCAAATGGGGCATCTTCGTGAGTAGCAAAGGATTAACTTCATCATTGATGCGAAACATTTCCATGATGTACATTTGAAGAATGATGATTTGTTGATGAGATCAAGGATCATCAAGCAGTGCTTCTCGACTTAAAGATATTGAGACCGAGGATTGACTTCATTCACGTGAATATGAGCATCCTCATTGTGAGGATCAACACCTCATTAGTAATTGAATCATGGTTCATCAAACATAGGATCAAACAATTTCTTTAAATCATCTTCGATGGAGGTACATATGGAGTTTCTTGAGAAGAGTTTGGAACAAGGGAAGAACCAATGGACTGTTTTGAAGCGCGGGTCCCGAGTGGAGTGTCAGGAGCCATTTGACGGGACGACTCATCAAACGAACGTGAATTGTTTCCATGATATTTCGGGTTCTTTTGTTGTAGATTCGGTATCCTTTTTGTTTGAAGCATATCCTACAAATACTCCAATGTCGACTTTAGCCCTAAGTTTGCTTAAGTCTTGACCTCATTAGTTGGATAACATAATGCACCAAACACATGAAGGAGAGAGATTAGGTTTTCGCTGTGGACAAGTTCCTATGGAGTTTTTCCATGAACAAAGTGAATCGAGAACGATTTTGTGTAGCATGCAGTGGCAATAGCTTCAAATTGCAGAAACATTGGAACCTTTGAGTAAATCGGCATTGTTCTAGCCGGCTTCTACAAGAGTTCGATTTCGTCTTTCAACTACACCGCTCGCTGAGGAGTTCGAGGAACACTTCTTTGATGGTCGATTCCTATGCTTTCATAGAAGTCACTAAGTTGTTTGTTAACAAACTCGGCCCATTGTCTGTTCGATAATTCCGACGGTTTTGTTAAGTCGAACTCGCAATTGTTTGATGAGTTTGATGATGATATCGAGTTTCATCCTTTGTCCTTAAGAACTTGACCCGTGAATCTAGAGTAATCATCAACCACAACCAACACATATTTCTTACCAAAGATGTTCTGCACTCATTGGTCCACACAATCCATACGAAGGGTACGAAGAACTTCAGAATTGAGATTGTAGGTTTGGGTTTGTGGGCAAACTTTTGCTTTTACCCAATTGGCATCTTTGAACAAAGATGATCCTTTTCATACTTTAGTCTAGGTAAACCTACAACTAAGTCCTTTCGGAAAGATCGTTGATGGTGCCGGGTTCAAGTGATTGAGACGACGATGCCATAACCATGACTTTGTTTTGAAGCCTTTGATAACAAGCAGATTGGAGAAGCCCTCATCATGTCATCGATTGAGATGGTGTAAAGATTTGAGCCACGAGTTCCTTTTAATGCCTTACCATTAAGATCTCTAACAAAGGTGTATGTTTTCTCAAGGCTACTTCTAGATCGTAATCACGAATTGACCAGCAGAGAACATATTATGACCCAAACCTTCCACATAGTAAACTCTGAGATGACACTATCACCAACAACGTAATCTCCATAACCCATAATAGCAACCGAAATGATCATTACCGAATCTTACATTCCGATGAATTTGCTCACGAAGTTCATGAGCCATGACCGGTCTCAAATATATGCTTGGAATGACCGAGTCCGTGTACCACGTAACGATTTGAACGATCCGCAGTTGAACACGTATACAGAATGGATAATCGATAATTGGGATCCCCATGCAAGAATGGGTTCCATTTGGTTAGTTACAATGGTTGGAACACCCACATCGTAAATAGAAGCATTTATATCGAAAAGTGAGGCAATGGAATCATTGTGAATAGATGCAAGACTAGTGTCTCAGATAGCCTCTGTTTATAGTGTGATCACTTCTTAGGGAATAATTCTACCAAGAGCATCCATTTTCTAGTGGGCATTATCCGATTAGTCTTATGACCAACATGTAACCAATAAAAGCCTATCTTCTTGAATGTTCTTCCCGGGTTTCCACCGCTTTCTAACTTTCTTTCGTTTTGCCTTTTAGCCTCTTAGCATGAATTTTAGCATTAACAATATTAATCGACAATTAACATCATTAGCGTAACATTAACACCACATTCATGATTAAACGAATTCAAGCGGACATCAAGACAAGGTTTGCAAATAGTATCGAATTGAATTAATTACAAAGACGCCTATGGCTAATACTAGAATCAACACGATTTGTTTTATTCAATTCAAGCTTAAAGTTCCTAGATTGTTCTTCACTCTCTTCCAAAGGCACATTCTTAGCTCGAGAGGTCCTATCATTCCTTGTATTGTCTTGAGACTTTGACCGCTCCGCTTAATGTCACCGATTACTCTGTAGAGGAATGGGAACATTAGTTGGTTTAACTACTCTTTGCATTACACCGCTTAGATGTGCCGATCCGAACTACATGCGTGTACTCACTTTCTTAAAACTAGAGGTCTTGAGATTTGTACTCCTAGAAGGCACACTTGAGTTCTCTTTCTTAGCATTTACAGATCCGAATCGAACTACTTAAAGGCACACTACGGTTCACATTCAAAACATTGGGAATCGAATGCATATCATACTTGGCTTAGGCATCGAACATGGAATCAAAGGATTAACTCTCTCACCTAATGACTTTGGGCATATTGTGATCAAGCATTCTAAGATTTCTTGAGATCGTTTGGCATATAAGCATGCATGTCCAATTGCATTATCATGAGGTTTCTCTAGCTTATCCTCTTCAACAATCTCACGCAGACATTCTAAGCAATCCTTAAGGGATGAGAAGTATGTTTGAATAGCAAGTTTGTTGTTCCTTAGATGAGGAGGGACATATGTCACGCATAAAGCATATTTATTACAAGAGTGAACCTTTGATACACCATTCTCCCATTGGTCATTGGCATTTTCCCTTTACCCGACTCTTCGTGATTCTCAATTTCCTTTTGCAATGAAGCAATTTGTTCGTTATTTTGTTACGAGTGACCTTAATTGATTCAAATAACTCATTGAAATGACGTTTAACCTTTTCATTTTCTTCTAGAAAACTTTCGCTTTCCTTTTGTAAAGCATTTACTAGGTTTTGAAGATGAAACGTTTGAGAATTCGAGAATCTAAAGGAGGAGGCATTTGGGAGCCCGCTATATTGTTCGTTGTTTGACCCTTTAATTGAGAGATTTGGGCTTTCAACTTTACGATCGTGTTGCAATCGAGCTTGAATCATTCATCACGTTTGTTAATTTGAAAACCGCATCAAACTCGAGCATCTCGATGATGTCTTGATATTTGAAGTTTTGACATTTTCTTTAAGATGTTGATATTTTAGTTGTAAATTAAAATGCTCAACTTCTAGTTTAGAAAATGTTTAACCAAATTGTCGTGATCATCCAGCTCAATTTTCTCGCTTAGTTTAGAATTAGTTTTTCAAGCTCAATGACACGATCATGGGAGACTTTCGGGGCAACATATAGTTCATGAAATTTGGAAGCATTAATAGAGCAATTTGAAGTGTTGAAAAAAATGTCTTGAGCAACACATTCAAGAATAAGAATCTCATTTAATGTATGCAAGTTCTTCCTCTCAATCTCATTATATTTTAGTGCATCTCATAGTCACTTACTTGAACTATCATTGCATCAAATTCCTTTTCCATTCCCTTGATGTCGGTTCTATCCCCTTTTAAGACTCTCAAGTGATCTTTTAGAAGTTTAAAGAAAGGCATGACCTCGCTTAAATAACATTCTTTCATTTGCTCAAACCCCTTTCTCCTTCTCATATACCAACAAGTGATCCTTTTCTTGCAAGTTTTCTCAAAATCAACAAATAGTTGAAATATAACATATTGGCTAATTAAGGTCTTGCTTTTAGTGGAAATTGTTCTAGGAACAAGATGCATTGGTGTATTAGGAGGATACATAGTCGCTCTAGGCATTTTCCATAGGGGAGGATTTGTTTCAACAATATTTTCACTTTCGCTTATCTAAATCCTTTTTCCGTAAAACTTGTTCTGGAGTCAACAATGTCGAGGCTTAAACATGTTTAAGGAAATCCAGTTTTCCTTCTTGTAGTCATGGGAGTGATAATTATTTTTTCTCTTTGCATTTAGGATCATCTAATTTTTGTTCATCCTTTCCTAGTGACATCATCTCGATTTCTTATCTTCCTCGGTGCACTCAACGCAACTAGGTTTCTGTCTAGGTTTAAGGATTTCATTGCCATCATAAAGAACCTTATGAGCATTTCTAGCCCTTTTAATGACCTCGATTTGGTTCCTTAACAAGGGAATGCTATGCTTATCGCTTAAAACCCTATGCTTAGTGATCATGCGAAGCAAATTCAATGGTGTTCCTTGTATGTACAACTTGTTTTCAAGTTTGTTTTCAAAGTTTTCGATTAGAAAAATCTTTCAAGAGTTTGATTCCTTTGCATTAAATTCTTGCTTAAGCATTTTCACATTTTCTTGAAGTTCTTGTTTTGCTTAGCGGTTTAGAAAGCTTTTCTTGTAAGGAATTTAATTCTTGTTTCAATACTTCTTCTAAAATTACTTTTTCTAATGATATGACGCACTTGGTCATCCATTTCCCTTCACGAGTGGTCAACTCAAATTTTGCACGTTGTTCATAAATAGCAACACGTTCTTTATAGGCATTTAGTCTGTAAATTACAGAATCATCGAGGCACATGCGGTGTATTCATAAAAACATAGTCATTGTTGATCGCAAGATGCATCACTTGGTACAACTTCACTTTCACTTTGTTTCACGTATTGATCATATGGGATAATATCGAGTTACCCATATTTTCAACATTTGATTCAAAAGTTTCATCGATTGTACTTTGTCATGCATCCGCGGTACATCGACATCATCGTATAGTTTAATACCTCCGAGATGAGTTTGTCTTTGGATGGGCCACTTGTGGAGAAGAAGAGACCTTGGGAGAAACCATTGGAGAGATGCTAGCCATGAAGATTGTGTGTCCGTAGGTCCATCATCCACATCAGTCGTATGCATCACAATCACGACTTGGAAGGCATTCGATGATTGTGACCTATCTCCGAATAGGCCGCCATCCACATCGTGCATCATAGGTCTTGGCATTGCCTCGCCTAGAAACATCAATTCCTCTTCATCCAATGCCGCACCATTGTCCCGAGCTTGTACAAGCAACATCTTATCTCAAGTAATCGGCGATTCATGGACGCTTTGGAGAAGTGCGCTTTGCAATGTGTCCTCACCACCACGCTTATAACACATGATCGGCTTAGCTTGACCTTGGTTACCATTCCTTCCTCGATTACGGTTGCCAACATAACCTCTACCACCTCCACCTCTTCCCCGATCATACTGTCTTTCCCGAACTGGTTGCACCACGATCCTTCTATCTTTAACGGTGGCTTGATTGTGTGGGTTAGATGCTGTTCGAGGTTGTTGTTGGTTTGTGGGAGAGAATTCATGTTTTGACTAATCGAAGAGCTAGTTGATTAATGAAGTTACCCACGTGTGCATCAACATCGCCTTGTTTGAACATAGGATCGGGAATGAGTTTGTGATTACCATTACCCAAGGGTATGACTTGTGATGCTTTGGTTGTGATTCCGATGTTTGAGTAGAACGCAGTTGAGTCATTAGACGAGCTTGTCTCTCCTCAGTTGGTTTTGAACCGATTGAGAATCAATTTTTCAAACATAGCATGTCTCTCATTCCAAGGAGGAAGGCATAGAGTTGCTCATAGTTTGTATTCTTCAATCCTTTAGTGAGCTTCACAAATGGTGACAAACTTGTGCCATTCGGATTCATGTTGTTCACAAATTTTGAGTTCACCGAATGTTAGGCATAGTCATTCGATGTTCCTCATGTCATTCACCAACTTATGAAATCTCACATAGTACTCATAGACACTCTCATCCGGCTTCATCTTGAAGTGTTCAAATTAAATCATAGAGTCGATTCTCATCTTCCATAGTTAATTACGAACACGAGAGAAGCATCTTAACATTATCCCAAACCGCTTTGCATCGGTGTTGTGATTGATCGACTTGTAGATGTCTTTAGAAGACCTTGAAGAACAATGTTTGAAGCCCCGATATCCGTGATCGAATCTCTTTTCTCCTTATTATCAAGCTCATCATACATTTTAGGTCCATCCATTCCGTAAATAGGGTTCCATCTTCATTAGTATCAAGTATGTCTCTAGTCGTCTCAACTCGATATGGTCCTTCATCAATGGATTTGAGAATGTTGACACCATTTTCCTTTCCGAGGCGGTACAACTGATTCGTTGAGCCCAAGAATCGTAGTGGCCTCACATCAAGCATGGGTGGATTTAGTATCTGAGCCACCGCTTGAACATCCTCGGCAAGTGGAGATGATAGTAGGAACGTTGGTAGACATGTTAACAGATTATACGGGATTTTATAACTCTATGATTAAACCGGAAATAGATTCTTTCACGGATTTTACTAAATCAAGAGAAACCGTAAACAATCACCCAAGTCGCTAAAGATAATGCACCAAGTCGCTAACACCTAATTCGCTACACCACTAAGTCGCTAGAGTCCCAAGTCGCTAGACAAAATGCAAGTCGCTAAGTAGTAACTCGCTAAGCCTCAAGTCGCTAGCAAAATTTTGGCAAGAATTTGCTACTCAAGTCGCTAAATATACAAGTCGCTAAAGAGTAACTCGCTCTGCACCAAGTCGCTACCACTGTCACACCGTAGTGGAGAATCCACTACTTGTATCGTTAATCACTAGATCTAAGTCGCTAGCTCCAAAATCAGAATCGCCACGAAATTGCAAAGCAAGTCGCTACTAAGAATTAAGTCCGAATGTCAAGTCGCTAGCAAGAAAATCACACAAACATCACTTTTCAATCCAAAACTACCCAACCACGATGATTCAAGCTTACCAAATCAAAACCTAAACACTTGAGATGATTCTAAACATAAAAGTACTATCAAAATCCAAACTTTAAAACTAGAAATCACCCAAATGATGCAAAACCACTAAACTTTGTCAAACTCAAAACCACCTAAAACCACTAGAAATCCAAAGATGTGTAAGATATGATCTAACCATGGCTCTTGATACCAATTGTTAGATATAAGTTTTCACATACACATCAAACCATAACACAAATTGGCGATAAATGGAATTCTAGAGAGAAAGTTAGAGGTTTAGGGAACTTAGTGAGAAAGTGAAAGATATAATTATGAGCTCAACTCTACCTGGGAGGTAGAGAGTATTTATAGTCTTACATAAATCGCCACACATCGGGTCATGGATCGGGCATCTGATGGGTAAAGACCGTCCGTCCTCACGGTGTTACTTAACTAAATACTACTTAACTTAAAATAACTACGACTACGAGCTTTAACGATTACATATACTTGAGGTGACCGACTCTTTAATACCGGAATTTCTGATTCCTAACAAAAGTAAACAATAGAATGGCAAAGAGTGCTAATTGGGATGTTAACGGAATTGAGATGCACAAGATTTACCAAGTTACTGATCCGAAACATGTTCATATTGTTGACTTTGACAACAGAGAATGCACTTGCCGCAAATGGCGCTTATCCGTCTACTGTGTGGTCATGTTTGTGTTGTGTCTAGAGTTGAAGGATGACCGACACTAGCAGGTTGGGCGATGGATTGGTTTAAGAAAATGTCACTAAAAATACATACGAAGCAAGGGTTTATCCTCTAAAAGATGTATCCTTGTGGCGTACTCGATGACTTCAGAAACCGTGAAACCACCGCTATGGATAAGCGGCAACTGAAGACCCAAAGAAAAACACGTGTCCGATCACAGGGTAAGAGCTGTAAAGCAAAACCTGTGGCAGTGTGGAAAGGCAGACACAAAGGCTCATGTACTCAATCGTTGATGACAAGCAAGGCAAGTGTTTTCTATACATTATTTCAATGTATATAATTTTGTATGTAATTATCGATATGGTTGTTTGAACTAATGTCACATCTCGAAACGTAAAAGAAACTCACAATCGTGCACCCACAACTAACGAAAGCGGTGGAACAAGAACGACACGGAGGGCAGAGGACGCGTGTAGAGGTCGAACAGGAGAAGCAAATCGATCACCAAACAACGATTTCAGATGGAAATGTGAATCATCTACTCCACGAAAACAACGTTCCTAACAACATTCACCACAACTGTGACATTAAATGTTGTTCATTTGGACGATTTATAGTTGTGGGTTTCAAATTGAACTTTAACACAATGGAAGCACAACTTATCAGTCATCTATGATTTTGAATGTTTGTTACTTGAATAATAATAGCTACAGGAGTGGCTTGCTTTTATTTGTTTTGTTTTTTTTTTGTTTTTTTTATGTTACTTTGTGAGAATGTTCTTCATTATTGAGGCACCATTTTTTTTCTTCTTTTTTGGATGTTACTTTGTGACAATGTTATACAATCAACTGTTGAACATGTGCACATTTTTTGTTCTTTTCTATAAAAACATATAGGAGTCAGGCATATAGTGTAACGTCAATGGTATGCATGTGACTATTTATTTACCTTTCAATTTGTCTATTTAAGAGCAAACTTGCAAGTATATTTTCACACAACATCATTCCATAAATAAGTAAGCAAAACAATGTCGTCCGCTAAATATGATGAGATAAGATTCCGCTAACACTAACAACCGGATGTATATGATGATTTACTATCGCCGTATCACTGCAATCGAAGATGTTCAATTGGCAAGAAAGGTGAACATCCTAACTCAAGAACTGGCTAGACTTAATCGTGAAAGGGCTGCCGTTATTCAAGAGATGGCAACTGTGCGAAAGAAGGTGCCATAGAAAATTGTTGAGTTTCTGAAGCAGGAGCAAGCCCTTAGTGAACACAAACTGATGCAAATGAATATCTTGGCAGGCGAACTGGAGCCGAGTGCTCAAACAAGAATTTCTTTATTCATAAGCTTGAGGGTACGTTGTCGCTATAAGCACCGTGAGATATGCTAGTACTAAGTGTTATATCATATGTGATCTCCTAGTAACTAAGAGTACTATATGCCCTAGTAAGTACTTAGTGTTATAATGTATCCGATTTCCATGTACTTAGTGTTATATCGTGACGTGCTTTTCTAGTAACATACTTTATTCAATAAAGTTTCCTAGTAAGTAGGAGTTAAATACATTTTATTTACTCCATGTCATACATAGATCTCAACTAGACCATGGAGCTCAGCCATGTCATACAGTTTCTTGACATCATTGTCACCTTCAACAAGGGTCAACCCTTCCTCCGGACTACTACTTGGAAGACAAAATACCAAGCCCAAATATCCTCCTTAATTTCTTTCAACAAGATGTCACATATTCGAGAACACGATAACCTACTCAACCTAGGTAACCTCAAATGTAAAACATCTCCACCTAAATAACTTAAGGGATAAAAAAACTGACCGCCATGATAAACATCAAACCCAATATCTTGACCTGCTTTCGGACATTACGTAACAATGGAAATAATTCAAAGAAACAAAATATATTTAAGATAAAATTTAATGAAAAAAAGTAAATGGACAAACTTACAAACCATTCTTGATACCATAATTCATACCGGCCTTTGATTACGTGTTTTGTGATGCCACGCTTAGTAGAAATCAAAAACACAAAATATATGTAAGATAAAATTTAGTTTTGGTTAATAATAGGTACAAAAGCTACAAAAGGTACAAAAAGTGAACAAGAGAAAAGTGTCTAAAAGTACAATACAACCATACTAAATGATATATCTAAGATATAGTCAAACTCACCCAAAAAAAGTCGCCTAGTTTACATGTTGGATAATGCATAATAGATTATTACCGAATGGACAATACTTGTAAAGTAGCATGCATGGGTTTGCCCTACTTTGTATATCCATAGTTTGATGTCAAAGTATATATACGAAAAAAAAGGATATATTACCCCATTTCTTTCTCGAGCAAGAACCTGAAAAAAAGGACGTATATTATTATCGTGAGTCGTGTCGGTATTGATGGGTCTATGAGGAGAATATAAAGCTTAAATAACTTCGAATAATTGTCTCGAGTTTGAACAAACGCTTATTTAACTCTGTAATAACACCATCCCGTGTTATACCGATCTCTATTATATCGCTTCTCACCCTGCGTATAATAGGTAAATGTTTCTTCGCCTTGTCACGTTTGCGTCAGCGGCCATCTTCTTCAACCACTCGTCGAAAGATGTGTGGTTTTCACCGTGGAGTTCTAGGTATGTAATCATGGAAAACGCAGTAAACTTTATATACCAACTGATCTCCTCTCACTATTGTCGATTGTAAGTTCTTTAACATGATTGGAATCCTTAAAATCAAATAATAATGTTCAATAAAAGATTGCATTAATGTAGAATAAAAGATTGCATTAATAAGAAAAATTTAAATATTACTTTTACCTTTCCAAAAGAAACTTATAATCGATCTTTTGAAGGTGTATTCTTTGACCACGCTTACTTCTCTGGCATAATATCGTAAACTTTATTCCACCATAGAATGCTTCTTTCAAAAGACTCAAGATCCATATCTATACGGATTTTGGAATTTCAATAAAAATAATAACATAAAATATTGATACATAAAATGACCTCGGTGTATATTGATATATAAAATATTAACCTTGAAAGCCCAAACGAATCCTCGACAGGTGTATAGGTTGGAACAAACTTGTGGTCTTTGTTAATACCTCAAGGAAATCCCACTTGTGTTTATCCGCAACATCCAAAATTTCATCATACAAATGCCTCCAAATATGCTCTCCCATGGAAGGCATCCCAATCATCTAGGTTTTCAACTAATCGCAGAGAATCATCAACTTCCCAACCAATAATCGCCCATGAAGATAACCTCCAAAGCTAACAATAGACAAAGACGATCTTGCATCTTCGCCGCATATGATACCAAATGCCTCTTCATCCTCAATTAGGCCAAGAATATCTAAGTTTGTAATTTTTGAACATGAACGCTTGGGAAAACCTTGACCTAAAATTAAGGTGTCCAGATCCATATTTTTCAAAACTTACTTTTCCAAAATGAAAACCAAAGTGATAAGCGAAAACTCGGACGACCAAAATGTAGGGACGGTCTTCAATATAATATACAATCGGCATATCATAATGATTTTCATTCGGATAACATTGTTTTTGTAAAATATAATCTATCATATGTGCTTCGTGGTGAAAATAAGAAAGGTCCAACCATTTATCAAACAACTTCCTCGAAACAACTTCCTTCGCTTTTTATCCAACTGGATTTTATTAAAGAAAAGTAGTTTGGTTTACTTCGATGATGATTTTACCTCATATTCCTACCAATGAAAAAATCAAATAAAAAATAAATAAAAGATAATAAAATCAAAAATATATTCTACTTAATTATATATAAAGAATAAAATTCGATTCAATCATCCAAGATATTATACAGCTTTTTGTAATAAATACCATATATTACTTCATTCCTTGATGATTTTTGCAAAAAGGTGACAACAACAAAGATCACATCTCCATCTAAAACCCCAACACAATCTAAAACCTTTGCTAACTTAAATAAACTAAATTGTTGTTGCAAAACTACTATTAAACATGATTAATTTCAAATAAAATATGGAAAAACAAAGATACGAACAATTTCTATATATGAACATAGAAATACATACCCGAATCTAAACATTTTTTGCGGATTTCGAGAAGACGGATAGTTCTTCACTTGCGGAGTATTTTGTAATGTATGTGTTATTCTAATTCATTGAATAAATGTTACGAAAGATATGTGATATGAAAAGCACCGACAAAAAGCGCTTAAGTAAAAAGTATTTTACAATGTAAAAAGGATTACAATATAAAAGTACAAATTTTTAAAACCGCCAAATTAATTCGCTTAAGTCATTCAAGACGGAAAGGAAAGAAATGAATAAAAAATACTTTCTAAAGTTTGACTTTTCCTAAAATATCAAAAAAAATCGTCGAATCTTATAAATCGTTGGATATAAGTCGATTAAAGATCATAGGTACGAAAAGGTAATTTCAATACTTGGTTCGAAAAGTGTCGTGACACTCTTAGACTTTGATTAGGGAAAAAGTGCAAGTCTCAAAGTTTATTTTGGAAATACCTCAACTTTTTCTTTAGAAAGTGATGACACCTTGAGCAAAAGATGTGTTTGCATAATTAGCCCTTTTTATATTTGTCATTAGCAAAATATAGAAAAATCGTTAAGTAGAAATAAAGTTTTTATGCGTTAATTTAAATTTCTTTCATGTTCTTTCAAAAAATTTTTTTTTTACATAATTTATCATTTATCTCATTCTTCAAAGTAATTCAAACACAAAGGCTTGAATTGATTTTTTTTTAACAAACATAATTCATCAAGCAAACGAAGTTATAAACTTTTTAGGTATGCAATTAATCCACGGACTTTCTAAAACAATATACATCGTCGTTGTTGAATGTTTATCTTGTTTCACTTCAAGGATGCTAACAAATTGATTATACACTTAGCATCTCTTCATCACTTGTGGGTTATCTTTGTTTTTCTTCGCAAAATCTTACTTTCATCGTATCTTTGTTTTCAGTTGTAATGATTTCTCTCTCGTCTATTCGCTATAATTTACGTCTAACCAAAACTTGTCCAAGTATTTTTCTAATTTGTTCCCATTATTTTAAATCGTTGAAGAATTTACCATTTACCATAAATATTTAATTGATTTGATTATTAAATAAACACATTTCAACAGATAAATAGAATTATTGACTTTTTAGGACTACAAATCGGCCGACTATCAAATAAAATCTACACTCTCTTGAACTATGCGTCATCATACGTCATCGCTGTTGAACATTTTATCTAACGTCACGCTAAGGGTCCATCAAAATGATTACACAACTAGTATATCGTTTTCGATTGTTATGTATTATCATTGATTTTGTTCACTATATCTTACTTTCATCATTTCTTCATATTGAGTTTTAATGAATTATTCTTGATTTAATTCACTACAGTATATCTTATCCATAATTATTGTAACCTTAACACATTTCATTAAAACAGTAAATCAATTATGAATATTCAACTGTCACAAAATTATGAGAACACAAAATCTATAAATCCAAAAATAATAATAATCTGACACTTAAGTACATTACTAATTTACTACTCCACTAAATTCTCTTTCTTTTACTATAAAAGGAAAGTGAACAATAATTTTGAGACATCCAAAAAAGAAAATGTGAACAATTATATTAAGACGGAGGGAGTATGTTACATTTATTTAGCAAAACAATAATAATAATAAGACTAAATGTGAACTCATAAATACAAAAACAAAACAAAAAGATAGAAAACTAAAGCTATAAATCAAGCCAAGCCATAGCTTCAAGCCGACTTAACTTATACTCATTTGACTATAAATAAACCAAAAATAAATAAACACAAAACACACACACTCAACTCACACTGTGTGAAAAAAGAAAACCACTTCATCTCTCTCATTTCTATAAATCAAAGTGACCCATAAAAACCCCATTTCATTTTAATCATTTTGAAGCTTGTTTAATGTTTTCTGCTAAATCAGATCTATAAATTCCATAATTTAGTTTGTGGGTTGTGTTTGTTTTAGCTTGAAAACATGAGTAAAGAAGAGTTTGTCAAGATTCAGGTACATTTGTTAAGTGTGTGTAAAATAAGGTGTAACACTGTGTGTAACATTTATAAATTTGCATATTATAAATTATATGAAAAATGTATATAAACTAATAACTTTATTTTTGTGGGATTATTGTGAATTTGTTAATGGTGTTTTGATAATTGGAATTAATGCATGCAGACATGTGCTTTGAAAGTGAACATTCATTGTGATGGATGTAAGAGAAAAGTGAAGAAAATACTTCAGAAAATTGAAGGTAAATTGTGTTTAGTTTTTATAAAGTTTGCATCTTTATGTTAAATCTGATATGGGTTTTGTTTTAATTTTAGTATTTGGTATGTTTCTTGAATTAGTTTTAATTTTTTTTAAGTATTTCTTGAAACAGAGGTTTATACAAATTTTGTATTTTATATAAAGTATGCATCTTTTTGTTAATTCTGAGATGGGTTTTGTTTTAATATAAATGTTTGATATTTTTCTTGGATTAATTTTTGTTTTTGTAGTATTTTTTTGAAACAGGGGTCTAAACAAATTTTGTGTAAATTATATAAAGTATGCAACTTTATATTAAATCTGAAATGGGTTTTGTTTAAATTTAAATATTTGGTAATTTTCTTGGATTAATTTTAATTTTTAAAGTTTTTTTGGCATAATTTATATAAAGTTTGCAACTTTATGTTAAATCTGAGATGGGTTTGTGTTACTTTGTGTATTTGATTTGTTTCTTGGCTAAAATTTGGATTTTTAATATGTTTTTGTAATGTGTTTTGAAACAGGGGTTTATACAGTGAATATAGATCCAGAACAGAGTAAAGTTACAGTATCAGGAGATGTTACTTCAGATACTTTGATTAAGAAGCTTGCAAAAGTGGCAAAGTAGCTGAAGTTTGGGGTGTTTCTAAGCCAAACCCTAATCAGCAGATCAATAATCAGCTTAAAACCTGCAGATTGAGGGTAGTGGTAAAGGTGGCGGCGGTGGCGGCGGCGCCGGTGGTGGTGGTGGGAAGAATAATAATAATCAGGGGCAAAAAGGGGGTGGAAATGGTAATGGTGGCCAAAAAGGTGGCGGCGGTGGCGGCGGCGGAGGTGGCGGCGGGGGTGGTGGGCCGACGCCGCAACAGATTCAGCAGTTTCAACAGTTGCAACAAATGAAAGGGTTTCAAGATTTGAAAATGAATCCTCAGTTTAAGGATATGAAAGTGCCTAATTTTGGCGGCGGTGGAGGTGGTGGTGGTGGTGGTGGTGGAAAGAAGGCTGTGAAGGTGGTGGAAGAAGATGATTTTGGGAGTGATGATGATTATGATGATGATGATGAGTTTGATGATGATTATGATGATGACGAGTTTGATGATGAGATTGATGATGTTCCTATGAAGAAACCGGTAATAGTGGGCGGTGGTGGTGGGCAGATGGGTCTGCCGCCGCAGTTGATGAAAAGTGGGCAGATACCCCCCGAGTTTATGAAGAATGGTATACCGCCGCAAATGATGAAAAGTGGCCAGATGCCACCTCAGCAAATGAATGGTGGTGCTCCTCCTAATAACGGCGGAAATGGTGGGAAAAAAGGTGGTGGAGGTGGTGGTGGTGGTAATGTTCCAGTACAGGTGAATGGTGGTGGTAAGAAAGGTGGTGGGGGTGGTGGAGGAGGGAATCCGAATCAAGGTGGTGGTGGAGGAAAGAATGGTGGGAAGAATGGCGGTGGTGGGGGTCCGGGAGATGGTCAAAATAAAAATAGCGGTGGTCAAGGTGGTGGTCAAAATAAGAATAGCGGTGGTCAAGGTGGTGGTCAAAGTAAGAACGGTGGTCAAAGTGGTGGTCAAGGTGGTGGGAACATGGGTATGAATATGAATGGTAATGGGGGCAAGAAAGGTGGAATGAATGATGGTATGCATGGCATGCCAAACATGATGGCAATGAATGGTGGTGGGGGCAACATGGGGCCCATGGGAAACATGCCTATGGGTGGTGGTCAAATGGGTCAAATGGGTCCAAGGATGGTTGGTCAAATGGGTCAAATGAATGCATCCATGGCACCTATGGGTCACATGCAAGCTGTTCAAGGGCTTCCGGCTGGGGCCGGAATGATTGGTGGTCCCAATGGTGGCGCAGGTGGTGGTGGTTATTTTCAAGGGGCTGGTCCCGAAGCAATGGCAGGTAACCCATATATGCAACAACAATTAGCCGCGGCCATGATGCAACAACAACAAGCAAATGGTAACGAAAGATTTCACCCAATGATGTATGCTAGGCAGCCACCATGTAAACTATATGCAACCACCACCACCACAATATCAACCTTACCCACCATACCCTTACCCACATCCACCACAAGGTGATCCTATCACACACTATTTTAGTGATGAAAACACCTCAAGTTGCAATGTCATGTAAACGAAAGAGATGGCCTCATGCGGTTAAGGTTGGTGGCTTGGTCACTAGTCTTTGTGAAGCAAAACCAAGAGATGGGGTTTTCTTTAGCTTTAGTTGTTTCCTTTTTAATTTTTTTGTTTTACTTGGTCCTGAAGATGGATTAAGGTTTTTAAATTATGATCATAGGAAGTAATATATAGATGATAATATATTATCAAAACTTTAGGGAAGAATGAGATGTTAGTGACTAGTGATGTGGGGATGATGATGATCATGATTTATGAGCTTGATGTTTATATGTGTTCATATGTTGAAAAACAGAAATAATATGAAAAGAGATTTGGGGTTTTTAAGAAACAAAAGAAACTTCCCCACATTTCTTCCCCCATAATTCTCTCTTATCTCATTTAATTATGTGTGGATTTGTGTTTTCATACTGATTATTGTGTCTTGATTCCATAATTTAAGACTTCGAAAATAAAGCTCTTTATAATTAGCTTAAAAGTCACTTTTGTTACAATTGTTTTGACAAAACATTTTGCTTTTCTTGCTTTTCAATGATAGAACTATAGAAGCATAGGATTCGAACGGATTTCCGACAAACTACTACGGTGTGTGTAACTGCACGCGTCACGCTATATCACATCGGGTTATCTAACTTACGGTGTGTGTAAATATACATGTCACATTATATCACATCGGGTAATCTAAATTGACGTGTTCCGGTTAGGGTTCGAATATACGATCTTTTTACATAGAGGAATAGCATTATTCAGTTTGTAGAATATTGTCCTTATGGATGTGATACCTAGTATCATCATTCATCAAATGATGCACATATACAAGGCCTATCCTTGTGTGTTATTAAATGACTTCATATTGTAAGTATAAGCTTTCAATGAACATTAATAAATGTACCAACTTTTCTATCGTGGTATTTGGAATAAGGATTGAAATGATGTTGTGAATTCGGAAATGATGGATTGTGTCTGGTTGAAAATATGCTTTTTAGAAATAGAACCCACATTTTTTTAATAAATTATTTATCATACTTTGCTATCGAGATAAAATTTGATTTTCACTCTCAATCCAACAGTGCCGGACGTACGACTATAAATTATCATATGCATTTTATTAAAACGATATAAGATGCATTAGAGCACTCCCATTCATAACACAATAACACCAATAATACCGTTCACGTCAGCGTCACATCAGCTTTAACATTTAACATTAACATCCCCAAAAAACACTCCCAACCATAACATCCCAATAACATCAATAACATTCCCAACAATTTACAAAAACAACCCCTCATTTAAGGCGTAAATGAAAAAATAAAATAAATAAATAACAGGCGTTATTTTAGAACGCCTGGACTAACGCCGTTATAACGCAGAGAGGCCCAGGGTATAACGCACAAAATCTGTTAAGAGCGCACACCATAACGTTAGCCGTTATGGATGTGAATGTTTTACACAAGCTTTTCGACAAAGTGCATTTTACGAAAGTCAAGATTACATAAATTATCAGATGCATTTAAAACGATATAAGATGTATTACATAGATCTTTTGGATAAAGTGCATTTTACGAAAGTCAAGATTACTAGCACGCGTTAAAAGAAACATTCATGTTATTCATAAGTAGCTCCGAAAACCTCTCTTGGTCCTAATACTACATTACCACAACATTATTTACTCATAGTAATCTTTGATTTCATACCAAATAGACTTTGTTACCTATCTTTTGTAAGAAAATATTTGCAAAAACGATTAAAAAAGTATGAATTACTACAATATTTTATACTCATGATATAAGGTGAATCTCAATGGTTGAAATCATGGAGGGCAATGTGTGTGGGGTCTTACAATATTGGGGGACAAATAGGGCCAATGGGAGTGATGATATGGGGCCTACTATCTTTAAATATAGTGTAAGTGTGTACCTACATGTAATATTTATCTATATTTATATGTACCATGTGAGTTATGTACTAGTATGAAGAGCAGTGCAATAGGGTAGGATTATTGGTTTTGGTGCACTTGCCAAATTTAATGGGGGTATTGTACTGTATTTTTTAGGTGTACTAATTTCTCTGGTGAGACTAGGATCATTTTGTATTGTTTTAGATGATACAGAAAATAAAAACTATTTTGGGTAAAAGCAATAATGTAGTAGTAACAAATTTACAAAAATATACTGGTATTACAGTTTGATCAAAGTTATTGATTAGATGTCTAATGATATACCTATCACTTATATATATAAGTGTTAGCACGAACTATGATTATAACAAGGACCGAAGAGGTCTGGGAGCGATGTATTAGAGCTGAGGTTGATCCCAATCCTAAGTTAAGTGCGTTTTGATGTCAATTTAGTACAACACAAGTTAACCATGCTTTGCATCGGTTTAAATTCTTAACATAAATGCTTTTAAAAAAAAGCTTAGCGACAGATTTCGACAATTTTTTTGTTTGTTATTAAGATGAGTATGGAAAAATACTTGTGAAAATTGTTTCTTTTTCTGTCGGCTATTACATGTTTATATCAAAGCTATACAAACTACACTTATGATGAGGACAAGTGTTCAAATTCATATTGTGCTACCCAAAAGTTGCAAACTCATGGCATTGAAAGTGTGTGTTATGATGCTTTCACGATTAAGACGTGGTTTACAAACATCATCAACCTATTGGTAGTAGTGACCAACATCATCACTGTCAACTCAACGTCATGTTAGCTTCTCACTTCACAACCAATATCACCGTCAAAATATACCTCACTTAAACACAAATATACCCCACAAAAACTAAAATATCACGCACATACAACAACTTCCACAACTCGGTTGTTCAGACGACCGAATTCTCCCAAAACTGCAGCTTCAACGCTTCATATGGTGCCAATAAGGACGAAAACGTGTTGTTGAAGCACCTATTACCACTAGTCTCATATATATATATATATATATATATATATATATATATATATATATATATATATATATATATATATATATATAATAAACTTTATTTTCGTAACCCACTTTAAACGCGCGAGAATCATGGAACCACTTTTTAACCATTGGATTAGTTGATCAAGGTCAAAATGACTTGCTATAAATGTAATAAAGTGAAAGACTAGATTAACTTTAAAAATGATCAAAGGGTATTTTAGGGATTACAAATAAACCTTTTTTTAAATTGTCTCTTATTAATTGGATATTGAATCTCAAATCAGTTTCAAAATAAAACACGTCTTCTTCTTTATCTCTTTCATATAACCGCCCCATCCCTAAAATGACCTAGCTGCCTCTCTTTGTAACTCACGTTTTATTTTCCTAAATGACCTAGCCGCCCCATCTCCTTATATAAACAATGTTGGCCAAGATTTATTCTTAAAAAAAGCGATCATGATTGATGAGATGAGGCTTCTGATTCAAGTTGCATTTAAAAGGTTTGCTAGTCTTATTGATTAATCTATATATTCATTCAACTTCTTATATAGTATTTTAATTATGTGCATGTGATGGCGTATGTGGTTTTGTCATTTACATTGAAATTTTATCTGCTTTTCATGGATTGAAACAAATAGAATTGAATTGACTTATTTTAAAACAAATAGAATTGACTTTATGAGTAAGTAAATCATGATTTGGAGACCGATCGGTAGTTTTGATAATCGGTTGATCCGTGGAGCCAAGAACTTTTTTAAACATGATTTTTATTACTTTAATGGGGCTATATAATTTTTTTTTGGGCTAAAACTTAAATTAAAAGTTCTCAGTGGATTAACTAAAGAAATTTTTGGTTATAGAACTTAATTTTTGGCTGACCTTTAGACTTAATCACTTATGCAATTGTACAATTGCGGAAGTTAGCACTTCCTTATCCGTTAGTTGGTCATTTATGATTTATGACATATTGCATTCCTTTTATTTAGTGTAGTTCTGTTGCTAAAAAGATAACTTGTATAGAAAATATTAGTAGAGTATTTAAGTAAGTTCCTCGATCCATCTTCTACTTTAGATTGTGGCATTCTTTATGAGCGTAGTGGGAGAGCCTGCTAATGTTTATCCTTTATTTAGGTCACCCTTTATGAGCGTAGTGGCCATAAAAAATCAATTAAAAAAGTGTGCATGTATGTTTAATGTTTGATACGTGCATGGTGCATATATGTTTTATACGTGCATATATGTTTATAAGTTAATACAAAATAATGGTATAGAAAATAATAGTGAAAACGGGTGTGCATATGTGTTTTAAGGTTAAAACAAAATAAATGTAAACGAGTGTGCATATATGTTTTATACGTGTATATACTAGTTGTGTTTAGTTTTTCTAATTTTTATAATTTTTTTGTATCAGGTGTAACTAAATTAAAAGAATGATGACAACGAGTGCGCATATTTCTCCGCCTTCTGACAATATTGAAAATAACAAGTGTGCACATATGTCCGATTTCTGAAAATGTTGACGGTCACGAGTGTGCATATATGTTCGACATCTAAAAATGTTGACAACAATGAGTGCATATATGTTCGTATTTGATTAGGAATTTGTATTTTAATTGTATTTCAATGGATATGTTCGACTTCTAAAAGGTTGACATCAATGGTGTACATATATCCGTTTGTGTTTAATATTATTTTATTAGATTCATATATTTCTTCTTTTTAGAAATTTGTATTTTAATTTTATTTGAATGGATATGGAATTTTGTGTTTAACATTTATGTTCTTGATTTGTTATAATTTTACATTATTACAAAAACACAAAACACATATGCACCTTATTATTTGAAAAACATGTATGTCTGAAAAATTATTCCAAAATTAAAATGAAAATTAATTCCTAAAACACATATGCACTCAATCAATTTTAAAACATGTATGTTGTAAAAAAAAAAAAAAAAAAAAAAAAAAAAATTCCGAAATTTGAGGGTGTTTAAAAATCAGGATTTATTCAAAAATTTAAAATAATATAAAATGTCATTTACTATTATACCCTTTTGCTTTAAAAATATATATTTAATATTAAAAGATTTGATTGGTTTAGAGGAGTTCTCATGATTCGTGACTTAAATACGTGGCTCGAAAATAAAGTCCTCTATATATATATATATATATTATTTATTTTTATCCGGATTTAGATTCGATATCATGAAATTTAATTAATCTAACGGTGACTATCTTTGGATAGTAGGAATGGCAATTGAACCTCCTACCACGAGAGGATTAATTTTCTCAAGTCAATCATGAAATGAAGGTAGATATTATTCTTTATTAGAGCATTATATGTTTACCGCATTTAATTACTAAAACTTTTAGGAAAGACTTGAAGCTCACAAGTCTTGTAAAAATGCTTTACAAAAAACTTTTGATGCAATACCAACAACCATTTTAAAAAGCTTTATAATAGTGAAAAGCTTTTACTTGTTTGACCTATTGTGGATGCTCTAAAGATGCCAATTTTAGACCCATTGTTTATTTTGGGTCAAGTTGGTTAAAATTTATGAGATGATAGAGTTTGATGGGTCTCTTTATGTAAAGGTAATTGATACTCACACTATATTTTTGATCATCTTATTCATAATTTGTGTATTACAGTTTGTCACCAGATAATCTTTGTATGCACAAATCGCGCGTCATAAAAATATGATGTGAATATCACCTCCCTTATGTAAATATAGATGGGTTCAAATGAAGATTGATATTACCTCAAATTGTATAACAATCAACTAGCGGGTCTTGAGCGGGTCTAGCGAGTCAGATTTTTGTTAACACTTGTTTTCATTTTTCAAATTTGTACTCAAATAAAAAAAAAAGTTGTTGAAAACCCGATGGGTAAACTCGACCCAAGATCCGTTTGACCTGGACCCATTTAGACCCGTGCTTTTAAATAAGTCATCTAGTCTCGAACCCGTCTAGACACAAACCCATATGAACCCGTGACCTAACCCGACCTGACCCACTCATTTTGCCGCTTATATTCTTGGTACTATTATTGGTTAAATATCATTTATGGAAACCAAGTATATACTACTACTTTGTTATAACCTTTATTATGTTATTCACTTTCAAATTATCTTCATTGTTGGATGAATGTACTGAGATATCCGTTATTCATCAACCAGTAATGTACTTGGTTTTACATGTTATAGTAATAACATATAAATGAAGTTATGTTTTTAGGTTGATAACGAGTCAGTGATTTGATGCAGGCTGTATTGCTTTTGTGTTGCACATCAAGTATTCAATATAAGAAATTAAGAACAGGCAATTCAATTCAATAATTCATCATTCTCGTTTCAATGAATGTTGATCATCCATATACGAATTATTAGAGTGATGAAATCATTTTGTACCATATATAAGACCTGACTCAATCATGTTTCATTGATTTTGAAGTTACTATGACGATTTACCACATATTGACTTTGTCTACAAGTAGAGCCTCAAACAAATCAGGCTTTTACCAAGCAATTTGAGTTTCAACGAGCGAAACTGAAACACTCAATCGAATTAAACTTTTATCGTTCGAGCTAGCCTGCCCAAATTTAATAAATAAGCTCGAAACACATAACGAGCCAAACATGAGCTCAAGCATTTTGAGCCCTCATGTACATATATAGTTTTATTATGTATATTTATAAAAGTTAACCTACATGCTAATGTGAATTGGTATAATAATAAAATCTCTATCGTGGAAGGGCTTTTTGAACCATAATGTTGTTAGTTTATGGACTTATTTAATATACGTATGACCGGATTCGAACACGAGATTCTGGGATTGCACACTTTACGTATGAGAATCTATGTTTAAATAACTAAAATATAAATGTTATATTTAATTACTAAATCACAATAACGACTAACGGACGTTAGTACTTAACGGAGTTTAGTGCAACGGTCGTTAAGTATCAAATACAAGGACTAGAAGAGAAAGTATACCAAGTGAAGGTTCTAGAACCCACGATTGGTATATGGCCGATCGGTTGAGGGTATGGGATTCCCAATCCCACCCTAACTTAGACTCTAAGATTTGCAAACTATAAATACAATCTCATGTGTTCATTATTTGTAATCTTGAGTTCCATAACAAGCCTAACTTCTCTCTTCTTCCCTCTCTTTGTGCATAACCAGTCCAACACCCTTAATTCTTTAGGGTTTCGATTTGCTAAGTTCAAACAAAAGTGTTTGGTTTGTTATTGTGATTCAAGGAACCTAGCATTTGCATCGAATCGCTACTAATACGTGTGTACAAGAACATATGACAAATTCCACTTGAATTTGTGTATTCCCTTGGTCGAATTTTGTTATAGTCGAATTACATAAACCCTAAACTTTTAGGGTTTAAGTTCCTTGTTTGTTTGATTGTTTGGAATTGCTAAAAGGTACGTTTTTTTTTTAGTTTTCGGTTAATTATTTACAAGTATTAGATTCTAAGTCTTCCGTTGCGTGCTTGATGATTTTATTTGATTATATGCTTAGTCATGATTATTAAATTTCAACAGTGGCATCACGAGCTGTTAATATTGTGTAATTAATTTTTTTATTATAGTTGATTGGGTATCTTGAGAACTTGATTATATGATAATAAGTGCTAATGTGGGATCCATGATAATACATGCATATTTTATCATGGATATATGAGTATATATGCGTTAATTGTTAAGTGTTTATGTTTGCATGCTAATTGTTCGATATATGTAAATTAATTAGGGTTATTAGTAATTAAAATTGTATGACATGTTTAATTAGCTAATAGGTTAGTTAATTCCAAAATTGGGGAAGACCTCGATTAAAACTTTGTTGATTTAATCTTAGTGAAAGAAACTAATGAGTAAAGTTTTGTTAAAACCTATGATACGAAGATCATGCTTCTTCGTACATATTTTGATTACACACGTCAAAATTGGTACCCTTTAAATTTAAGTTTATATCATTTAATTAAAGAAACACTTGCAGTTGCAATTTACGTTATGTTTGACTTAACTAGATTGCAATCCAAAGGTAAATCTCCACGTTATGTGAGACGTATCTGGAAGAAAATTACAGTTTTTTTAAATTAGAAAACTTAATTGAGTAAGATAGTGAGATCTAGTAACCCAAGTCATAAAATGGGATAACATGTTTAGTTTGCACATAGTGTGACAATAAGTAAATCCCATAATCCTTAGGATGTATGTATTGGCCTGATCAACAGATCCCTTAACAAGGAGTTTGGTGGTTTTTTGAGCAATTTTAACATGCATTGCACGGGAAAACAATTAATGAGTCGCATGCAATACTAATTGACTATGAGAAGGGATTACCGAAAAAGGCACCTACACCTCAGGTACTAGCAATACAAGGTGGTAGGATTCAAAAGCCAAAACCGCAAGCGAACAAGGGGAAGGGAAAAGGAAAGGGTAAAGATAAGCAGCAGGTTATGGCTTATCAACCCAATCCTAAGACCAAGAAAGTGGAGTATCGTCCGGTTGCTCCTAAGAATACAAAGGCTTCTCCTCCTAAATACTCTACTAAGGAGGCGTCTACGTCTAAAAAACCAAGTAAGGATGCTGAAATGGTTACAACGTCTAATGCCTTTGATGCTCTTGGTAATTTGGATGAGGATCCTATTGTTAGTATAGATTCGGATTTTGATAATAGATTTGGGAACATGGATAAACAGGAAAGTGCTACTATTAATTCATTTGGCAGTCCAGATACTACACCTATTGTTGAAAAGACTAATAAGCTTTAAAGTCAATTAATTGAGTGGAAGCTTGTATTTCTGGGTGATGATGGGAAGCCGCTTCCTATTCAAAAGGCTAATGTGGAAAACTATGCAAGCATCCCAAGTTCGACAATGCGTCTCCTCCTTGTATTTCGAAGAGCACTCCTAACATGGTTAAAAAAGGAAGAAAGGTAGGCAATCCATTTTCTAAGGTTGGTGATCTAGTTTTCTCGGATAGTGATGATGATGAAGTCCTTGATGACTTCAATGAAACTTCTAATTTTATGGATTTTGACAGTTCTAAAGATGGTAGTAGAGTGGGCATGAGCAGCTTATTTGAGCAATGGAAGGAAGATACCCATGACCAAAACCCTTATTATGATGATGAGTTTGATGATTGTGGTCTGATCGATGCCCAATTGAAGTTCGCTAATGCTTATGACATTAAGCTCTGTGGTCAGATTATATAGGTTGTTTTTATTTTGTTTTGCATAAGTATGACATGTCATTTCTTATACTTGGTTAGGTCTTAAGCACTGTAGGCGCTTTTGGTTTGCCTTTTTTGGGCTGAGATGTGCGATTCACCCACATCAGTTGTACTTAATTATTTTTGGAGTAATAATATTTTACCGGAGGTAACCCTTTTACCAAAAAAACCCAATCCTAAAATCCCAAGAAGAAAGATCATCCTGGAAAGGAGATGGCTTGCCACCACTGCACCGAGGTAAGACACTAGAAGAGGAACTGTCCACTCTACCTCTCAGAATTGTGAGAAATGAGGAACAAGAATGTTGGACATGTTGCCAGCACTTCAGGTATCTTCGTAATATAATTATTTACTTTTCCTCATAAAATAATTTACAGGGTGTATGAAACTGGATGTGGTATTCATATTTGCAATACACTACATGAACTTAGAGGAGTAGCTGGTCCGTGGAAAGCAATACATGTTCGTAGAAAATGGAGTACGAGCAGCTGTTGAAGCAATTGGAACGTTTGATTTAGTTTTGCCTTCGGGCTTAGTACTAGTTTTGAACAATTGTCATTACGCACCTTCTATAATTAGAGGTGTTGTTTCAGTTTCATTGTTAAAAAATATTGGTTTTGTCAACACGTTAACTAGTTATGGAATTTCAGTTTCTTTAAATAATGTTTTTTACTTTAATGCAAGTCTTGTAAATGGTGTGTTTGTGTTAGGACCGAAAAATATAAGATTTATGTGGTTCGGGAGGTCGGGGTTGGTGGAAGAAGATGAACACATTCATCTTGTTTAGTGAGAGAAACTAGATAGAGGGAGGAGAAAACACAAGATAAGTTTTATTGAAACAAGAAATAAACACTAACTAAATGATTCACCTCACCCCTCATGGAGAGTCATGAGGGGTATTTATAGGCTCTACAATCTATTACTTTGCCACTTAAACGGTACTAGTCCCTGCGGGCAAAGTATACTACATATCTAGTCCATTTCACTTAAGTGACGTTATCTTTATAAAAGAGTGAGGCTAACAATCTCTCTCCAAGATATCATCACAAGTGAATGGTTACAATGAGACCTATAAATACAAAACAAAGTAAATTACATTAGTAATGAACAATGTTAACTTTGTTGAATCGCAGTCTCTGTAGTCTGAATCTCGAGGCAAACTTGAAGTTCTCCTTCCGACGATCTCGGCATTTGATCTTTGGCGCCGACAGACAAATTCTTGTAGCTCGAACTTCAACTCAGAACGATCTAGTTAGGTTATTACTCCTCCTAACTAGTGAGCCTTTTCTTTCTTTTACTCCTCCGAATCGACAACACTCTTCCAACACGCAGCGGAGAAAGTAAACTCTTGATGTAGCACGATGGTTGTCGTTCTGGGAACATCATAACAACATAACTCACTTAGTATTGCATCCAAGTTGGTAAAAAGCCCCGATGTACACACATTACTTATCCTTCTTCGGTCTTAAGCACAAATCCCTTCGTCAATCCAATCACGAAAGATGAAATACCAACTTCTCCCTCCTGATGGTTGCGAGCTATCAGAATCATCATAATGTTGCGTACATACCGTATTACCTTTTTCTTGATGCAATATTAATATCATAGCTTGATCAAAATTCTGTGAGAATATGTCACAAAAATACTCTCAATAATTTTCTCAAACCAACCTTAAATCGAACCTCCTTTGAATTCATCGGCTAATAGTAATGACCACATGGAGAAAACCCGATACGACTAACTTGAAAAGGAAGTAAACATCCCAACTTTGTGACTTACTGCTTGTTCTAAATTTTTGAACAATCCACAACGCCGTGTGACACTGAGCACTACAACGTAACTCCTTAAAGTAATGGTTATACACTATGAGCACTACAACGTAACTCCTTACATCAGTTATAACCAGATTGTCAAATTTCATAATGTGCCAAGACAAGTTATCTTGAGACATGCAACCAACCAACCATCGTCTCAAAGATAAAGAAGCTCACCCGTGAAACGTCACTTCAATTCCGCATCAATAATACCGTACAAAAACCCCGTAGTCATTTTTTCAGATCTTCGCTCAAGCCGTGAATTATGTATCCTCCGTGAAAATTTGCCATACCAAAATACCACTCTATTAAACCACTTAAGAACAATTGTATCCAATTTTTTTTTTTTTTTTTTTTTTTTTTTTTAAATTTGGGATAACAATGCATCTTTTCAAATCCACTATAATACCATGGGCTTAGTCCAATGTCAATCTAATTCACTTCAATTAAGAACCTGATCTAGTTCATCACAAAATAGATAGAAACTCGGCCCACTATAATAGTCGATCCAAATAAACGGCCCGTCCAACACAAAAGTTATAACCAATATAAGGATTAGTATCCTAAATATATGCTCATTACCCTAACCCTAAACACATACTCCAAACAGTCCGCCTCGCTTTTCTCCCAAAGAACACGAGAAAAAAATACCACACTCCATCTTCATCAAAATCGATTCATCACTTAGCCAAACGAATCTCAACATCTAAAGCGAAAATAAGAACGTGTTACTGCTCTTCATCGAACCAGAAACAAACAACCTTTCATTCCTTTTTTTTTTGAATAGCACGACTGAAGAACAAAGGGTTTTCCTTCAAGATCTTAATTAAGGTCTCGGGTAGGTTGAATGGTATGTTTATGTTTTCGAGTTATGTTTAGATTCAACCGAACCAAGAAAGTGAAGTAACATAATTGTTGCTTTAATTTCTTTATGTTCGGATAGTAGCACCAGTTGGGGTCAATGATGATATTCAAGTTTAATTAAAACAACCTTGAAAAAGGTTGCAAAAAAAATTGAACATGAATCTGAGATCGAATGATGTATACTTTAATTTTTGAGTCTTGTATTTGAATGAGAGATGGGGAGTGATAGTGAGGGTTAATTGATGAGTCAAGATGTAGGATTTGGATTTTGTTTTGGTCATTCTTGGACTGATGATGCACGAATAAAACTGAGGTCGAGTTGTATTTGGTATTGGTATATGGTCATAGTGGTCAAGGTCATATTTTACAAGTTTACGCATAAGCCTCTTTTATTTCATTTCTTGCTCGTACACCTTACGCGTAACATGTTGATTATGCGTAACTTCTTTGTTATGCGTAAGCCTGTCTTAGTTATGCGTAAACATACGCATAAAGGTCCTTATGCATAACTTCACAGTTATGCGTAACAATTTTGAAGATGCTTATGCGTAGCCTAGTTTTTATGCGTATTCCATACGCGTAAAAGTCCTTATTAGAAGTGATGGTCATTCACGTTTAGGAACTTTGTAACGTGTGTTAGATATCGTGCTAGAATAGTCAAAGGGCTCGTGGATAGGGCTAAGCTAAATGGCTAGACGTTTAGTTAAGCTAGCCTTGTATAAGCTCATGTAACTCAATCCAATCCAACCCATATCCACGACCCATGCCAAGCCCATTAGGGTAGTATAGTCAGGAAGTATAAATACCCCTCAAATGGTCATTTGAGGGATGTGTGCTTGAGTGTGTATGTGTGTGTTTTCTTTCAAGTATAATAACATCTTGTTTCATCTTTCTCTCTTGTTTCATACGCATAACATCTTAAGTCACCAACTTCTTAATCTTTTCTTCTTCATCTTATACGCATAAGCTTTGTGTTTGTTTTACGTGTATACTCATGTGATAAGTCTTGGTAACGTGATAAGGTTGATAAAAAAAAGGTCCTACAATTGGTATCAATCTCCTAACAATGGTTTAGGAGTGTTGTGTTACGTTTTTTGTTCAAACTTTACATAAAAGGTTACGTTTTTTCTTTAAAACCGTGAGTTTTTGGCATAAAGGTTTGATTTTTACGTGGTTTTAAGGTTAAAGTTATAGACTTTATTGATCATTAAGTGTTTTGGAAGAAGTTTGTGCAAAAGAAATCATTTGAAAATGTGTTTTTGGGTGAAAAATCGTGGTTTTGCATTTCTGGACAGTTTTTACGCGTAAGCAACTTTTGGTCAAAACCCTCTTTTTACGCGTAAGAAAAAGTCAAAACCCTAGTTTTCTACGCGTAAGGTCTACGCGTAAGAATTGAAGTTTACGCATAACGTTTTGGTGAACCTTCTTCGTGCAACAACGGTTACTCAGTGTTTTCCTTGCTTGGATAAGCTTGAAAAACACTTCGACTTGTGGATATCTTTCACGCTTGGACGAGTGTGAAGGATTTTGGTTTTACACCTAATCTTACGCCTAAGCAGAAAGCTTACGAGTAAGCATTCTACGCATAAGTTAATTCTTACGCGTAAGGTACTCTACTTCTAAGTATAAAGTTTACGCATAAGCATTACGTTTAACCTTAAGTTTACGCGTAAGTCTAGGTCTACGCATAAGCATCATCTTACGCCTAAGAAATCTACGCATAAGCATCCTACGCCTAAGCAAATCCTACGCATAAGCACAATTTCTACGCCTAAGAACAAGGTTTACGAGTAACATCTTAAGCAAAACTTCAAACGGCCATAACTTTTGAACCGTAACTCCGTTTTCAGCGTTCTACCCATCAAAACGACCGTGACAACGAGGAGAATAGACCGCCGAATAAACTTTGGTCAACCTTCAAGTCCTAAAAACGCTCCGAACAAAAGTTATTGAGGTTTTTAAGTTTTTAGACCAAATTTTCACTACAACAACCAAGCTTAATCTTCATCAAACACAACTCCTTTATCGTTGAATCAATCCTACATCAACTTTATCATCAAATACCTTCATCAATGGCTACTCAACAAGACATTCATGCAGCTGGTGCCGAAAACCGTCCTCCTATCTTTGGAAAAAGGTGGATATCTTCAATGGACAAATCGCATGTCCGCCACATCAAGACCAAACCTAATGGAAAACTCATGATTCAATCCATTACGAATGGACCCTTCAAGCCTCGACAAGTCCAAGACCTTGGACGCCCACGATGCAACACCTCCGTTCCACCATACTTTCGTGCTCAACATGAATCCGAATACAATGAAGAGGATAAGAAGCGGTCGAAGCGGATGACATGGCAATACACATCGTCAACCGGGACTAGCAAGAGATATCTTTGTCAGTGTAGATAGGCGAAAGCGCTACGATATGTGGGAACGTGTTAGACGGCTATGTTATGGAATGTAAATTGGTCAACAAGACATGGAGAACAAGTTGCTAATCGAATGGGGAAGTTTACATCAACTCCGGGAGAATCCATTGAAACATACTATGGAAGGTTTTGCACTTTGATGAATGAGCTTATCGAAACAAGTTGGCTCCCGAACTATCGTGAGTAACATCAAATTTCTCAACAATCTTCCGGAAGAATGGGGACGGTATGTCACTATTGTCAACCAAACAAAGGACTTACATCGGGTGAACTTTGATCAACTCAACGATTTTACAACAAACCAAGTCAAGTCAATGAAGTTAGGAAAGAAAGATTGGCAAAGAATCATGATCCTTGGCACTAATTGCAAAACTCCAACTCAGGTGAACTCACAACAACAAGCTTCATCATCTTCCACTAACAACAACTTGCGACAATACATTCCACAACCACAAACCGTTATCCTCAACAACAATTCTACTCAAGAACAACAAGTCAATCAACAACAACAATATCCACAATACCAGAACAAGGAATCACCGATCTTGAAACCGAACAAGAACAAGCTTTGTCAATTGCATTTGCTTTTTGACTAAAGCATTCAGAGGTCGCTATTCCACACCAACTAACAACAACCAAAGGATTACATCAAACACTCAACAGGCAAATTGCACAAAGGGTGTGAATATGGGTCATCAAGGACAAATGGTTGGAGTTATTGGGAATCAACATGGATATGCTAACGGATTTCACATGGGTAATCGTGGTTCCGTGTCGTGGTGTCGGTTGGGTCGAGAATGTTGGAAATCGAGATAGGCGAATGTTGGGAATAGAGCAGTGGGTAATCAGAATGGGAATGCTGCAGCTTCAGTCGTTAGGAATTATGGAAATGTGAATTAGGGTAATCTTTACAACTGTCAAGGAGTGGGTCACATGGCAAGGAATTGTCCTACTAAGCCGAAAAAGAAGGATCTTGCGTATCTTCAGAAAGCTATCATGTTGGTACAAAAGGAAGAAGCAGGACTTCAGTTGAGTGCTTAGGAACATGATTTTATGGCTATTATGGATGAATTGGAAGACCGAGAAGACATCAATGCAAACTGCATCTTCATGGCAAATCTTCAGGAGACTAAGTACGACATCGATTACGACGCACTCCCGCTTATGACGCCAACGCAGATGTCGAGGTACCAATCATCGATCTATGCTATAACAATGTCATATTTGATGTGTTTACTCATGACGAACAACATTTCGTGACGCCAAAGACCTACTTATGATACATACCGGACAATCCGAGTTGTAGCAATACTAACTCCGAAACTCCGATGTGGATCCTAGTGGAGGCCGTGTGGCACAAAATACCGAGACTAATGAGGAACACGTGCTTATTTTGAAACATTAATCAATAACTGTGGCATTGAAATCGAGAAAGTTAAAACGGTCAATCGCGAAGTTAAGGCCGCAAATGCTAAATTGACCGCTGAGCTTGAGAGTTACAAGGAGAATGCAAAAGCTTTTTAATTTCACAAAAACAAAGAGTCTGAATTAGAAATTGGTTATCGAAATTGTGACACACGGTAAATTTTCACCAAAATTTAACTGATAATTAGTAATTTATTTTTACTAAGCCAAACTTATTAAGCATGCACAAGCTTTGCCCGAGCATTTGAGTAGATAACTCACATACAATAAATTTCACCGCTCTTGCATTCATATTATTTTATGAATATTGCATTTTGTCATATGATTAAAGCTCAGAAGGCGGGAGGTTATCTCGTTACCCAGCGCCCGACACCTTTGCACGCGTCATCGAAACACTATGATAAGGACTCGCTAAAACAATTAACAAATGTCAACAACTTGGAATATTACAAGGATGAAATATTTCAGGCACGTAACAATAAGACACTACGTTATAAAAGCTATCGAACAATGATACCTTGGTCACAAATTAATATCGCGGACACAAAATATATAACACACTATCACTCAAACAAAATTTTATAAAACTCAAATACCATTAATACTTAGGTGTAAAGTATATACATACACTATCACAAGTTGTACCATGAATAAGATACATATACACCCATTTATACTTTCACCTTAAAAGTAAACTTTGGTAAAATATTTAGATAATACTCCTTTGTCTTTTCACTACCCACTCACGACAAAACCAAAGAGGACACAAGTTAGACATGAGCAAAATGTCTCCTTGGTCTTCTCCCTTCCACGTCTAAAGCAAACATGAACCAGGAAAAAAAAACAAGTTAACCAAATATTCTCTTCAACCTACTCCTACACCTCTCACTAGTCCGAATCTCCCAAAGAGGGAAGCCAAACATGCCTTTCCATCATCTCCTCATCTCTCATACTATATTCATGAAAGATTTGGTCTCAAATCCAACCTTGGTGCGCCGGCTATGGGATAAACGAATCCAAGAGGAATCAAAATGAGATCATTCACAAGAAGCATATCTCTACTCCAATCTACCTTGAGCCAATTCACAAGATTCGTCCATTCTTGGAAGCTATCCATTTTCGACTTCAATCCAAACACCAAGAAGAGAGAGAGTTCAAGCTTTACCCAAAGTACCTCTATATCTCTAGTGGAGATGCAAGAACCCCAGATTGAGCTTCAATCTCATTTTCTTTCAAAAACTAGGGTTTGCCAAAGTTAGGGTTTTCCAAAATTGATTTGGGGGTTTTGCAATTGGAGGTATCTTGGAGCTAATTCGAGTTTTGTTTGGTCCGAATCCAAGAAACGACCTTTCGTCCATCACTATTTTCGGATTTAAGGTTATCATCTCTTTTGTTGTTATGTTTTTATGTTGTTTTATGATATTAAGAGTGGAAAAGTTCATCAATGAAATTATCATGTGTTTTTGGTCATGTCGATTTGGGTTTAAGTTTTGGATGCCACGTTGAAATTCATGTATATAACTAGTTGAGATTTTGATGTTACTTTGTTTTACTAATCTTATTTGGTAACCGTAAAACTTAAGTTGTTATGTGCTCAAGGGTCCGTATAGTTTTCTGTCGAGATTTATGAGTCGAGAAAATGAAGGTTAAGTCTTATAGCAACTTGGTAATTTAACTATACAACTAAGTAATCTCGACGATAATACTCACTTTTTATAAACAACTATGTCACTCCGAATTTAAGTAAGTCATTGGTAATAAGTGGGTTTGGTTTACTATCGGGTAGGAACCGGGTTGAGTAGTACTCAACCATGGTATAGCCTTGCCATTTCTTTGCTCTATCGCGTTAAGTTAGTCTCGACTCCATCATCATCATACTCGACTTAGGAGTCTTTGTCTTGACCTCACCTTGTAAAATCCATGTCATGTATAATCGAGTTTGTTAACACTATAGTGATAATTTGGATGTCTTGTTTGAAAACTATTTCTGTCGAATAGCCGAAACCAATGAATTTGGAAAATTCATCATTTGTAAGTCTACTAGTAAGCATGGTCATAGAAACTGGAAATTCGACCTTGAAAGTAGTACTTGACTTAGTAAGTCAAGCACCTTGTAACAAGTTTAACTTATGACACTTAGTCACATACTTGTCGTTATCCTAGTTGTGGAGTTGTTCGGCTCGAAAGGGAATCCACTTCGAGACCCATGACACCATCAGCCGAACATACAACTAGAACTTTAGTCTCACAAAGAGTTTGATATCTTGGTTTAGTTAGGTGTTCATCTTGTTGGAAAACTAGCTTTATGTCTTTCTTTTGATTTGGCCGAATACTCATTTGTGATGTTATGATCAAGACGGGTAGCCAAGATGTGTTCGAGCACATTAGTCGTGACCCGATTGTAACTCCGAGATGATAGCAGTTTAACTCGAACTCTCTACCTCTCAAATATGTATTGACTACATTTCCCTTTCTTTTTTTTGTTCCCTGCGTTAAACATTTTCCCCAAGTCCAATACATTTGCAACTTCTTGACTAGTTTAGTAGCAAAGGCTACTAACAAAAACTGATGGGCCACAGCCCATATGTATCTCAAAGGTTTCTTGAACTCTTTTGGGCCAAGCCCATTCGTGTACCAAACCGTTGGGCCATTTCACCTACGGTTTCGAATATTGGTTTAAGTAAATGAAACGCGTCAAGTATACCGGAATAAATCACAAAGCTAAACTCATTTGTTGCACATTTGGAGAGCTCGACTTTAGTTATGTACACATATATCGACGAGTAAAACAAGAGTAATGGCGTCTGAACAATGAACCAAGTGTCTAAAAATTATGAGTCATATAATAAGATTTGCGAAATGAATTTAACGACAATGTGTAAAGAAATGTATGTCAAGTGAACGTCTCATCGAAAACTATATATACGGAACTAGTTTGTTAAATAAATGAGATACCACTATATTATTTCCTAGTCCATTTAAAATTGATGACTTTAAATTTCACTTGAGCATTTTCCTAAATACAAATAGAAAGCAAATTATAATTTTGACAACACCATTTTGTGTCAATTTAAATAGGTATATATACATCTATATACTTACTAATGGAACATTTTAATTATGTGTTTTAAATCAAACTTGGATCTTAAAACCATACTAACGTCAAAAATGAAAAGAGTATATATACATTCATATACTTACTAGTAAATCTCTTAAATTACTTTTACAAACTAAAGGTTGATTTTAAAACCATTATATTGGGATAATATTAATTGCACCATTTTAAGTATGTAATAATTAAAACAATGAACTAAAACATTACCCTCCTTATCTAGGTCGCGTGTCGGTGCCGCTTCACAATATTCACTAATCCCACATTCGGATTTGCACTTTTGCTAAGGTGAGTTTCATAGCCCCACTTTTACTTGATAAACTGTTTTATACATTTTGGGGTGAGAAATATGCAAAACATTTTACGGACCAAAACTATTACATGATTACTATTACGTGGTTTAGCCTAAGCCCTTATGTCCCTAGAGAATGCCCTTTTTCATGAACCGTCAATTCCCCATTGGGAAACGCGAATGTTATAAATAGATCTATTGAGGGTGACTCCTCCGTTCGGTTGGCCATGCTTAGGCCAAAGCGAAACGTATACCATGTCGGAACCAAGTGTTGAGGACAAAACACTTGCTATGGGCCCTATATTGTATGACATCTTTTAGCATACATAAACTTTCGTAGTATCGATTGCATGAACTTAGAGCTAACGTAATAGACATTCATACATATATCATTATATTCGTTGTAATGATTATATGCCTTTGCTTATGGTCCAAGCTTACTATTTTAACTTAAACCTATGAACTCACCAGCTTTTAGCTGACTTTTTAGCATATTTTCTCAGGTGTTTAAGATTTGTTCATGAAAGCAAGGCAAGGAGCGGAAGTATGGTCGTAGTAGTATTAAAGAAGTGTTTTCACACAAAAATGATGTTTTTACTTTGGGACCACTAAACTTAATGGGATGTACCCATTTATTTAAACTATGTTGTAAGACAGCGTTTTAAAACTATTTTATGAAATCAAACGGAGTATGTATTCCGTTCTTTATTACTTGTGTTGTGATTCACCAATTCCGTAACGCTCCCGAATAACATGTATGCTTCCGCTAAACAAATTTGGGGGTGTTACAGATTGGCATCGAGCCTAAGTTATAGAGAACTAGGTACATATAAACCTAAACTATAACTACTTTTCACCAAAACATCATACTACGACCACGATTGCCGCTTGCCTTACTTGCCATTTTATTTAAAGTTCATTTAATAGGATTACATGTTTTATTTCCTATTTACTTATACACTATTTCATATCCATCATGAGCATATTTTTCCACATACTTACACATATGCACCGTCTTGTCACGACTATGCCTTCCCGACCTTTCCTCACGATGTTCGGGAGGACATCCTATTAGCTCACTCACCCACCATCCGCCACTTGCACACTCACCATCGATCCATATGTACAGCCACACTAGCGATCCGGCCGGCCTATTGCACCTACTCCACTTATACCTACCCTCACCACCACTCCATCGACCTGTTGACGCTGCAGCAAAAGCCCCATATGATTGTGAGAGTACCGGATATCGAGGCGGTATTCATATGTGCCTGCACTAGCTTCTCGGATGACCAGCCGCTTACATGGGTCCTTCTACTACTTGAGTCACCGACGCCATCACCCATCCGAGTCGCCACCTCATCGGAGACTCGGAGATCTCATGATTCTTACTCGAGGAAGATCCGGAAGAAGATCCGGAAGAGGATCCCGAGGAGGAATTACGAGCCCATACCGGTCGAGAGTGTCCACAGCTATGTTAGCATAGCGGAGATGTGAGTACAGGAGTCTAGAGATTGTTCGAGTATCAGGAGCTAGGACGAGCTCCGGGATGGCTCAGAGATTAGACGATGACATGGATATTGATGCACCATTTGGATTAGGACAGAGAGCCGCTTTTCTCCACAGTCAGGAGGAGAGTAGTGAGATTGATTGGAGGGATATCGATTGCTTGATCAGTTTAGTACCACTTGTCACTAGTCCGAGCTATAGCCCGTCATCACCTTCGTTTGTACCATCTGCAGCAGACATGGAACGCCTTGAGCGCACCACTAGACGACTTGAGACCATTGAGGAAGCCGTACGGTTGAGGCACGCATCGAGCGGACTTGTCGGGATCTCGGTGATCCTCGACCTCACCGAGAGGATACTCATTCGGTTGGACTCTCATGAGACATTGCTAGGAGTCCATTCGATCGGCTAGAGAGATCGATCCAATACGCTTGCAAGCTTGGCGGCGTGTTGAGGTTTAGACCGAGTTCTTGATGTGTTGTTTGAGAGCATGGGACTCGAGAGACACGAGAGGATGCGACGGGTTTTAGGGTTGAGACTCGGGTTGAGGACGTCGAGAGTTGGACAATGAGTACGAGCTTTGGGTAGAGGTCGACTCGGATACACGGACGACTAGAGGAGCTAGAGGCGTCCGATGGATTGCGAGAGATATTGTCGAGAGGGATGGCGGAGGACTCTTGGTTTAGAGTCTATGTTGGCATCACGGATGAGACGTGTCGAGATTGGAGGATACACAACAGAGTCGATTGCTACCATAGAGCGATTACGTCTCGATCATCCTTAGATTCCATTGCATGATTGTAGTGCACTAAACTGAGCTATAACAGTTAGTGTTAGTTATTATCCTCGTACTTCAGTTGTGTTTTCTATTGTATTTCCTTTGTATTCCGTTGTATTTCGGTTGTACTCCAGCTAGTATCTCATCATGTACCGTAGGAACCTTGTAACCGAAATTCTATCTATGACGAACTTATTTTCCTATCCAGTTGTCTCTACTTTTATAGATTGCACATATGATCTATCTACAATAACCACACTATTACGTGACACTTACCTTGTTTAAAAGGTTCTATATCTCATCACCTTTCTTCTTTATAAATGCCGCCAAAGCGAAGATCTAAAGCGTACTAACCACGGTGGAGCCTCCAATGCTCCCATCCCGGTGAGTCACTCGCAACCAAGCCGCAAATGCTTCTATTCCAAACAGAGTCACACCCGATCGATCATGAAGCCACTACTCCTGCTAGGGCTACTCCGATCCAACCTATCATGAATCAAGCCATGATCGACCAACTAGTCAATGAGCGGGTGAGCCGCTTTAGTTGCAAAGAAATCACTCGTCTACTAATGCCGGAACTTCAAGACCACCCACCACAACCGCACTTGTACTTATCAAGACTTTCGTAAAACCATGATGGAAGCTTTAGTGGAACCGAAGGAGTCTGTCGGTCCGACTAGGTGGATCGAAAAGCTCGAGGCGTGTTCAATTTGCAATTGTGAAGAAGATTCTAAGGTTAAGTATGCATCATTCACTTTCACGGATCTTGCTTTGACACAGTGGAAAAATTTTAAAATCCGCTAGTATCGATGTTGCCTATGCCATGCCATGGGAAAACTTCAAGGAAATGGTACTTCAAAAGTCGTCCTCGTAATGAGATCAAGAAGCTCGAACATGAGTTTTGGAACCTCAAGGTTCAAGGCACCAATATGGTCGCTTATAATCGGCGATTTCAAGAGCTAGCCTTATTGTGTCTGAAATGGTTCCCACCGAGACCCGATTGTTGGAAAGATACATCTGAGGATTGCCTCAACCCATCAAGGGCAATGTAACCACTTCTAAGGCTATTGATCTCCATGAAACCATTGAGGTAGCCAACAAACTCATGGACCAAGTGATTGAGGATTCCATGGAAAAAGTGGTTGTGATGAAGAGAAATGGGATGACCATTCTCAAGGTTACAAAACTATGAATACCGTGGTAACAACAATAGGAACAACCACAACAACCAAAACAAAAGGCAAAATGTTGCTAGAGCTTATGCGATGAATGTCGGAGAAAGAAAACCGTACTCGGGGATGCACCATTGTGCAATCGATGCACATTGCATCACAAGGCGATGTACCGTTAAGTGCCGTAATTGTCGAAGATCGGACACTTAACCGAGAACTGCAGTCCAAATCATTGGCGACAGTTCAAACGACTCCACTCGGGACCAGCTAATATAACTTGCTTTGGTTGTGGTGAAAAAGGGCATTATAAGAATGAATGCCGAAGACCGAAAACCAAGGTCGTGAAGGAAATCAAGGAAGCAGAGGGAATCCGTGAAGCCATGGGAATGGCGGGATTCGAGAAATGTTGGACAAACGAGTAATCGGAAATGGAGAAGGAGCTCGTGGGAGAGTCTATCTTGTAACAAAGTGGAAGCTCGGGAAGACCGAATGTCGTGATGGTGCGTTCACTTATAAATAACCGTTATGCATCCATATTGTTTGATACGGGGCCGATAGGAGTTTTGTTTCTAATACGTTTAGTCCACTACTCGATATTGCCCCAACCGCATTAGGAAATGCATACAACGTGGAACTAGCTAACGGTAACATAGAAAGGGTAGATACCATCATAAGAGGTTGCACCTTAACTCGTTAAACCACCCATTCAATATCGACTTGATACGGTGGCATTGGGTAGTTTCGATGTCATTGTCGGAATGGATTGGTTAGCAAAATATCATCTCGCCATCATTTGCGACGAGAAACTCGTTCGAATACCCTACGGAGATGAAGTGCTAACAATAGAAGGAGGCGGTAGCGGAAGAAACGCTTCAAGATTGCATGTCATTTCACGTACCAAGGTGTTAAGGTGTATCGAGGAAGGATGTCATATCTTCCTAGCACAAGTCACCGGAAAGGGCGAAGACGAAGGGAAGAAATACGTGCGGGGGCGTGCCAATAGTAAGAGAATTCCACAAGTCTTTCCGAAGACTTGCGGGACTTCCGCCAACCCGACGGTTGAATTTCGGATCGATTTAGTGCACGGTGCCGCACGGTGGCAAGAGCACCTTATCGATTAGCTCCAACGGAACTTCGTGAGTTATCAAACCGGTTATCGGAACTTGCGGAAAAAGGGTTCATCGAGACCAAGCTCATCGCCATGGGGAGCACCATCCTGTTCGTCAAGAAGAAAGCGGAACCTTGAGGATGTGCATCGACTATCGTGAGTTGAATAAACTAACCATCAAGAACCGTTACCCACTCCAGAATCGATGACTTATTCGATCAACTTCAAGGTTCGAGTGTTTATTCAAAAATCGACTTAAGGTCCGGATACCATCAACTAAGAGTTCGAGAAGAAGACATTCCCAAAACCGCCTTGAACTCGTTATGGACATTACGAGTTCAAGTCATGCCTTTTGGGTTAACCAACGCACCGGTTGTGTTCATGGACCTCATGAACCAAGGTGTGTAAACCCTACTTGGATAAATTTGTGATCGTATTCATTGTGACATCCTAATTTATTCCAAGAGTCTTGAAGAACACGAAGAGCACCTTAGGCTAATCTTGGAATTGTTGAAGAAGGAAGAAGCTGTCACGAAATTCTCGAAGTGTGAATTTTGGATACCTACCGTGCAATTCTTAGGTCATGTAATCGACAATCAAGGCATACATGTAGACCCCGCTAAGATCGAGTCAATAAAGGATTGGGCGACACCCACAACTCCTACCGAAATCGCCAATTCTTAGGACTTCTTTGGGTACTACAGAGATTTATTGACGGTTTCTCAAAGATTGCCAAATCTTTAACCAAGCTAACCCGAAAAACGCTAAGTTTGACTGGGGAGAGAAGAAGAAGCTTTTCAACTCCTTAAAGAAAGTTGTGTAGTGCACTGATGCGGCCTTACCGAGGTAGTGAAGACTTTGTTGTTTATTGCGGCGCTTCATAAAGGGCTCGGGCGGTATTAATGCAAAGGGAGAAGGTGATAGCATCGCCTCTCGCCAATTGAAGACTCACGAGAAGAACTACACGACACACGATTTGGAGTTAGGAGCGGTTAATGTTCGCGCTCGAATTTGGAGACACTACTTGTATGGCACAAAGTGTGTCGTATACACTGATCACAAAAGCCTACAACACATCTTGGATCAGAAAGAACTGAACATGAGACAACGCCGATGGTTGGAATTACTCAATGATTACGACTGCGAAATTCGTTACCATCCGGGTAAAGCGAATGTAGTTGCTGATGCTCTCAGTAGGAAAGAGCGACCAAAACCTCTTAGAGTCAGATCCTTGGGTATGACAATTAGTTCACCTCTTCCAACCAAAATTCTCGAGGCTCAATTGGAAGCACTCAAGGAAGAAAATCGTCCGAATGAGAACCTTTACGGGATGCCAGAAAGTGAAAACGGATTCGTAAAAAGATCGGACGGAACCTTGTGTTTCAAAGAGCGAAGTTGGATACCACTCTATGGAGGAATTCACGACGTCATTATGCATGAGTCCCACAAGTCTAAATACTCCATCCACCCAGGGTCCGACAAAATGTACCTTGATTTGAAGAAATTGTACTGGTGGCCCAACATGAAAGCCGACATTGCAACATATGTCAGCCGATGTTTAACTTGTTCAAAGGTTAAAGCTGAACATCAGAGACCCTCGGGTCTACTGGTACAACCCAGAAATCCCAGTGGAAATGGGAGCATAACAATGGACTTTATCACCAAGTTACCTAAAACCTCTAGAGGCTACGACACTATTTGGGTAATAGTTGACCGTCTCACCAAATCGACACATTTCCTACCGATGAAAGAAAGTGATGGAATGGAAAAACTCGCACAACTATACCGAAAGAAATCATCATGCGCCATGGTGTACCAATTTCCATCATCTCGAGACGAGATAGCCGTTTCACCTCAAACTTAAAATCACTTCAAGATGCTTTAGGATCTAACCTCGACATGAGCACCGCTTACCATCCTCGGGCCGATGGATGAGCGAGAGAACAATCCAAACACTAGAGGATATGCTAAGAGCATGTGTGATAGACTTTGGAAATGGCTGGGATAAACACTTGCCATTAGCCGAATTTTCTTACAACAACAGCTATCACACAAGTATCAAGGCCACACCATATGAAGCACTCTATGGTCGGAAGTGTAGATCACCTGTGTGCTGGGCCGAAGTTGGAGAAAGTCAACTTACTGGTCCGGAGTTAATCCAAGAAACTACCGAGAAGATTGTACAAATCAAAAGCCGACTACAAGCAGCTCGTGACCGCCAAAAGAGCTACGCGGATAAAAGGAGGAAGCTACTTGAGTTTCAAGTGGGAGATAAAGTTATGCTCAAAGTTGCGCCATGGAAGGGCGTAATTCATTTCAGAAAACGTGGAAAGTTAAATCCTCGTTATATTGGACCTTTCAAAATTCTTGCTAGGATCGGACCGGTAGCGTGCATCGCCTGAATTACCACAAGAACTCACTGTGCACAACGTGTTTCACGTGTGCAACTTAAAAAATGTCTTTCCGACGAAACTCTTGCTATTCCTTTGGAAGAATTCAAGTCGACAAAAGATTGAATTTTGTCGAGGAACCCATTGAAATCATGGATAGGAAATCAAGCGGCTTAAGCAAAGCCGCATCCCGATCATCAAAGCCGTTGGAACTCTCAAAGAGGTCCAAAATATACGTGGAACGCGAAGACCAATTCAAGCGCAAGTACCCACACTTTTCTACTTCAGCAAGCAATCCTAGCGAAACCGAGGACGGTTTTCTCTTCCAAGACGGGGAGGATGTGACACACGGTAAATTTTCACCAAAATTTAACTGATAATTAGTAATTTATTTTTACTAAGCCAAACTTATTAAGCATGCACAAGCTTTGCCCGAGCATTTGAGTAGATAATTCACATACAATAAATTTCACCGCTCTTGCATTCATATTATTTTATGAATATTGCATTTTTGTCATATGATTAAACTGTAAGACGGGAGGTTATCTCGTTACCCCAGTGCCCGACACTGCACGCGTACCGACACTATGATAAGGACTCGCTAAAACAATTAACAAATGTCAACAACTTGGAATATTACAAGGATGAAATATTTCAGGCACGTAACAATAAGACACTACGTTATAAAAGCTATCGAACAATGATACCTTGGTCACAAATTAATATCGCGGGACACAAAATATATAACACACTATCACTCAAACAAAATTTTTATAAAACTCAAATACCATTAATACTTAGGTGTAAAGTATATACATACACTATCACAAGTTGTACCATGAATAAGATACATATACACCCATTTATACTTTCACCTTAAAAGTAAACTTTGGTAAAATATTTAGATAATACTCCTTTGTCTTTTCACTACCCACTCACGACAAAACCAAAGAGGACACAAGTTAGACATGAGCAAAATGTCTCCTTGGTCTTCTCCTTCCACGTCTAAAGCAAACATGAACGGGAAAAAAAACAAGTTAACCAAATATTCTCTTCAACCTACTCCTACACCTCTCACTAGTCCGAATCTCGCCAAGAGGAAGCCAAACATGCCTTTCCATCATCTCCTCATCTCTCATACTATATTCATGAAAGATTTGGTCTCAAATCCAACCTTGGTCTTGGCTATGGGATAAGCGAATCCAAGAGGAATCAAAATGAGATCATTCACAAGAAGCATATCTCTACTCCAATCTACCTTGAGCCAATTCACAAGATTCGTCCATTCTTGGAAGCTATCCATTTTCGACTTCAATCCAAACACCAAGAAGAGAGAGTTCAAGCTTTACCCAAAGTACCTCTATATCTCTAGTGGAGATGCAAGAACCCAGTTGAGCTTCAATATCATTTTCTCTCAAAACTAGGGTTTGCCAAAGTTAGGTTTTCCAAAATTGATTTGGGGTTTTGCAATTGGAGGTATCTTGGAGCTAATTCGAGTTTTGTTTGGTCCGAATCCAAGAACGACCTTTCGTCCATCACCTATCATTTTCGGATTTAAGGTTATCATCTCTTTTGTTGTTATGTTTTTATGTTGTTTTATGATATTAAGAGTGGAAAAGTTCATCAATGAAATTATCATGTGTTTTTGGTCATGTCGATTTGGGTTTAAGTTTTGGATGCCACGTTGAAATTCATGTATATAACTAGTTGAGATTTTGATGTTACTTTGTTTTACTAATCTTATTTGGTAACAGTAAAACTTAAGTTGTTATGTGCTCGAGGTCCGTATAGTTTTACATAGAGATTTATGAGTCGAGAAAATGAAGGTTAAGTCTTATAGCAACTTGGTAATTTAACTATACAACTAAGTAATCTCGACGTGATAATACTCACTTTTTATAAACAACTATGTCACTCCGGAATTTAAGTGAGTCATTGGTAATAAGTGGGTTTGGTTTACTATCGAGGTAGGAACCGGGTTGAGTAGTACTCAACCATGGTATAGCCTTGCCATTTCTTTGCTCTATCGCGTTAAGTTAGTCTCGACTCCATCATCATCATACTCGACTTAGGAGTCTTTGTCTTGACCTCACCTTGTAAAATCCATGTCATGTATAATCGAGTTTGTTAACACTATAGTGATAATTTGGATGTCTTGTTTGAAAACTATTTCTGTCGAATAGCCGAAACCAATGAATTTGGAAAATTCATCATTTGTAAGTCTACTAGTGATAATTGATGACTTTAAATTTCACTTGAGCATTTTCCTAAATACAAATAGAAAGCAAATTATAATTTTGACAACACCATTTTGTGTCAATTTAAATAGGTATATATACATCTATATACTTACTAATGGAACATTTTAATTATGTGTTTTAAATCAAACTTGGATCTTAAAACCATACTAACGTCAAAAATGAAAAGAGTATATATACATTCATATACTTACTAGTAAATCTCTTAAATTACTTTTACAAACTAAAGGTTGATTTTAAAACCATTATATTGGGATAATATTAATTGCACCATTTTAAGTATGTAATACTTAAAACAATGAACTAAAACATTACCCTCCTTATCTGAGGTCGCGTGTCGGTCGCTTCACAATATTCACTAATCCCACATTCGGTTGCACTTTTGCTAGGTGAGTTTCATAGCCCCTTTTACTTGATAAAGCTGCTTTATACATTTTGGGGTGAGAAATATGCAAAACATTTCTGGACCAAAACTATTACATGATTACTATTACGTGGTTTAGCTAAGCCCTTATGTCCCTAGAGAATGCCCTTTTCATGAACCGTCAATTCCCATTGGGAAGCGCGAATGTTATAAATAGATCTATTGAGGGTGACTCCTCCGTTCGGTTGGCCATGCTTAGGCCAAAGCGTATACCATGTCGAACCAAGTGTTGAGGACAAAACACTTGCTATGGGCCTATGTTGTATGACATCTTTTAGCATCTGAAGCTGTCGTAGTATCGGTTGCATGAACTTAGAGCTAACGTAATAGACATTCATACATATATCATTATATTCGTTGTAATGATTATATGCCTTTGCTTATGGTCCAAGCTACTATTTTAACTTAAACCTATGAACTCACCATCTTTTAAGTGACTTTTAGCATATTTTCTCGGTGTTTAAGATTTGTTCATGAAAGCAAGGCAAGGAGCGGAAGTATGGTCGTAGTAGTATTAAAGAAGTTTTACACAAAATGATGTTTTACTGGGACCACTAAACTTAATGGGATGTACCCATTTATTTAAACTATGTTGTAAGGCAGTTTTAAAACTATTTTATGAAATCAAATGGAGTATGTATTCGTTCTTTATTACTTGTGTTGTGATTCACCAATTCGTAACGCTCCCGAATAACATGTATGCTTCCGCTAAACAAATTTGGGGTGTTCTGAAATCCGTTTAAAAGAACAACAATTGCAAATCAAGTATAACACACTTGATTTGAATTTGAACTTGAAAATAAAATCTTTAAACAAGGAAATTTCGATCTAAATGACCAACTTTCTAAACAAAAAGTAATGTTTTACGATCTTGAAAAGAGAAGAAAAGCAGTTGATTCTTGATTTTTCAAAGCGAGAGATTCTCTCCTTGATGAAATTCTTAATAAAGATGAAAAATCAAAAATTGTAAAATTTGCTTGTTACAACGGGTCATTCACTAAATCAACCAATATCTTGATTAATCAAACAAATCAGATTTTCATAAACACAAAAATGGCTCTTGGTAACACACCTCCTTGTTTCCTCAAGAAAGCTCGGAAAGAATGAATGCTTTGAACAATGGAAAAGCATTGCATGAACCTATAATTGTTCATGATACTCATGAAACGTTAGAACTATCTGATGAGAGTAGATCAAAAATGAAACAAAAGAATCCAGATCTAAAACCAATTGATTATAACAAATGGAAAAAAAATTAATGGAATTACTTTTGTGTCACAAAAAGAAAAGTCAAAGTTTTTCATAACACCCAGTGTTTCAAACAGTGTGTCAACACCAGTTTCAAAACCAGTTTCAAAACCTGTTGTTGTCTCACAATCTCTTTCGAAAATCGAACAAATGTCTTCAAACAATCCTTTTAACATAAGTGATGCTAGAAGCATTGTAGATGAAATTAAAACTAGAATGGGGCAACTTTAGGAGCTTGTTAAATCAAAAATCAACATCAGCACTAACAACTGGTTTTCTAGTTTTCACAATGAAATGAAAAAGGTTTTTGAAAATGAAATTGCAATCCGCTAAACCACGCGTCGGCGACGGGGATTGACTTTGAACAAGCATTTTTGAAAGAAACAGTGACTTTGTCAAGGACCATAAATCCCTGGTAAAGCAAGCTAATGAATGTTTTGAACATATCAAAGTTTTGGAAAAGTTCAATGATTCTCTCGTCGAAGATGTTCGACAACCGATATTATGTCCATTGTTTTACAAACATATTCATTGAAGATCATGAAAGACTCCAGTCGAGACCTCAAAATTGTTTCAAAATATGAAAAGCTCTTGAAAAACTTGAAAAGAAAATGTCTCATATTTTAAACAACTTGATCGAAAAAGAGGAATGCAAGTATGACCGATGGGTGCAAAACCGTCAAGTTTTCTCACGAATCGATCACTTGTGAATGACCGGTAGTAAGGAACTTAAAACAAATCAAACACCAATTGCAATTTAGATCAGAGAATACGGTGGATTCCGGTCGTTAAGTCCCACTTGAGGATGACCGTGTTTAACACAATCGGATGTCGAATAATCACTAAGGATAGTGATCGATAAGGATTTGAGTTATTTATATCTAAAGAAAAGATTAATAAATTACAATGACTTAAATGCAAATTAAAGGAAATTAAAAGATCAACTATATTAAATAAATGCTATCACTAATTTTAAAGCGATGTTTTGGTTTTTTTTTATGTTTTTAAAAACTTAATTTAAAACTACGTGACGACAAATAAAAAAACGTGAAACTTACACAATATTAATCCTAAAAATATGAAAATGATATTTTATAAACCTAATGATATAAGAAAATTTTAAGAAAAAGAAAATTATTTTTATAACTATTTATCTAATTATTATTAATTAAAAACTATTTTTAACTAATTAATAATACCCTAAATTACAAGAAAATAGGAAATAAAGCTAGAAAAATAAAATTATAACTTGGAAAATCTAAAATAACAAAAAGAATTTTCAAAACTATTTTTGTATTTTTCGATTATTTTCTATTTTTTATGAATTTTAAACTATTAAAAACTAATTAAATTACTAAAATTACAAAATAAACTATGAAAAATCTGGAAAATTACTTTTTTACTTTTATATTTATATAAACTTAATAAAAATGAAAAATTATTTTTTGAACCTTTACGAATTTTTATATTAAAAGCTAATTAAAATGCTTAAAAACTAATTTAAATTAAGAAAAATAGCAAATCAACTTAGAAAATCTGAAAATTTCAGGAAAACTCTAAAATAATATTAGGAATCTAAGAAAATGGAAAAACAAGTGGTTATGTGGAGAATTAGGAATCGTGTGCAAGTGCTTATTATTAAGACTCCAAATAAGCCAAATGAACACAAACAAACACCACCTTTGGAATGAAGTTATAAACTTCTAAAATGACCAAATGCAACAATCCTTAACTATTTTAACCATTTGGATTACAAGTTACAAGGATTTGGATGTTTTTAGTTTCAAAGCTAAAACAGACTGGGTACCAACTTTGGACACAAGCATAAGCTTAAAAATAAGCTCAAACTGAAAACTACAAATTGGAAACTAAAGCAGACTTGGGTGAGAGTAAGTAAACCAAAAACTAGACTCTGGGAAGCTCTAATGATTCCTGTGCAAACATGCATAAAGCGAGGAAACACTCACTTATATTGACCCATGGGCAGGGCACTTAGAGCCAAAAGAGAAGCTAGTTTAGAGCTTATAAAAATTGGTAAATTTTACAAAATGGTGATAAGAAAGAGGACCATTGAAGTTTCTAAAATACCAAGTCTCACTTCATGTGGCTCGAGAATGAGCTCATGAAAATCCTTGAGATGAGCCCAAAGCAGTTTTAGAATTTTGACTTTTGATAATATTGATGAACTTTGACCAAAATGGATTTTGAATCCAATTTTATGAATGATGTTGATGTAATAAGGTGTAATGAACCTAATGCAAGCAATGTTTAACACTTCAACACAAAACAAGGATTTGCAATTCCAAACTCACAACAGATTATCAAGAAGATGATTTCACTTGATGTTTGACTTTTGAACTAGCAGCACAACTTAATGACTCAAATGAACTCAAGTAAGCTTAATAAACATGAACCAATAGAAATAAACTACATATACCGAGATCGCCATGACAAGAAACCAAACACACCCTTAGTACATCGACGGTAAATTGAAACTAATCTAACATCGAACAAGCATGAACCATTGATTAATATGACCTTATTTATCCTAGTTACTACTATTTTAACAGTTTAGAAAGATTTAATGATCACAACTACAAATACACATACAAACGCAAATTTGAAGAGAACCTAATTTGATAGTACCAACTTACAAAGTGGTCCAAGCCGCTTCGTAATTTTAATCCAAAACCATTACTACACTTATATTAATCCAAACCAACCCATTTCATCTCTCAACACTTCGTATCCATTTCCAATCTCGCTTAACCCAATGTTTGCTTCCTGTTGACTTTTGTTGACTTTCAACAATTTTGATTGAAATCGAACTCCGTGCTTATAGAAGCTATATTAAGCTTGAATAAGTGGTGACTTTAATATAAGCTATAAGAAGCTTTAACTATAGAGTTTAACTTTGAATTTTTAAGACAAGGAACATGAAAATATGCGACCTATGTAGAAACTTGAATTACCACTTGAAAATAGTTCTAATATATTTCAATGACTTAGTTTGATATCATGGAACAAGAAATTACAACTTAAAGCTTAATTGAAGACTTAAAAGTAAATTACGACATTAATAAAATTAAAAACTAAATCGCCTTCTTCTCCGTGATCTCCTCTCTTTATGCTTCAAAATTGTTCCACGCGGGCCTTCGATATAATCCCACCACTTTGTTTCGCCAATGGGATGTTTTAAGTGTTAGCTCATTTTGGCGGAAAATGGAGATTTGACTTGTAGGCCTGCTTTATCAACTAGGGGGGTGGCATTTAATGTGGTGGTAAAAGTAGGTGAGTATGATGATGAGGGGGTGGAAAGGTTCGAGGTGACCTATAAGGAGCGGCAAAGGTGCAGAGGGAGATGAAGCGGATAAACAGTGTAGGCGCCATTTTCGATTTTGACTTTCTTTGACCAAGGGTCCAAAATGGGAGGTCACCGTTTTGACATGCCAATTGGTTAAAGGCAAGGGTCAATTGTATTTGACAAGGCTAGCTTTGATATTGACAAGGACTAAATTGTACTTTCTGAATTCTTGAAGGACCAAACTGCCAATACTCCAAAGTTGTCATAAGGACTGAATTTGACAAACTTTAATAGTGCAAGGACTATTTTTGACATTTTCAAATTTTCAAAGGACCAAACTTGACAATTTTGAAAGTTCAGGGACCTAAGTTGTAAATTTGTAATTTTAAGTTTCAAGGACTAATTTTTGACAACTTAGAACCTAGGGACTCAAAATGATATTTTTCTTTATTTAGATTTACCAGGACTGTTTTGACAACTTTTGAAACTGGGGGACTAAAGCGCCAATTATGCAAACTTGATAATGCTTTTTCACCAGATTTTGATATTTTGCATTTAAAACACATAAAACACTTATTTGTGATATTTTATCATTTGATGCATTTCGAGTGTTTTAGGATGTTTTGCGTTTAATTTGTACAAAATGATGAGTATTTACACGCCATCAATCCCCACACTAAGATATTGCTAGTCCCTAGCAATGTTTTGAGAAAAATTTAATGGATTTCATCTCTTACCAAAAGCCATTATCGGAGTAGCCAAATGTTTCATTCAAGTAAGAACCTTGGTACACCGATAACCAAATGATTTTGAGCAAATCAGCAGCTTCCAACTTGATTTGATTTGTCTTTACCGTAGCCGCTTTGCTCGGACTAGCCAACTCTTAGATAAAATATCTTTGGTGAGCGACACCAATTATGGTTTTCCAACCGCCTTTACCACAAGCCATAAACTTATGGGACTAGCCAACTCTTCACTTTTAAGGATATGGTGAGTGAATACCATACAATTTTGGGCAAATTGCCGTCAAGGATTTGAGATATCTTTACCAAGAGCCGTTGCTCTCGGATTAGCCAATCCTTTTGTTTATTAGACAAGTGATCGATAACAAATGAAGTGTGTAGAACACTTACTCCAAAAAAAATTTGGCCAAAATGGGGAATTAGGGCGATAATTACATGATAAAATTCGAGAATTCCCCACACTTAGAAATGAATATTGCCCTCAATATTCAAAGTACCATGCTATGCCGAAACATAGAACGATAAAGCGGAAATACTAAGGCCTTTTTTTTTTTTTTTTTTTGAAACTCTTATATATACACAACATGCTGGGCAACTCCCCACACCAGGTGGTAGAAAGTAGAAGAAGAAGCTAAACCATGGAGTTTTGTCACACAAGTTAGCCACTGTGAATGGCTAATCGTAACAAACTCGGAGCAACAAATATGGGTGAAAACCCATATGGCATGCTGCATTTTTATTCCCAGTCGCTAGCTCGACCGACGGCAAACCGCTAAGTTTTCTCACCGAATCGATCACCATGAATGACCAAATTGTAGGAACTTAAACACTTCAAACACCAATTGCAATTTAGATCGGAGAATACAAAGTGGATTCCTGGGTCGTTAAGTCCCACGAGGATGACCGTGTTTAACACAATCAGATGTCGAATAATCACTAAGGATAGTGATCAAGAAGGATTTTGAGTTATTTATATCTAAAGAAAAGATTAATAAATTACAAATAACTTAAATGCAAATTAAAGGAAATTAAAAAGATCAACTATATTAAATAAATGCTATCACTAATTTTAAACTCGATGTTTTGGTTTTTTTTTATGTTTTTAAAAAACTTAATTTAAAACTACGTGACGTACAAATAAAAAAACGTGAAACTTACACAATATTAATCCTAAAAATATGAAAATGATATTTTTATAAACCTAATGATATAAGAAAATTTTAAGAAAAAGAAAATTATTTTTATAACTATTTATCTAATTATTATTAATTAAAAACTATTTTTAACTAATTAATAATACCCTAAATTACAAGAAAATAGGAAATAAAGCTAGAAAATAAAATTATAACTTGAAAAATCTAAAATAACAAAAAGAATTTTCAAAACTATTTTTGTATTTTTCCGATTATTTTCTATTTTTATGAATTTTAAACTATTAAAAACTAATTAAATTACTAAAATTACAAAATAAACTATGAAAATCTGAAAATTACTTTTTTACTTTTATATTTATATAAACTTAATAAAAATGAAAAATTATTTTTTGAACCTTTTCGAATTTTTTATATTAAAAGCTAATTAAAATGCTTAAAAACTAATTTAAATTAAGAAAAATAGCAAATCAACTTAGAAAAATCTGAAAATTTCAGAAAACCTAAAATAATATTAGGAATCTAAGAAAATGGAAAACAAGTGGTTATGTGGAGGAATTAGGAACTGATGTGCAAGTGCTTATTATTAAGACCCAAATAAGCCAAATGAACACAAACAAACACCACACCGAAATGTGGTTATAAACTTCTAAAATGACCAAATGCAACAATCCTTAACTATTTTTAACCGCTGGATTACAAGTTACAAGGATTTGGATGTTTTTTAGTTTCAAAGCTAAAACAGATTTGGGTACCAACTTTGGACACAAGCATAAGCTTAAAAATAAGCTCAAACTGAAAACTACAAATTGGAAACTAAAGCACCTGGTGAGAGTAAGTAAACCAAAAACTAGACTCGGAAGCTCTAATGATTCCTGTGCAACATGCATAAACCGAGGAAACACTCACTTATATCGACCCATGGAGCAGGCACTTAGAGCCTAAAGAGAAGCTAGTTTAGAGCTTATAAAAATTGGTAAAATTTTACAAAAATGGTGATAAGAAAGAGGACCAGTTGAAGTTTCTAAATACCAAGTCTCACTTCATGTGGCTCAAGAATGAGCTCATGAAAATCCTTGCATGAGCCCAAAACAGATTTTTAAGAATTTTGACTTTTGATAATATTGATGAACTTTGACCAAAATGGATTTTGAATCCAATTTTATGAATGATGTTGATGTAATAAGGTGTAATGAACCTAATGCAAGCAATGTTTAACACTTTTAACACAAAACAAGGATTTGCAATTCCAAACTCACAATGATTATCAAGAAGATGATTTCACTGATGTTTGACTTTTGAACTAGCAGAGCACAACTTAATGACTCAAATGAACTCAAGTAAGCTTAATAAACATGAACCAATAGAAATAAACTATCGTATATACCGAGATCGCTTATGACAAGAAACCAAACACACCCTTAAGACATCGATTTGCAAATTGAAACTAATCTAACACCGAACAAGCATGAACCATTGATTAATATGACCTTATTTATCCTAGTTACTACTATTTTAACAGTTTAGAAAGATTTAATGATCACAACTACAAATACACATACAAACGCAAATTTGAAGAGAAACCGAATTTGATAGTACCAACTTACAAGTGGTCCAAGTCGCTTATGCACAATCCAAAACCATTACTACACTTATATTAATCCAAACCAACCCATTTCATCTCTCGCAACACCGTATCCATTTCCAACTCGCTTAACCCAATGTTTGCTTCCTGTTGACTTTTGTTGACTTTCAACAATTTTGATTGAAATCGAACTCGTGCTTATAGAAGCTATATTAAGCTTGAATAAGTCGTGTGACTTTAATATAAGCTATAAGAAGCTTTAACTATAGAGTTTAACTTTGAATTTTTAAGACAAGGAACATGAAAATATGCGACCTATGTAGAAACTTGAATTACCACTTGAAAATAGTTCTAATATATTTCAATGACTTAGTTTGATATCATGGAACAAGAAATTACAACTTAAAGCTTAATTGAAGACTTAAAAGTAAATTACGACATTAATAAAATTAAAAAAACTAAATCTGCCTTCTTCTCTGCATCTCCTCTCTCTTTTATGCTTCAAAATTGTTCCACGTGGCCTTCTGATATAATCCCACCACTTTGTTTGGCCAATGGGAGTGTTTTAAGTGTTAGCTCATTTTGGCGGAAAATGGAGATTTGACTTGTAGGGCTCTGTTTTATCAACTAGGGGGGGGGGTGGCATTTAATGTGGTGGTAAAAGAGTGAGTATGATGATGAGGGGTGGAAAGGTTTGAGTGACCTATAAGGGAGGCGAGGCAAGTGGTGCAGAGGGGAGGTGGAAGGGATAAACAGTGTGGGCGCCATTTTCTGATTTTGACTTTCTTTGACCAAGGGTCCAAAATGGGGAGGTCACTGGTTTTGACAGGGGGCCAATTGGGTTAAAGGCAAGGGGTCAATTGTATTTTGACAAGGCTAGCTTTGATATTGACAAGGACTAAATTGTACTTTCTGAATTCTTGAAGGACCAAACTGCCAATACTCCAAAGTTGTCATAAGGACTGAATTTGACAAACTTTAATAGTGCAAGGACTATTTTTGACATTTTCAAATTTTCAAAGGACCAAACTTGACAATTTTGAAAGTTCAGGGACCTAAGTTGTAAATTTGTAATTTTAAGTTTCAAGGACTAATTTTTGACAACTTAGGAATCCCTAGGGACTCAAAATGATATTTTTCTTTATTTAGATTTACTGAGGACTGCTTTTTGACAACTTTTGAAACTTGGGGACTAAAGCGCCAATTATGCAAACTTGATAATGCTTTTTCACAGATTTTGATATTTTGCATTTAAAACACATAAAACACTTATTTGTGATATTTTATCATTTTGATGCATTTCGAGTGTTTTCGATGTTTTGCGGTTTAATTTGTACAAAATGATGAGTATTACACGCTCATCAATCCCCACACTAAGATATTGCTAGTCCCTAGCAATGTTTTGAGAAAAATTTAATGGATTTCATCTCTTACCAAAAGCCATTACTCGAGTAGCCAAATGTTTCAGTTCAAGTAAGAACCTTGGTACACCGATAACCAAATGATTTTGAGCAAATCACCGCCTTCAACGGATTTGATTTGTCTTTACCGTAGCCGCTTGCTTCGGACTAGCCAACTCTAGATAAAATATCTTTGGTGAGTGATTACCAATTATGGTTTTCCAACCGCCTTTACCACAAGCCATAAACTTATGGGCTAGCCAACTCTTCACTTTTAAGGATATGGTAGTCAATACCATACAATTTTGGGCAAATTGCAAGCCGTCAAGGATTTGAGATATCTTTACCAAGAGCCGCTTGCTCTGGATTAGCCAATCCTTTTGTTTATTAGACAAGTGATCGATAACCAAATGAGTAAGTGTAGAACACTTACTCCAAAAAAAAATTTGGCCAAAATGGGGAATTAAGCGTATAATTACATGATAAAATTCGTGAGAATTCCCACACTTAGAAATGAATATTGCCCTCAATATTCAAAGTACCGGTTATGCGAAACATAGAACGAAAAGGGAAATACTAAGGCCTTTTTTTTTTTTTTTTTTTGAAACTCTTATATATACACAACATGCTGGGCACTCCCCACACTAGGTGGTAGAAAGTAGAAAGAAGAAGCTAAACCGTCAAGTTTTGTCACACAAGCTAGCCACTTGTGAATGGCTAATCGTAATAAACTCGTGACACTCGTAAATATGGGTGAAAACCCATATGGCATGCTCTCGTTTTTATTCCCGAGTCGCTAGCTTGACTCGATCCCCGCATTCATTGGTTCATAGGGAAAGTTTGTAGATCCGGGACAACCACGGGGGAATGTCCTCTCCAAAGTAATGCTTCAACCGATGACCATTCACTTTAAATTTTGGACCATCGGGCCGAGATAACTCAATGGTGCCATAAGGATAAACCTTAGTGATAGTGAATGGTCCGCACTAACGGGACTTAAGCTTTCCCGAGAAAATCTTCAATCTTGAATTAAAAGAAGGACTCGATCACCAACGTTGAAAACGCGGTTCTTGATTTTAGAGTCGTGAATCTTCTTTGTATTTTCTTTGTAGATCAAAGAGTTCTCGTATGCTTGATCACGGAGTTCATTTAATTCATTCATTTGAACTTTCCTGATCACCACCGTCTCGAATATCGAGTTGGCTTCAAGGCCCGATGCCTTGTGCTCTAACTCAACGGTAGATGACATGCCTTCCGTGATACAAGCTTGTATGGAGTACACCCGATGGGTGTTTTGTGTCGACGGAAGGCCCGTGAGTGCGTCATCTAGCTTATCCGACCAAGAGGCACGGCCACCAACCGTCCTCTCAAGAATTCTTTAATCCCGGTTGGAAACTTCCACTTGCCCACTTGTTTGGGGTGGTGCAGCAGAGAGACGGTGAGTTACACCATACTTCGCATGACTCTTTCAAACCGGTCATTGCAGAAATGCGCATCTACGATCACCGATTATGGCTCGTGGAGTTCCAAACCTAGCAAAGAGAGATTTCAAGAATTTCACAACAACTCGGGCATCATTGGTATGCAAAGCCTTAGCCTCAACCTATTTTGACAGATAGTCAACGGCCACAAGTATGTACTTATTACCATGAGAAGAGGAATGGCCCCATAAAATCAATGCCCGGATGTCAAAGATCTCACACACTGAATGGCGTTTATGCATTTCATTCCTTTAGAGATATTCTGACGCTGACAAGCGTCACGAGGCTTTGACAAATTCAAGGGCATCCTTATAGATAGTGGGCCAATAGAATCCGGAATCAAACACCTTCGGGTCGTGTAGTTGGGGCTATGATGTCCCCAAGAGGTCCGAATGGCAAGCCTTGAGAATGTCAATAGCTTCACGACCATACACACATCGCTCGATGACTTGATCCGCGAAATACTAAACAAGTAGGGTCGTCCCGTAATGTTTCACATCCTTAAAGAATTTATTTTTCCGTTGGGACGACATCCCTTTCACTATGAAGTTACCCGCATGGTAATTTGCGAAGTCAAGAAACCATGGGGTAGAAGAGTTCCACGAAAAGAAACGCATTGAGTGTTTCGAGAGAAATGTTTCATTTATTTCCTTTTTCTCGAAAACATCTTGGTGAGGGTTCTCTAATCGACAGATGATCGGCACCGTGTTCTCGGCTCCTTTTTATCACGATAATGATATCAAATTCACGGAGGAGAACCCAACTGAGCAATCTCGGCTTTGCATCTTGTTTTGCAAAGAGATATTTAAGAGTCGAGTGATCCGTGATACACTCGCATTTGGTCAAGATGAGGTATGGCGAAATTTCTCAACGCATACACATGCCCAATAGTTCTTTTACGTAGTGGTGTAATGGGTTCGAGCTTCACCATAGTCTTACTTGCGTGTGTATAGTTTGAAAATGCTTTGTTTTATGCTGCCCCAAGACCGCACCGATAGCAAAATCACTTGCATCGCACATGAGCTCAAAGGGTAAGTCCCATCGGGGCAACTAGAATGGGTGCCCGTAGCTTTTTCTTTAGTGTTTCAAAAGCTTGGACGCACTCGGGAGAGAAGATAAAAGGAGCTTTTTTTCAAGAAGATGGGTCATAGGCCGAGCGATTTTAGAAAAATCCGTATGAATCTACGATAAAACCCGCATGACCCGTAAAACTCCTAATACCTTTGACGGTAGTAGGATGAGGCGCTTTAGCAATAACATCAACTTTTGCTCTATCGACCTCAATCCGCTTTTTGAAATCTTATGGCCAAGGACTATGCCTTCTTTGACCATAAAAGTGACTCTTCTCCCGCTTAGACATAGATTGGTGTCTTCACACCTTTAAGCATTTTGTCTAAATGGGAGAGACATGTCTGAAATGAACTCGGCGACCGAGAAGTCATCCATAAACACCTCCATTGTTTCCCGATCATGTCGTGGAATATGGCCATCATACATCGTTGGAACGCTGCCGGGAGCATTACATAAGCCAAAAGGCATACGCTTGTAGGCAAAAGTTCCGTATGGGCGGTGAATGTGGTCTTCGATCCCGTGGATCAATGGGGATCTGAAGTTACCCGAAACCGCTGAGGAAACAATAGTACTCATTCCTCGCTAATCTCTCAAGCATCCGTCCATGAAGGGTAGAGGAAAATGGTCTTTACGGTGGCGCCATTCAACTTACGATAGTCAATACACACACGCCATCCCGTAACCAATCGAGATGGAATTAACTCGCTTTCTTCATTTGTGACAACAGCTTATGCCACCCTTTTAGGAACACAAAGAATCGGGCTAACCCAAGGACTATCTCGAGATTGGGTAAATCAATCCGCATCAAGAAGTTTGATAACCTCCTGCTTGATAACATCGTGATTTTTGGATTTACTTTCTCTCGATGTTGAACTATTGGTTTGAAGTCATCCTCCATTAAGATTTTGTGAGTACAAAACTCGTGGTTGATAATTTTAATGTCGGAGAGTTTCCAAGCAATTGCTTGCTTGTGTGACTTCAAGACCTTTATGAGCAGATCTTTTCATCTTTACTCAAATCTCGAGCAATAATGACGGCATTTATCATCACCCTCAAGAAATGCATACTCGAAAGTGGTAAGTCCTGTTCGACTTCAGAAATTCTTCGCTTTTCAACCGACTTGATTTCCTTGTTATGAAGGTTGACAGAGGGAGAGGAGGAGAAGTGTCCCGATTTAACAACTTCTCAAGAATAAGAATATCTCCTCCGGATTAATCTCATGGTGATTAATCTCTTCCGAATTGCATCACTAATGTGAGGGTTGATGAGTGATCATCTTTAAGCATTTTCTCAATGAGAAGTATGTCCCCTCGATGTCAATTGGAGCGTGATCAATTTCCCATGGAATGTAATCACTAGCCAAGTATGCTTCAACTCTTCCAAGATGAAGTCGCCTCAAACGGAGCGTGAGAGGAGGAGAATTGGCTATAATAGGTTGAGAAGATGTGGTGGGATTCCCACTCACGTAATTATGAGAATAACCAAGAACTTCTTGAGAGTACTCTTCGTAGCAACATCAATGATATCAATTCGTTAACCACTCGAATCATAGTTTGCGGAGTACCTCGAGTTTGATCAAGGTTAAAGGTGTGACTTCATTACCAACACGTAATGTGATTTCTTGCTCAAATACATCAATGAGAGCACGACCGTTCTCGTGAATCCTCTCCCAACAATGAGAGGAACCCGTGGATCAAGATCGAAATCAACAACTACAAAGTCACCGGAAAATGGAACTTTCCTACTTTCACAAATCGCCCCGGCAATTCCAAGAGGACGGATATTGTACGATCCGCAAGCTCGAGAGTCATGCATGTAGGAGTAAGATCCTAAGAGAAAGTTTCTTCCATATTGAATGAGGCATCGTGTTTATGCTTGCGCCAAGATCGGCTAAGGCAAAGCATTCAACCATTCCCGGAAATACACAAGGTAAGAGGAACTTTCAGGGATCTCAAGCTTCTGAAGCTTCTTCAAGATAATCGCAGAGCAGCCTCGTTGAGAGGAGTTTTAGCCATTTCAAACAAATTTTCCTTGTTTCTTAACATGTGTTTGAGAGTTGATGCAAACTTGGGCATCAACATAATAGCATCCGCGAAGCTTATGTCAAATGAAGTTCTTGGAAAATTTGAAAGAATTTTTCCATTTGTTGATCAGCTTTCTCATGAGCTTTTGCTCATGTAAACGTGATGGGTAAGGGATAGAAGATTTGGATTTTTCAATGGGAGCTACAGGAGGTTCAAAACAACTCGGATTGGATTTTGGTCGGACAACCCGAGGATGGACATTGTTAGTACTTCCGTTATTAGTAGGAAGTTCCTTGTCCTTGTCGCCTCGTGTTCACTTTCCACTACCTTCGGGAGAAGAAGAAGAGGTAGTAGGAATAGCGGGTCCATCATATGAAGTTCCACTTGGTTGTGATCACCTTTGCATCGCCCCTCGGATTAGCGATCGTGTTGCTAGGTAAAGTACCGAGCCCGAGGGTCGATCATTTAAAGACTTCTTTAATTCAACGATCCGACCGACCAACAACTCTGCTTGTCTCCTCTTGAGTCTTCATGAATTGTTTTAAAAGCTCATCGATGTTGACACAGGAGGAGGTGGAGGATAATTGAGGTCGTATGTTCCGTTATAGCGTAATTCCCTTGATTAGGTTCATATTCCCTGAAATTGATTCCCTCGATTGTAAGTGTTTTGATTAAGATTTCCTTATTGTTGGAAACCTTGGTTGGGTCCGAATAGAAATTACCTTGGTTTTGATAACCTTGGTTCATTCTTGGTTGGTTCGATTCTGTTAGGATTCCGCTGAAACCGGTGGTGCACGATAAGTGTTAGCACGGTAGTTTGTTCATTATGAGGACGGTATTGATTACCTCCTTGATTTGAAGTACCGCTATAGCATTAGCTTCAAAAGGACTACCATCGGTGGCAGACAGCTTGTAGTATGCATGAGGACCACCACAAGTAACACAAACTTCAACTTTCTTCACTTCACCATATGATGGTGCTTGTGAAGTGACTTTCTTTTCGTTAGCAAGAACCAAAGCTCGAATAATATCCGTGAGTTTGTCAATCTTAGCATCGGTGCTAGATGTACTCACGGGAGATGAAGTAGAAGGTCCAAGATTAGACCGAGTCGATATGTCTTTGTGCGGAAAGGACGGACCGGGACTTGTTTTCAATGATTTGCAAGGCTTCTTTTGTGGTCTTGCTCAAGAAATTACCTCCGCGGAGGCATTTAGAGAGTCTTGATTGGCTGGTTCGCACCATTGTAGAAAGTATCCATTTGCATTAACTCGGTAAAACCATGATGCGGACATTTATGGAGTAAGTCTTTGTAACGATCCCATGCCTCCCGAATGATTCCTCAAATCTCGAGAGAATTTCATTATCTCATTCTTAAGACTTGTAGTTCGGGATGGAGGATAGAATTCGTTAACAAACTTTGTGACAAGATCTTCCCATGTCTCAATGGAACGAGGGGTTGTTTCTCAAGCCAATTCAGGGCTTGTCCTCTAGAGAAAATGGGAATGTAAGAAGCTTGATAGCCATGTGGGACATTCTTGTATTTGATGGTAGATGCAATCTTGTTAAACCATCGAATGTGCAGATGAGGATCATCCCGCTCAAAACCATAGAATTGGCTTTGGGTTACCGCAGTTAAGTAACCCGGTTTTGAGCTCAAAGTGTCACCACGATGGCGGGACAACAATAGCATCTCCGTAACCCTCGATGGGTGCTTGGAGAAGCTCATTCATCGGCTTGTCTTCCGCCATTATGGCAGCGGTGGTGGTGGTAGACGTTCCTCGATCATCAAGGAGCAGAACGCCCTCTACGCTCATTTAGGAATCTTTCCAAGTTCGACAATGGACTTGTAGAATCGAAGAACGAAAAGCATGCACTAAGTATAAAAATCGCCAAAACAAACGAGGCAAAACGACAAGTGAACTTAACCAATAATCACAAATGAAATGGCTTTTTGAAAAAGGTACACCAAATCACAAGTGACACAAAGGCAAGTTTTAAATCGATGTTCGAAACTTATTATGGTCGCACCCCGCTAGGTAGTGCAACGCCTCGATTTGGCGGTGGTTGATTTTATGTATATTAAGTACCACCGAAAAGACGAGGTATAGATTTGTCAGCAATGGGTTTAAAAACTTTGGACAATATTTTGGTATCGCCTCGCTTAACCAAATCGTATCTCTTTAAGAATCACCTTAAAAGAGAATACAAAATAGAAAACGCTCCGATTGTTTTGTTGTTTTATATTGTTTTGGGTTTTAACACTTTAGGAAAAGTGTTAATGAACTTTTGATTTTGTTATAACTTTACAAAACTTTTTACAAACCGTGGTATATGTGCAAGTACGGGTCTGAAGGAAAGTTTTAAGTTCCTTCACATTTGGTCATTCACAGAGTGATCATTTCATGCCAAAATTTGATCTGGCAAAACCGCTAAGTTTTCTCGCGACCGATCACTCATGAATGACCACCGTAGGAACTTAAAACAAATTTCAAACACCAATTGCAATTTAGATCAGGAGAATACGGTGGATTCCCGGTCGTTAAGTCCCACGGAGGATGACCGGTGTTTAACACAATCGATGTCGAATAATCACTAAGGATAGTGATTAGTAAGGATTTGAGTTATTTATATCTAAAGAAAAGATTAATAAATTACAGCGACTTAAATGCAAATTAAAGGAAATTAAAAAGATTAACTATATTAAATAAATGCTATCACTAATTTTAAACTGATGTTTTTGGTTTTTTTTTTATGTTTTTATAAAACTTAATTTAAAACTACGTGACGTACAAATAAAAACGTGAAACTTACACAATATTAATCCTAAAAATATGAAAATGATATTTTTATAAACCTAATGATATAATAAAATTTTAAGAAAAAGAAAATTATTTTTATAACTATTTATCTAATTATTATTAATTAAAAACTATTTTTAACTAATTAATAATACCCTAAATTACAAGAAAATAGGAAATAAAGCTAGAAAAATAAAATTATAACTTGGAAAAATCTAAAATAACAAAAAGAATTTTCAAAACTATTTTTGTATTTTTCTCGATTATTTTTCTATTTTTATGAATTTTAAACTATTAAAACTAGTTAAATTACTAAAATTACAAAATAAACTATGAAAAATCTGGAAAATTATTTTTTTTACTTTTTATATTTATCTAAACTTAATAAAATGAAAATTATTTTTTGAGCCTTTTCTCGAATTTTTGTATTAAAAGCTAATTAAAATGCTTAAAACTAATTTAAATTAAGAAAAATAGCAAATCAACTTAGAAAAATCTGAAAATTTCAGGAAAACTCTAAAATAATATTAGGAATCTAAGAAAAATGGAAAAACAAGTGGTTATGTGGAGGAATTAGGAACTGATGTGCAAGTGCTTATTATTAAGCACTCCAAATAAGCCAAATGAACACAAACAAGCACCACACTGGAACAGAAGTTATAAACTTCTAAAAATGACCAAATGCAATAATCCTTAACTATTTTTAACCACTGGATTACAAGTTACAAGGATTTGGATGTTTTTGAGTTTCAAAGCTAAAACAGATTTGGGTACCAACATTGGACACAAGCATAAGCTTAAAAATAAGCTCAAACTGAAAACTACAAATTGGAAACTAAAGCAGACCTGGGTGAGAGTAAGTAAACCAAAAACTAGACTGGAAGCTCTAATGATCCACAATGTAAACATGCATAAACCGAGGAAACACTCAAACTTTATATTGACCCATGGAGCAGGGCACTTAGAGCCTAAAAGAGAAGCTAGTTTAGAGCTTATAAAAAATTGGTAAAATTTTACAAAAATGGTGATAAGAAAGAGGACCAGTTGAAGTTTCTAAAATACCAAGTCTCACTTCATGTGGCTCAAGAATGAGCTCATGAAAAATCCTTGCAGATGAGCCCAAAACAGATTTTAGCAATTTTGACTTTTGATAATATTGATGAACTTTGACCAAAATGGATTTTGAATCCAATTTTATGAATGATGTTGATGTAATAAGGTGTAATGAACCTAATGCAAGCAATGTTTAACACTTCTTAACACAAAACAAGGATTTGCAATTCCAAACTCATAACAGATTATCAGTAAGACAGATAATGAACTCAAGTAAGCTTAATAAACATGAACCAATAGAAATAAACCATCATATACCTCTGAGATCAGTTATGACAAGAAACCAAACACACCCTTAGTACATCGATTTGCAAATTGAAACTAATCTAACACCGAACAAGCATGAACCATTGATTAATATGACCTTATTTATCCTAGTTACTACTATTTTAACAGGTTTAGAAAGATTTAATGATCACAACTACAAATACACATACAAACTGCAAATTTGAAGAGAAACTGAATTTGATAGTACCAACTTACAAGGGTCCAAGCTGTTTGTGCAGCTTAATCCAAAACCATTACTACACTTATATTAATCCAAAACCAACCCATTTCATCTCTGCAACACCCTGTATCCATTTCCAATCCTGCTTAACCCAATGTTTGCTTCCCTGTTGACTTTTGTTGACTTTCAACAATTTTGATTGAAATCGAACTCCGTGCTTATAGAAAGCTATATTAAGCTTGAATAAGTCGGTGCGACTTTAATATAAGCTATAAGAAGCTTTAACTATAGAGTTTAACTTTGAATTTTAAGACAAAGAACATGAAAATATGCGACCTATGTAGAAACTTGAATTACCACTTGAAAATAGTTCTAATATATTTCAATGACTTAGTTTGATATCATGGAACAAGAAATTACAACTTAAAGCTTAATTGAAGACTTAAAAGTAAATTACGACATTAATAAAATTAAAAAAACTAAAACTGCCTTCTTCTCTACATCTCCTCTCTCTTTTATGCTTCAAAATTGTTCCACGTGGCCTTCTGATATAATCCCACCACTTTGTTCGGCCAATGGAGTGTTTTGAGTGTTAGCTCATTTTAAGGAAATGGAGATTTGACTTGTGGGCTGCTTTTTATCAACTAGGGGTGGCATTTAATGTGGTGGTAAAAGTAGGTGAGTATGATGATGAGGGTGGAAAGGTCTGAGTGACCTGGAGAAGGAGGAGCAGTGTGCAGGGAGTGGAAGGATAAACAGCTGGGCGCCATTTTACGCTTTTGACTTTCTTTGACCAAGGGTCCAAAATGGGGAGGTCACTGGTTTTGACAGGGGGCCAATTGGGTTAAAGGCAAGGGGTCAATTGTATTTTGACAAGGCTAGCTTTGATATTGACAAGGACTAAATTGTACTTTCTGAATTCTTGAAGGACCAAACTGCCAATACTCCAAAGTTGTCATAAGGACTGAATTTGACAAACTTTAATAGTGCAAGGACTATTTTGACATTTTCAAATTTTCAAAGGACCAAACTTGACAATTTTGAAAGTTCAGGACCTAAGTTGTAAATTTGTAATTTTAAGTTTCAAGGACTAATTTTGACAACTTAGGAATCCTTGGGACTCAAAATGATATTTTTCTTTATTTAGATTTACCAGGGACTGTTTTGACAACTTTGAAACTTGGGGACTAAAAGCGCCAATTATGCAAACTTGATACGCTTTTCACCGTATTTTGATATTTTTGCATTTAAAACACATAAAACACTTATTTGTGATATTTTTATCATTTTGATGCATTTCTGAGTGTTTTCAGATGTTTTTGCAGTTTAATTTGTACAAAAATGATGAGTATTTACACACTCATCAATGACAAATTGTCGTATGAGCGTGCCTATAATGACATGAAAGAGAAAAATGATCTTTTGAGGGCTCAGCTGGAATGTCAAAAAGGAAAGGTTGTGGATACTAAGATTGCAAAACCATTGACTGAGGAGAAATCAAATGTTCCCAAACCGGTTTTCAAACCAAAAATGTCAATTTCTATGCCTTCTCCAAAAGTCAATGTGAAAAATGATTTGCCAAAACCTTTCAATCCACCCGCCTTGCCTAAGCTAAAAGAAAAAGTTGTTGATAATGAAAAAGCGGTTAGCGAGAAACCAAAAGTTTTAGCACCTGGCCTTTTTAGGATGAGTACCACTAATGCGTCTGCCTCCACATCTAAACCATATGGAACAAACGACATAAGTTTAAACAAGCACTCTAAAGAGACTAGGAAAGCTGAAACCACTTCTCTTAATAACATAGTGAATCCTAATGCGTGTGCCTTACCTTCTACAGACTAGAAAGCACCTCTAGAGCAGCAGACTAAAGCCTCAGAGCAATACAAGGAACAATAGAGTCTCGCGTGCCTCTAAGAGTAGTAGCTTGAATAAAGAGAAGAAAGTAGAAGAACACCCTAGGAATTTACCGCTTATTAATAAGAAAGACATTTCATCCGAATGTATCAACCTATGCAACTTGCTAAGTTTAATGAATGTGTTGATTCTGTTTGTGTAACTTGCAAGAAATCTTTAACTAATGTTCACGATGAGTGTGTTTCTAAGAATGTGAATGATAAGCCTGTTAAGAAGAATGTTCCAAAAAGAACTTATGCTAAACGAATAGGAAGACTAGTGGCAAGACTTAGGCTTTACACTACTGATATGAAGCATAGTGTTTACTTTAGGGATGGCATTTGGAAACCCACGGGTAGAATTTTCACACTCCAGAATGGTACAATGAGTAACCAACCAGAATACCCAGTAGAAAACTTCTTTGAGTGTGATCAGGATTTTACCTCTAACCCAAAGGAACCAAAATCAAAACGGTTTCCAAAATCTTCTTCTTCTCGTTATTGGCGTGTTATCGAATATGTCTTTGGATCGTCGACTCGGTTTGCTCCAAGCACATGACTCGAATCAAGTTGTCGATCAATTTCATCCGAAATTCATGGGAACCGTGACGCTTTGGAAATGATCATGTAGCAACTATCATGGGTTATGAAGATCTACCTTTGGAAATTATTTGATCACTCGGTTTACTATGTCGAAGGGTTGGGACACAATTTGTTTTCAACGCGGCTCATATGCAGATTTAGAGGTTGCTTTAGGAAAATGCTTGCTTCGTTAGAAACTTGAATGTCACCGATCTCTTAATCGGGAATCGTGATACAAACTTGTATGCTATCGACATTAACCAAATGGCCTCTTCATCACCAATATGTCTTATGACACGAGCATCCGGAATAAAGTCCGGTTGTGGCATAGAAGATTATCCCATCTCAATTTTGACACCATCAACAAACTTGCCAAAGAAAACATCGCCAACGGACTTCCAAAGTTCAAATACACCAAGGATCACCTATGTCCATCATGCGAACAAGGAAAAGCAAAGAGCATCATATAAACCCAAACCCGTACCTAGTTCGGAAGCAAGGTTGCATATGTTGCACATGGACTTATGTGCCCAATGACGCTTGAAAGCATTAATGGGAAAAAGTATATTCTTGTTATCGCCGATGATTATTCAAGATATACATGGGTTAGATTGAGATCAAAAGACGAAGCACTGTGCATCATCATCACCTTCCCGAAACGTATTCAAGTACTTTTTCAAGCTCCATGAAGAGTAAAAGAACAGACAACGGCACAAAATTTACTAATTAGGAGTTAAGAGCTTATTTTAAAGATGTTGAATCACACATCGACATCGCTTGTTAGAACTCCACAATGAATGGGGTAGTTGAAAGAAGAAATCGTACTTTTGTGGAAGTCGCCGACAATGCTAATTTATTCTAGTGCACCGTTATTTCTATGGGTCGATGTGTTGCAACGCTTGTTTCACTCGTAATCGATCCCTAATCCATCCAAGATTCAATAAAACCCCATATGAGCTAATCAACAACGAAAACCCGATATCTCTTACCTTCACGTGTTTGGTGCTTTGTGCTATCCAACGAACGAGGAGAAGATCTAGGAAAACCGAAAGCTAAAGGTGATATTGGAATCTTCATTGGATACTTAGAAAACTCGAGGGCATTCTGTGGTATAATGTAAGAACTAGGAAGATAATGGAGACGATGAATGTGAAGTTTGATGAACTCACGATGGCTTCAGAGACTCGCCTAGAACCCACACCAAACCCGCAGACTTCGACACATCGCTCAGAATCATACAACAAAGAGCTCCATCAACTTTGCCGACACACCTCATGAACAAGAATGGGAGAAATTCTTTGAGTTAATGTTCGATGAATACTATGGTGGAACTTGACAAATGCATCAAACCATCATTCCACAGCACCCGCCAAAATCATCCACCACCACCAACAGAGGATGCATCTACAACGGTCGAAACCAATGCACCAACTCCATCTACATCGACTTGCAAATCCTATTCTTACAACAGTTTACCAAAGCTGATGAGCAAAACCAAAACATATCATTCCAAGAAGAACATTCACAAAACCGTAACAATGCAACATTAGATGAAGACTTATTTGAAAACCCGCTTGCTACGGAATCGCTTGAATCATCTACAAGCTTACGAGAACCATCTAACTCGTGACACGCTTAACCAACGGTATCCTTCTACTCAAGTGGACAAAAGACCATCCAATTAAACAAGTTATTGGTGAACCTTCACGCCAATTCGACGAGACGCCAACTTGCCACCGATTGCGACTTGTGCATTTACATTTGCTCAATTAGCAACATCGAACCGAAAAACATTAGGGGAGGCAATGGCGTATAACGCATGGATAGAAGCAATGCAGAGGAACTTCTCAATACCGCCTTCATGACTTTGGGATTTGGTTCTAAGACCAATTGACATTCGCGCCATTGATCTCAAATGGTTATGGAATAACAAAAGGGTGAAGAAATGAATTTAATTCGCAACAAAGCTCGCCTCGTGGCCAAAGGATACAAACAGGAAGAAGGATAGACTTTGAAGAGTCATTCACGCGGTAGCTAGACTTGAGGCGTCAGATCTTCTTAGCCTATGCATGCACCACAAAACATCACGATTTATCGATGGACATTAAGACCGCGTTTTGAATGGAACTCGAAAGAAGAAGTGTACGTGAGTCGCCTGTAAGGCTTCATAGACATGGAACATCCGACTATGTCTACAAACTCAAAAGGCAATCTATGGTTTAAAACAAGCTCCGAGCGTGGTATGACGAACTTTCCTCTTTCCTTATCCTAAACAATTTCACCAAAGGAACTGTTGATCCTACCTTGTTTACACAAAAGTGCAAAACGACATTTTGATTGTTCGATTTACGCGGACGACATCATTTTGGGTCCACTAATCCGAATCTTTCAAAACATTTTGAAAATCTCATGAAAAGCAAATTTGAAATGTCCATGATGTGGGAACTAAAGTTTTTCTTGGTTTACAAATACATCAGTCCCTCGTGGAATTTTTATCAATCAAGCTAAATATACAACCGAGATTTTGAAAATCATGGTATGGATAATTGTGACTCGGCTGACACCTATGGTAACTTCACCAAAAATTGAGCCGATTTATTTGGGAAACCTATCGATCCAAGAACTATCGGAGCATGATTGGTTCTCTCATGTACCTCAACGCTAGTCGAATTCGATATTCATTTTGTCGCTTGCTTATTAGCACGGTTTCGTGCAAAGCTCACCGAACCGCACCTCAAAGAGGTTAAACGGATCTTCGGTACCTAAAGACATCCATTCACATCGGACTTTGGTATCCGAAGGAACCGGATTTGATCTAATTGCCTTTTCGATGCGGACAACGCAGTGACCAAGTTACAAAAGCACATAAGTAGGAGCACAATTTTGGGTGAAAAGTTAGTAAGTCGGTCTTCAAAGAAACAAGATTGCACTCCACTTTCAACCGCCGTTTAGTATGTGTCTCTATCTCGTGTTGTGCTCAAGTTCTATGGATTCAACACAACTCACAGATTATGGCTTTACTTTCGATTAAATACCTATGTATTGTGACTCAAAAGTGCTATAGCCATATCATGCAATCCTGCTCATCACTCAAAGACTAAGCAGAGTCCGCTATCACTTCATAAAAGAACATGTGGAAGAAGGCATCGTTGAATTATTTTTCGTGAAGACAGATTACCAACTCACGATCTATTTACTAAACCCCTTTCAAAAGAAAGGTTTAACGATTTAGTTCGATTAATTGAATGCGGCCTCAACCCCGAGGAGTTAGAACGCCTTCTAATCTTCTTGAAAATGATTTTCCAAAAGCTCACAGTAAATATTTTTGAAAAACAAAATACAAAATTTGAAAACCAACAAAAGCAATATAAAATCAAAATCCAAAAATATTCTTCTCACGACATGTCTCTTGTATAATCGATATTCAGACGCTTTCTAGAAATGTCATTCAACAATGATACGGACATGTACGATGCTTGAACGAAAGTTCTTTAAATGCTTTCTAAAACATGTCGCTTCTCAAAATTTCTTCAAAGATGGATTTCGATACTTGTGACTAAACCCGGACAAAATGATGACTTTTGATTATTTCAAATCAAAACTCGTGTTTTAAAGAAAATCAAGTGTACGCTTCAAAGGCACTACATTTAAAACGGTGAGAATCATCATCATCTTGAGCACCTTTTCAAGATTGTTCAAAAGATTTTCAAAATTTTCAAAATATTTTGTGCTCAAGTCAACTCCTTTAAAACCCTTTAATTGATTATGCTTTATTAAAGGGGAGTATAAAACCAAAATGTTCCAAATTCATGCTTAAATCAAACTGCTTGTCTCCCAAAAGATTCTAAAAATGTTGTTTAATCATTGATATCAAAATATCAAGAATATGCTATTTTGAGGGGAGGAGACGTGATTAAAATGTGATCAAAATTTTAATGATCGTTGTTTGATTCTCAAAAGAGCTCGACTCACCGTAACCATTGAATCGACGAGAATAATGTACCATCTCGAGAAACTTTCTATGGACTTGACCAGACGGTAATAATTTCAAGCTAGTTCTCTAGTGATGTAAACGTGTCTCGAATCGGTCTAGCTCATTTAAAGTAGATCAATTCAAAAGTGCGAACTCTACCCTCTTTGTGCAGATTTCAGTTAAAACAATATAAGCACATGTGAAGGGGGAGTGTTTCTGAAAAACAAAACTCTCACGGTGTTAACAAAATGTTTTGATAATGATAAACACGTTGAGAGATTTTCAAGAAAAATGGTTTTATGGCAACAATAGGATAGTCATGGAGTTATAAGGTGACTAAGGATAGGAAAATCCGTCCTATGATCCGCCAGAGCCGGAGGGATCTACCCAAGGACAATACCAATAGTTAGTATTAGAAGTCCTTAGGTATGACGTATGATTGAAAAAAGGAGTAATGTGAGAAAGGAGAAAGAAGGGGTTGAAGAATTAAAAAGAAAAGCAAAAGAAATGGTGAAAAGAAATAGCCCTCCATAATCAACCTTAGGGCGTAAACCGGGTTCAATTCATATGCTACTGGTTGTCACTTAAATGACGCCGGTATTGAAGACAAAGACGCTATGGACCCAAAGGACGCACCGCACTAAACCTTCTAGCCACTCAATTCCTCTTAAAAGGATTTGTTTCATTCTCACCGGGAACCCTACGTAAACCATCGGCTTTCTTAGAGATCGCTGGTATCAAGAAGGAGACCTCTCCCTAGTCTCGATTAGGAAACCAAAATGCACTAATTGAGTCTAGAGCCACGAGATTCATCAAAAAGATCTCATAGGAACACTTGACATGACATCGCCATTGCTCATCAATAAGGACACAAGTGATATATTCTAGAGTCCCACGCAGATCTTAGCAACCGCCGTAACATTTATGAGAAGTTTCATATGTGATCTTCAATGCTTGAATGGAAACTCCCGCCGGTCAACATCAAGCAATCCCGACAAGCAGTCACTTTGGTAACTCCTCGTGGATTACAATTAGTGTGTCTCAAATGGTCTATCGTGGGGTGATGCTTCGTGTACCTCACCGACCACCGAATCAGAGGTGTACTTCGGTACATCGCGTTATCTCACTTGGGACTCAGCTCAGAACGGCCTTTGTGAGAATTAGAGACGTGTTTTCACACTATGTCATTAATACACTCGAAATTCAAACTTGTAAGCGCTGGATTATTTCTAACCCATGTTTTATGTTTTCTTCTTATGGATGCTCGCAGGAGGAAGAGATCGTGCAGATTCTCCACATGCTCATACCAAAGACACATGAAAGTTCTCATCAAAATCAAAGGCAACACAAAGTTAAAGATGATTCTTCGTCAATGTCAAAGAATCATCAAAGTATAAAGACTCGAGAACTACATCATTGGTAATTAAAAGTCAAATAGAAGTGTGAGCATGGTGGAGAAAGACGTGGAGACACTTAACCAACGAAGTTGACAACGGTAGACAACCACATTAATTGATCACAAAGCATGAAGGAACAAAGAATTAAGACTATTCTATATCTACACACAAATTTCAAGCTCAAGGAAAGTAAAGACCTAATCAAGTGGAGCATCTTTTGAATGATCACCCCTTAGGGGGAGATTGTTAGCCGTAACATTTTTATTAGAAGTGATGGTCATTAACGTTTAGGAACTTTGTAACGTGTGTTAGATATCGTGCTAGAATAGTCAAAGGGCTCGTGGATTAGGCTAAGCTAAATGGCTAGACGTTTAGTTAAGCTAGCCTTGTATAAGCTCATGTAACTCAATCCAATCCAATCCAACCCATATCCACGGCCCATGCCAAGCCCATTAGGGTAGTATAGTAAGGAAGTATAAATACCCCTTAAATGGTCATTTGAGGGGTGTGTGCTTGAGTGTGTATGTATGTGTTTTCTTTCAAGTATAACAACATCTTGTTTCATCTTTGTCTTTTGTTTCATACGCATAACATCTTAAGTCACCAACTTCTTAATATTTTCTTCTTCATCTTATACGCATAAGCTTTGTGTTTGTTTTACGTGTATACTCGTGTGATAAGTCTTGGTAACATGATAAGGTTGATAAAAACAAGGTCCTACAGTTTGAGATTGATATGCGTGGTATTGTGAATGATACTAATAATTCTATTTTTAGCATCAATAATAAGAGAATCAAGTCTGACAAGGATTCTACTTATCTTTGGCATTGTCGACTTGCTCACATAGACAAGAAACGCATAGAAAAGCTGCAACACGATGGGCTTTTGCAATAGATCAATGATGAATCATTTGATAAGTGTGAATCTTGTATATCTGGGAAGATGATAAGCAAACCTTTTTCGCATCAAACGGAAATTGCTTCAGATCTACTTGGATTGATACATACAGGCGTATGTGGACCACTTAGACATGTTTCAAAGAAAGGTGCTAGCTACTTCTTAACCTTTACATATGATTTCAGTCGTTATGGTTATGTTTATTTACTGAAACATAAACATGAAGTGTTTGAAACGTTTAAGATTTTCAAGAATGAAGTAGAATTGCAACTAGGAAAGAAGGTTAAAGCTCTTCGATCCAATAGAGGTGGTGAATATATTAGCCAAAAGTTTAAAGATTACCTTGAAGAGTGTGGTATTGTCCAGCAGCTCACATCTCCATATACACCACAACAAAATGGTGTATCTGAGAGAAGAAATCATACATTGCTAGATATGGTACGATCAATGTTTAATCTTACAACTCTTTCATTATCCTTTTAGGATTATACTTTGGAAACTGTTGTTCGCATTTTAAATATGGTTCCAACTAAGAAGGTTGATAAGACTCCGTACGAGTTATGGTATGGAAAAGCTACCAACTTGTCTTACATAAAATTCTAGGGTTGTGATGCGTTTGTTAAACGTGACTCAGACAAAATTTATCTTCATAGGATACCCAAAGGAAACGATGGGTTACTATTTTTACTTCCCACCTGAAAATAAAGTCATTGTGGCTAGGTTTGGAGATTTTATTGAAAGGAATCTCATATCTCAAGAATTCAGTGGGAAAGTTTATGATCTGGAAGATGATCAAGAATATGCATCACCTTTGAAAACACTAGCTAACTTCAAGTGGAGCCTGAAAGTCTTGCACCTCCACCTGAAGTGACTCCCAATCGTAGGTCTGAAAGGAGTATACGTGCTCCTGAACATCTATGTCTGAATGTAGAGGTTGAGGAATATAGTTTAAGGGATCTTGGAGAATCCGATAACTATAAAGCTGCCATGGTTGATCCTGAAAAGACCAAATGGAAAGCTGCAATGAATGGGGAGATGCAATCCATGAAAGATAATGAAGTCTGGATTAAAGTAGACCTTCCTCCTAACGCTAAAGTTGTTGGAAGTATGTGGCTCTTCAAAAAAAAAACTGACATGGATGGCAAGGTACATGCCTATAAGGCTCGTCTGGTAGCTAAAGGCTTTACTCAAACTTACGGGGATTGACTAAGAGGAGACCTTTTCTCCTGTAGCAGACATTAGAGCTATTAGGATTCTCATAGCTATAGCAACATTCTATGACTACGAGATTTGGCATATGGATGTCAAAACTACCTTCTTAAATGGTCGCCTAGATAAGGATATCTATATGGCGCAACATGAGGGGTTTGTGAATCCAAAATTTCTAAAGCGTGTATGAAAAACTTCAAATATCCATTTATGGATTGAAGTAAGCATCAAGGTAATGGAATAAGAGATTTGATGAGGAAATAAAAAAGTTTGGTTTCACTCAGAATCTTGATGAGCCATGTGTATATCATAAAGATAGTGGGAGTAATGTTACTTTCCTTATCGGTATGTCGATGACATATTGATCATGGGAAATCATATTCCAAGTTTAAAAGAGGTTACGTCCTATTTTGGAAGATGTTTTTCTATGAAAGATTTAGGAGAAGCAACATAAATCCTTGGAATCAAGATTTATATAGATAGATCTAGGCGGTTAATTGGATTAAGTCAAAGTGCTTACATTGATAAAATCTTGAAGAGATTCTGGATGGAGAATTCCAAAAAGGGATTGTAACACCCCCAATTTCGTGATACGCAATGAATTCAAACTGGTGTTACTTCATGGCACAACAAATATAATAATAGAAACGAACTCTAATGGAGTCGTTTTAAAAGATTTATCATTCGATTTATATAAATATCGAGTTTACAAAATGAGGTCCCGTAGTTTCACGGTTTACAAAATACATTAAATGGGTTTTCGAATGATAATAAAATTTATAGCCTTCTTGAGTATCCACGCCCTCCGTGCCACCTCGTATAATATGGACCTGAAATACATGCTTAAAAGTGTCAACACAAAGGTTGGTGAGTTCATAGAGTTTATAAAAAAAATAATGTGAAGACCTTGTAAAAATCATCGTTACTAGTATAAATAAATAGTAATTGTAGTTTTCTAGGATTCCAAGTGTATGACTATTGTACTAAATACAATATCACATGTAGGTACTGTTTCTGTTACTGGTTTGTTCATAATTGTACCAAGTCCGTTGGTTTGATATTATACCAATTCTATTAGCTTCGAGATTTACACTAAATCCATTAGATCACATAACTTGTACCACGTACATAAAATCATCCCATTTTGTAGATTTCGATAACCTCGACAATCTACCCGGTAGGGGGCCACCAATCGTTTTGTGCCTGGGTTACGTTGTTATACACCCAAAGCGTTGGAAATCGTTTGTTATTGCACTATCTTTATGAAACCCGAATGTAAATCTCATACTAATAGAAATTAGAATAATTGTTGCAATCATAGTCTAGTAGGTAATCTGCTCTTATACCTAGTGTTCTCAAATATTTGTTGCGTTTGTTTGCTCTAACTGAGTCAACTTAATAGTTACATTAATCCCAATAAATCTAATGATAATATTCGTGCTCACTACGCATAGTGCTTAATGATCCATGATATCGAAACTCTAAGTATGACAATACTATTACTTAGTATAAATAAATATTTACTTCAGACACAACATATAGTTTATAAATAATCATGATTGTTATAAAAGCAGTTAAAAGCATGTATCTCCCCAAAGATAGTTCAAAACATTTAAAGAGGGCCATGAACTCACCCGATAATAATCGATGAATGATACTAGCAATTAGGCAATGGCTCGCATCTAAATTCAAAATCCATTTCCTAAACTATAAAACCTCTAAATCACCTCATATCAACCCCAAAACTATCCTAATTGCTCCCATAATAAAACCCATCCTTAGAATTAGCCGATCTATCCTTGCCAAAGTTTCAAGAAATTTCGAGAACCACAGCCCTATCCACCATTGTGTAGCTCTTAATCCAACCGCTGAAATACAAACTAAACTTAATTTTACGAGAGAATAATTATGCCTTCAACTTATGTATACAACCTCGAGCCCGAAAATCAAGTATGGAGGGTGTATGGAGGGTCGAGGTGTGACATCAAGGAGGAGGAGAGGGTTTGTGTGTTTTTCGTGTAAATATCGAACTAGTTTTTTTCTATTTATAGTGAAAATATCTCAGATATTTTGATGAATAGTGTTTAGATATTTTGATGAATAGTGTTAGATATTTTGAAAATATCTAGATATTTATAAATAAGAATTGATATTTATATACTTAGAGACAGAGACATTATTTATGCATGAAAATCTTGTAAAAGTATTTACTTGTTCAATTTACTCGAAATTAGTAAATAATAAAAATTACAGTAAATAGTAACTCGTGAATAGTAATTTTTCAGGAAAAAATTCGAGTTTAAATAATGACCCAAAATACGATGAATAGTAAAAATGAATAGTAATTGTGAATAGTAATTGTTAATAGTGAAATTCGAGAATGGATAGAAATGCTAAAAATTCGAATTGTTACAGGGATATCTTCCAATACAAGTAGATCATGGCTTAAATAGCAAACTATGTGCTTCAACACCTGCCGAGTGGCACGCATGAGTAAAGTTCCTTATACTTCGGCTGTAGGATCTATCATGTATACAGCAAGATGCACAAGGCCAGATGTGGCATTTGCATTGTAATATCACCACCGATATCAATGTAACCCATGTGATCTTCATCGGCATGTTGTTAAAAACATTCTCAAGTACTTAAGGGCTACTCGAGATATGTTTCGTGTATGGTGGAAATCCGTATGCGATCTTGATGTTACGGTTTCGCGATGCGCCCCGAAAACCGATAAAGATGATATGAAGTCTCGTAAGGGATATGTCTTTGTAGTCAATGGAGGAGTAGTAGATCGAAGAGCAAGAAGCGAGTACAATTGCGATGTCCGCAATGTAATATCGAGTACATAGTCGCTTTAGAAGTCGCGATGGAAGTCGCTGATTAGGAAATTCATTTCAGGGCTTGGAGTTATGCCTTCAATTGATTTACCTATAAATATGTATTGTGACAATTTTGCCGAAATTACATTCGCCAATGAACCTAGAGTCATGAAGGGCGCCAGACATTTTCCTCGACGATATCACTATGTTCGAGAACAAGTCAAAATAGGTGAAATCAATCTACTCAAAGTTCACACAGATGACAATCTAGTGATCCCTTAACGGCTTTACCTAAAGAAAAGCTTACTCAACATGCTAATAGCATTGGACTTCGCTTAGCCAAGAGTTTCATGTATGTATTTGGATAAAGGATGTTTTGAACAATTATTATTTTAATGAAATAAAATATTGGTTATGTTTATCTTCATTTATAATATATTGTATCCTATATTTGCATGTTTAAACTGTGAATAACTTATGTTATTCTAAATAGTCTCATTGTCAATCAATAATATAGGAATATCATTGAATTAAGACAACTGAGTTTTGGTTAGAATATACTTATGTATATTGATGTGTAGTCATGCCAATTACATGATATTCAATGAATGAATATATGATTGATCCCAACTACATGATTGTACTTTATGGATCTTTGTCATTAAGTAAATAATGAATAGTTATCCTCAGACTTGAGATGCCAGGAAACTGTCATGTGTGTAGCTCATTTTTGTGAAATAGTCTAACACTATACGTAACAGTTAGTAATAAGGGCTATTTTCAGAAGTGATATCAAACTCATGGGTTTTGCTTGTAGTCAAAATAGAATTTGTTCATTCAAATTTGTTTTGAAGTTTAATACTATTGGGGCCCTCGTAGGGTTGACAAGATGATTGCATGGCCATGCCCAAGATCAATCTGGAATACGTTCAGATGATTTGGTAATTTTGTTCAATCATATATAATGAGAAACAGAATAGTTAAATAATGGAATGACTTAGATCCATATTCATATTTAACATGGTATTAGTAACAAAAGAATAAGTATAATGATGAATCATTAAATGGTTTTTCAGAAACCACACTCGTGGTCGCTCGGGAGCATTAGCGTGTTTGCTAGACGCTAACCAATATCATTACATATATTAAGATATGTCCAAGTGGGAGCTGTTAGTTTATGTACTTATTTAATATACGTATGACCGGATTCGAACACGAGACTATGGGATTGCACACTTTATGTATGAGAATTGATGTTTAAATGATTAATATATAAATTTTATATTTAATTATTACATCACAATAACGACTAACGGGCATTAGTACTTAACGGAGTTTAGTGTAACAATCGTTATATCAAATACAAGGACTAAAGAGAAGATATACCAAGTGAAGGTTCTAGAACCCACCCTTGGTATGTGGCCGATCGGTTAAGGGTATGGGATTCCCAATCCCACCCTAACTTGGACTCTAAGATTTGCAAACTATAAATACAATCTCATGTGTTCATTATTTGTAATCTTGAGTTCTATAACAAGCCTAACTTCTCTCTTCTTCCCTCTATTTGTGCATAACCGGTCGAACACCCTTAATTCTTTAGGGTTTCGATTTGCTAAGCTCAAACAAAAGTTTTTGGTTTGTTATTATGATTCATGGAACCTAGCATTCACATCGAATCGCTACTAATACGTGTGTACATGAACAATGGACAAATTCCACTTGAATTTGTGTATTCCCTTGGTCGACTTTTGTTATAGTCGAATTACATAAACCCTAAACTTTTAGGGTTTTAGTTCCTTGTTTGTTTGATTGCTTGAAATTGCTAAAAGGTACAGTTTATTTAGTTTTTGCTTAATTATTTACAAGTATTTGATTCTAAGTCTTCCGTTGTGTGCTTGATGATTTTATTTGATTATATGCTTAGTCATGATTATTAAATTCCAACAAATTCTCCCGAATGTTTTTGTATAAGTTCTTCGCTCTAGAGTTTTTTTTGCATATTTTCTTGACTTTATTGATGAGTTTGGCTATCAAATACAATGTTTATGTATAAATTCGAGCTTTTCGAGTCGAGCTTAAGTGTGGATGATTAAAGCTCGTCGAGTTATCGAGGCGAGCTCTAGCCTACCTTATGATTTTCGAGCCGAGCTCAAGCCCTGTTAAGCTCGAGCTTGGCTTTACTCGATTACATGGCTGTCTACAACTACTACCATATTGAATTACAAATAGCGAGGCTTTGTATGACATGAAGCGCCGTAACACCCCAATTGACTTGAAACAAGGCAAGCTATTTGAATTGCTAGAACCAAACTTGATTCAACATAGAAAGGATAATGTGTGTCAAACTTGAGAAAGAATAAAGGAGCTCAAGATCGACTAAGAGTTACGCGAATTATATCAAAAGAATGATGCTCCAATTGACTTGAAACAAGGCAAGCGATTTTAATTGCTAGAACCAAACTTGATTCAACATAGCAAGGATAATGTGTTTCAAACTTGAGAAAGACTAAAGTAGCTCAAGATCGACAAAGAGCTACGCGAATTATATCAAAAGAATGATGCTTCCATAATGCAAACATTTGAATACAATATGAGCTAAAATAAAAAGTCACGTTTTCAATTTCACTGAACTCATGGAAAAATTGTGCACTTCTTCCTCAAAAGGTTTAGATCGACAAGAAACGTGGTACACTCCTTCTCAGTGTTGAGTAACATTTCTTGAAAGATTATTCTCGATACGTGATCAAATATTTTTTCAAACATGAGTTTGTGGTTGGACTCATAACCTATTCTCTCAAAACCTTTTTTCACCGATCAACTGAACGTTACTAAACCTGACATATAACAACCATTTAATTTCTAAGAAAGGTCAGATACTATAGTCAGCAAACTCATCAGCTCCACATCATCATTCAATACACTACCAAATCCACCATCAAACATGTGTTATGGTTACCACCAAATCAAAAATACAAAAATACCTTACTTTATACAAAAATATTTTACAAAATATCCAAAAAATATAATAATAATAAAAAATTGAAATCTGACTTAACTAGTAAAAAAATTGCCCTTCACGCGTGATTTTTTTCATGTGCTATGGTTATGCCGCGTGATTGATGAAGGTGGTGGTGGTGGCAGACCACCCACTATAGTACCTGTTATAACAACCATTCACTTTTTAGCAATAAGTCCAAATTATGAGCAATTAAAAAGTGAAAGATATTAGGAAACTTAAACTCCAAATAAACCTTTACCAGTTCTTCTAAATATTCTTTTTAAACATGATCTACTGATGCGTGTCTAAACTTTTACCAAGTATCTGTCAAAAATAATACGGAGTATTCAAATAAACATTAGTCTATTTAATTATTTAAGTAAAAGCTAATTAAGGGTCCCATTTGCTTTATTGGGAAAAACTAATAATGAGGAGAATCGACCCTAGTGACCAATAAATAACAGTTTATTTTGTCCATTGAATACTTTATAATAATTATTTTATATTTATTTCGTAATTTAAAACCGTAACCTTTGACTCGTCACCTTATGCATGTGATTTTTATCGAGGTTGATGTTATTCCATTAGTTCCACCTAAAGCTAATTATATAATTTTCTACTATTGTTTTCCCTATTTATTCATCCAAATCACTTTTAAAATAAGTTGTCATAAAAAAAAATAATAAAAATTTGTGAACAGGCGAGAACACCTGATTTTGATCTTTTGACCAAAGAATTATTCACCTTGTTAAGAATAAATTTCCAAGAACTCTTCTTACTCAAAAGACCAACCTGAATGAAACTAATTTCATACTCATACACTTAATATAAACAACCCTAGGCTTTTTTCGTGTTCAAAGTTTCCCCATGCGACGTATTAGTTGGACTCGAGAGTACGAACGCATCCTTTTCAAATGATCGAAGACCGACCATAAGCATATGATATCAATGTTACTTCGAGAGTACATGAGTGTTTGACATGCGAATCAAGAGCCATGCAAGTCTTGTTTCGATTCATACAAGCTCATATAACGACTCTTTTCATAGACATTCTTCTAAAACTTAAAGTAGATCCTTCATATGAGTTTTAAATATGAAATCACAACTAAAAAGCAATAATAAACAAAGACCGATGTATTAATGAAGTATAAACGTATAATTACATTGTAATTTGTATAGCCTTGATAGACTCAAAATATATTTTTTACAAGTTTAAGCATGTGGGTTAAAAAAGTGTCTAGAGTTTTTTCAAACTTTTCAAGTGGTTTTCAACAAGGTAGTACACAAATTATTGTAGTTACAAATATGCATCATTGCCCTTACTATAATCTTTTGAATTTGTGGGTGTGAATTCGATTCTAGACTTTTGGCTGATGCATGGAGTACATATATTTTTTCTAAATGATTCAAAACACACTTAAAGTTTTTTTTAGGAATTATTATGGATTTTAGAGTTTTCAATAGTATCTTACAATTTTTTTAGTAGGCAAACAACTTGTCACGCGATTTGACTCCATCATGTATTATTCATGTTCATGGACGAACCTTAGTGGAGACCGAAGAGAGCCACAACCCTACTAAAACTTTAAAGTTCTACTTATATTTGTTTAAATGAAATACAACTTAATTTGGCCTTCTCAAATTAACTGATATAGCACTTATTTTTTCTAACAAATTAACCCAAGTTCCGTCTATGATCATGTTAGCAATAAGATTGATCAGTATTCACAAATGATCACCACATAATATTTCCCTTCTTTAAGCTATATATGCAAATAATGCAATGCATATACCTATTTCTTACAGAAATTTGTAAGACGTTAGACATTTTTTAAATTTGGTTATTAATTTTTTTTTCTTAATATTATTTTACTAGGGTACATCATACATGTGGAATCTGATTAATTATATATTAAAGTAGGATTCACCCATTCCAATGAGTGACTTTGAACCCCAATTATTTAAGAATTAACTTTAGTATTATATTAAGAACCCATTTTGAATAAGAATTTTGACTATAAATTCTTCAAAATTCTATAATTTAAATCATATTTAACCAACTACATCCCTATAGGCCTATATGCGCATTAACTTATTTCGGTATTTGCTCCATAATTTTCTGTACTTTGATGAATTAAAGACAGAAATTAACTCTCAACCCTTTGTTTCAAGAATTTCATTTATTTTAACAACATTTATTTCAATTAAAAGCAAGACTGAAGAGGTACACAAATAATACAAATGTATGTACTATGATCAAGAATATTTAAAATACCATTAATTACTCATGATACATATGGTTAACATGACCATAAGACCACAGATATGTACTCTACAAGGCACAAGCATTCTATGTTTCAAGGCACAAGCATTTTATGTTTAGGGTATGTTTGGTGACACGAGCGGTGGTAGTTAGCAGTGGGTGTTTGTTTTACTAAACCACGTTTGATAATTTAGCTGTAATTATAAAAGTAGCATTTAAACAAAACAAAAGTGCTAAATGTTTGTTGCCAAACAAACTTTAATATTCAAATGTTAAATGCTCAAAAATGATCTAAAAAAGCTTGTCGCTAAACATACCCCTAGTGTACGGATCTTAAAGCTTTGACATATAGACTAGCGTAAAACATATATCTAGACCGATTGGAACCATTACAACAGGTCTCTGTAATATGTTTTTTAGACCAATGTCTCTACTCGTCCATGTGTTATACCTTTTTGGACTTCCCCCTTTTCAACCCATCGAGATACCGGTTTATACGGCCTCCATAACCGGTTTAAATGCGTTTTTGTAGTAGTGTGCAAAAATCAAAAGAAGCGTAACAATAACATACGTATACCGCCTATATTTGGGAACCTTTACAAAATTGATGCACTCACTTGTTTTTGTTTATTCTACAACTTATGATACTAGTTATTAAACAATATCATTATTTTTGTAAAGAACTTTACCATAAAAGGTGGATACCCGCATAATATATGCACCTTAAAAGAGAAAAAATAAAATACAAAGCACCTAGTACAAAGCCAATACATTAATAATTAAAATAAAACACTCAGAGGCTCAAACCTCACCAGCCAGATATTTGAAGGCACACGGAGTGCTCACTGCGTCGACCCCCGCCATCCAAAAGCAGAATGACGGATTACTCCAGAATGCCGAAATGAAACCCAAATATACCGAAAATAAAACACTCATAATTACAATTAACAAAAAGGAAATTATATTTCATAGTCTATGACCTAGATTTGTAAAAAGCAAAAAAGATGATAACATTTTCAAAAGTGAAAATGATATGCAAATACAACTAGAGCAAAATTGCCTATTATGTTGAATAGTGTCACATGTATACCACATGGTGTGGGGTTTGTCATTGTTATTTGGCTGGCTATTTGTTATACGTTTAATTCCCGTATCAAAATAAGTGTTCATTTTACATTTGACTGATAATAATGAGATCCTTGCACTCGTAATAATCTAAAACCCTGTGCCAGTATCAAAATGTACATTTATTTTGAGACGACGTGTCTCAACTTTTATACCTCTATGACTCTATCCAACACAAATTCTTGAGTTAGAAGATTAAGATGTCACAAGTTCACGAAAAGTCGAAAATAATGTGCTTTGAGTACAAGACAAATGTAGAAGAATAACAACATGATTGTCATCCCCATCTTGGATTTTTATGCATAACGTCTCTTATTCGAAAAATAACAAGAAACTTTTGTTCCCGACATCAATAATCTTGGATAAAGATTTTGTACGTGATTTTGATGCGTTTTTAGGAAATGAAAAGTTACCCTCTTCGGATAGCTATTTTCCTCGGCTCTCAAATAACCGAATTCAATGTAAAGATATAACAATATGCACCGCACGATCAACACGTCGCCTATAAGATGATTGCATTGAATTTGATCGTTTTTGTGGAAAAGAAGTAAATGAAGTTTTGAAAAGCAAACTTTATTTATGAAGTAAGTTGTTAAGTTAGAATTGCATGAGGCAAAGAATAATGAGACAAGTGCACGGTAACTAAGATGGTCCCCAAGCTACAATTATATGTATAAGATTGGTTTTAATATAAGAGAGTTGAGAAAGATACAAGAAAGTCAATATTATTACTGCACCAAATTTGTATCTTGTGTTGTCAACACACCTCTGTTTAAAAAGCTCTGCAGATGCTCTCACCCTTTGTCTCTCTCCCAGTGCTAACTTCCATGTCAAATATTCTCCCTTCATTTGGCTCTAACTAGCTACTCTCTTCTTTTTTTTTTATCAAACTTTTATTATAAAAATAGTGTCTTTCTTATCCTATGTTCCTAACCCTCTCATGATTCTCTATATGGTATCTAACATCTTTGTATTAACTTGTTTACATGGTTTATGCAAAACTTCTTTTCAGGGATTTTGTCCAACTTTTAGGATTGACCATTAGACCATCTTTCGCGCATTAGACACAAGACTAGAATGGACTTGCCACAAAACCCTATCAGGTTCCACATAGAGGTTGGGGTAAGCTCGTTTAAGAACCGGACTAGGTTATTGCATTATTAAAGCATAATAAGTTGTTATATGATGTTTTGAGTACCCAAACAGCTTTATGGCTTTACAGCTTATTTGGCACAGAAAGAGGCTGCTTTTAGAAGCCAAGAGCTCATAAGGTAGTAAATAATAAGCACAAGCTTTTTTAAAGAAGCTTAGAAGCGAAAAGCAGCCGCAACTAACCTTCCCGACATGAACTTAAGACAAGGATGGGCATGACTAAAAGGGTATCAAAGAGAAGAAGACAAAAAAATAAAAGGGTAAAGAGGGGGGATAAAGCAAAGATTACATTCCAAGCTTGCAGATGAAAAGGGTGGTGTTTGTTAAAGTGGTAATTCCAATATCTGACATTAAACACAACAGACCACTCTTTCACTATGAAAAAAGACCGAGCCATGTGCAGCATGGCTTCTCGGCTTTACACGAGTCGGATTCATTGACTTGACTATATGGCTCCTTGTTTCATCATCAACGAAAAAAAAAAAGAAATCATGGTTTTAGTATCAGCAAGAAATAGACCAAAGGCAAAGCTTAAAAGCTAGCAGCTTTTAACATACACACATGATAATATTAACTACATCACAAGACTGGATAAGAAGGAAAGAATATACTCTGTATCATGATAATTTTGGATTCAGTAAGAAGAAAAGGATATATCACCGATCGTTTGTATTAATTTTGATCTCCATTAGCTCCTCGATAGGTTGACGACAGATGGGGCATTTGTTGGTTTGATCTCTCAATGCTTTGGCACACTCACTGCATAGACACTGAATCATGCAATAAAGTTAAATTTAGAAAAGGTGATAAGATACAATCAGAGACTTTTCAAATCATTGGGCCCTTGATTGTAAACGAACAACGAAAGACCCTATGCAACAGAGAAATGACAAATCTGGGACCAAATAAACTCGGGTTGTAGACAGATATACAAAATCCTTAATATAAGTCCAAATCCGATTCAAATAATTTATACGTAGCTTCTATGACTATAAGCATCTAGTATCCAAATATTATCTTCTTTATGTACTTACTAACATAAACATTTATAAATACAATAACAAGATTAGAAAACGAGAAAAAAGTATAAGTTAATAATTTGTGACAGCAAAGCAAAATTTATATGCATTGTGCATCACATGTCATGTTATCTATTAGTCACTGAAAGTCATGCACTACCCATGTGTTCCAATTATGAATCAATATATCCAAATAAGTCCGAAACCATATCCGATAAAAATGGATGATATTTACATACTTATTAGTCAAAAAGAGTATGCATGATAGTCATTTATGTCTGAACAAGATATAATAGGTTGAGCAATTTACATTTCCATATTAAGTACACACAACGCATTTAGGATCAGACTATAATATATACCAACAATAGATATAGGCTAGGGATAGAGGGGATGTGTTTTGAGATTAATTATCTTATACAAAATTAGAAGATAATCAGTTGCGATAGGACAGGTTGTAGAAGAGAGTATTTTGATGTGTTTATGCTCTTTAAGTCGAAATTAGCCTATTTTCAGGTAACTTTAAACGTTAAGAATGACTAACATCGTTTATCAAAATCAGAGTTGATTAAAACTATAAAGCAACCTAATTCACCTGTACTATTCAACGTATACTTCTTTTGACAGATGTATATACATATTTTTATATGCATGTAACAAGAACTTACCATATGCCGACATGGAAGCACAGCTGTATTCTTGGGTTCAGTAAGGCAAATAACACTCCTCACCAGAACCCGCATCATCAAATTTCTCCTCAGATTGACTAATTCCATAGATCTCACGTAACTCATATCGAACACCATCAATCCACAATATCTGTCTCATAACTTTAACTTTAAAAGGGCTGTCATTATTTTCTCCAATACGGCTTGTGTAATCTGCATGTGAGGGGTAGTAGCGGTATTTGGTAACGGGCATAATGATGTTCATCGGTGAAATTAAAGGCACGCTTATCTCTGCACATATCACAAGTGGATACACGCCTTCTCCTGATGATGGTTTTGATAAAGCATCTAATTCAAAGAATCCCAAGTCAATGCCGGTTCCTGATGGCTGTTTGAATCTTTGAGCGTGTCCTTTCTGGAAAGGAATTTTGACTGGTACAAATGCCTCGGCGTATACCGGAACAAACTTACAATTGGGTTCTTCCTTTGCAAAGTAATATATGGTTATGCTGTGAAATGAAAATTTTAACAGGGAAAGGATTAGTTGCGGAGAAAGTAAACTGATTAACCGAGCATATGCTTGCTGTAAAAAAACTATGCTGAATAAACATTGTAGTAACAATAATTGCCTATAATCAATAATATACTTATTGTGATGCTTGCTGTAAATTTATCACGAAGCAGTTAAAAACATAGATATTTCATCGTTTAAGACACAAATTATAATCAACAGTATTTTTCAAGGATTAGATTCTTTGTGTGCCATCAAATAAAATAAAAAAAAAGTAAAGTAACTCCCAATGCCGTCTTCCACGGGTTATGGGTACCCAATACCGTTTCCATCAAATAGTGTGGCTTATTCCATGTGGATATACTATGAAGCATTTATCGAGGTTATATTACTACTTATCTATCTGCCATCTATACATCCTTACGGACTTAAAAAAACAGTTGGAATAACATCTTCCTTTTGCAGCTTCATGTGTGGCTTTTGACCATAGCTTTTTCTTGCTGGTCTTCAAATCAACTGCTCCAAAGACACTAACAGACTATCCTCTAATATGCTACACTATTATTATCACGTATCTATCTTTATGTTCACCAGTCAAATGTGTCGGTAGGCTCAATCCCCATGGATTAGTTGGCCAAAATGTCGGAAAGCATAGTTACCCAAATAAAAAATATCCATTCGATATTCAATTGTGTTCATAGAATCCTGAGAGAAATACATAGTCATTTTATCTGTTTAAGTTTTGTCAGAAGTCTCAAACTAATTGCTGATACATGCACAAAACACAAAAGGAGGAGGAATAAAACCCCATACTGATTCACGCTTCCAGAAAATAAAAGCATCCAAAATCTGAGTGAACAATCTCACGAATCATTTAAATCTTCACTTCAAGATAAATAAGTATAGATATCTTCCTACATTCTGAAAGAAATTTAAAACGAACTAGATGCCGACTCAACTTGTGGCAGTAGTTTCTTTACGTTATTAAAACAAGGATGACCTGTTCAGCTATGTACATCCTACGTCCTTAACTCTACTATCACTCAAGGGTTAAATAGGTTAGGAGCTCCACTTAACCAAAATGAGGCATTGTTCCTATTGTTATTTGTGGCATGTCACACGAAGACACAAAGGTTGCCTAGAGATTAGGCACAAGACGAGACACATCACATGTACAAGGATTCAAGAGCGAAGCACATATACAACTATAATAATGAAATTATAAATTAAATTGCGTTTTTAGTTTTTTAGAAAGGGAAATCAAATATTGATATTAATAGAGAGGTGAGCCAAACCAACCCTTGGATGACTCAAAACTAATGTGTAATAATCGCCTCCTTGGCACTTGTTGTACTTTCGGTTTACATGATAAAGTCTATTTGGTTTTTGTTAGCCACTTATAAACAACTCACCTAAAAAATGAATTTCTAGATACTTATGCTGTTACGCACTATACAATCACTAGGTCCTTAGATTCGACCCATATACATCCTTTGTTAACATTAGATTTATCGATTTTCTAGTTCCTTAACACCCTAAGCTCCCTTACCTGGATTCCACATTAGCTCCACCATTAGCATTTACCCCATTCTCTCTGTTTTTGCGGCAAAGCAAGGAGGGGAGGTATTCTCCTTACCGCAAGTCTCGCACCCTTTCCCGTCCACACCTATGAGCCTTAGGGCATGTACTTCTACCTCAATAAACAGTTGGAGCCCGCCCTAATAGTTTGGACTACTCTGACATACTTGCATAGTCGTATATAAGAAATAAAACGATGTTTGAAAGCGGAATGCTGAGTAAGTGGAGAGGAAATGCAAGCGAGGGACTCTCCAAAACCTGAAGCCGAAAGGCACTCTTCTTTGATCATGGAATGAAGCTTCTATTTGCAGTAAGGGTAAATTGAATAGAAAGGGTGCATACATTGACTCAGTTTCCAATTTATGATCAATACTTTCAAAATCAACCTTTTCAGGTTGACACTCTGACGCTGTTATTCAAGTCCAGAAGTACTTCTGAAATGCTGCGGACATGGCAAATGTATTAACTCAAAGTATGAACCTTAAAATGTTGCTAAATGGAGTTGTGACCCTAATTTGTTGATTTTAGAAGTACGAATTAAAGAGATGAAACAAGCTTAAAGTATATGCCCTTTCTAATTTCCCTTAAGTAACGTAAAAGTGAGTGATTACAATACTCACTATGATTGGTGCAACTAACAAGCAATAGACATGGAGCTAACAAATTAATATATATTTGCTTTTCTTAGTAATAGCCATTAATGAGAGTGTTAACAAAAGGAACCTGCTAACATTTACAGGATTCAATTACCACACACCCCTATGGTATTCGTGAGCTTGTTAAACTGCACTTTTGGTACCGATTGGGTAATGGTCGTGACACTTCGGTTTGGTATGATTCATGGTGCACTCAATGCCCTCTAATCAGGTTTTTAGCTCCTAGAGACATTATGAGGGAAGGGTTCCACTTACGAAATTGTGTATCAGATTTGACATCGAATGGAGCTTGGATTTGCCTGAACTCATGGTTATTAAAAGCTCCTGATTTATTTCATGTTCCAGCCCCGATTCTTGTAGATTCTCGGTTAGATCAGTTTTTATGGCGTGCTTTCTGAATTATCAGTTAAACACGCTGGGAGGCTATTAGGACTCGTGGTAATGAGGTGTTGTGGCATCGCACGGTTTGGTTTTCTCATTGTATTCCCAGCCACGCTTTCACCTTTGGTTAGTGATGCTAAGAACTCTTAAAACCCAAGATAAACTAAGGCAATGGGATGTTGGTGACTCTCCGACTTAAACCTGCTTCAGTGCCCTTTATGTGACACTCAACCGGACTCTCATGAACATCTTTTCTTTGAATGTTCTTTTGCTTCACAGGTTTGGATATATATTCGACACTTAGCTAGTAGAGATCTTGTTCCTCCTATTTTGCATGATATTATGTCGTGGATCCAGCCCATGGCTGATAAACACACCGCTAAAAGTGTCATTGGTCGGCTTCTAATTGCTGCTACGTCATACTACATTTGGATTGAAAGGAATAATCGCCTCTTCAAGAATGCTAGAAGAAAACCGGAGGAGCTTCGAGATATCATTATATCATGATGGTTACGGTTCGCTTAAGCTTCTTACGCTTCGGTTTAAGAATACGATATGGTTAATCAACTGCTTACATTGTGGAAGATGCCCAAGACTTTAGGCTATATGGAGTTTGAAGGATTTTCTATACATAGCATTTTCTTGCATGGCTTTCATTTACGTTACTGCTCTTATGGAAGATCTCAAGTTCGTGTATGGTCCAAGATGGGAGCTCCATTTGAGAGTTGTACTCTTTTTTTCCTTCTCCAAGGTTTTTCCCACCGGGTTTTTCTTGGGAAGGTTTTTATGGAGGCAGTCTCATTTGGCCTATTATACTCCTTGTATATTCCTGTTGGGTTGGCTTGGAGGCATTTATATTGGGTTTTCCATATTGGTGTGTTGGTTAGTTGTATACAGTTAGTGTTTGCTATCATTTTGTGGGCATGTCACAAACGATTTAGTGGTTGTTCAAGCTTTTTTGCTTGAGGTTAATGTGGTATTTCAGCTACATTCCATTGTACTTCACTTTTTCTGTGATTAATTAGGGCAAACGAGTGAACATTTCATGAACCGTTCGGTAAAAAGTTCGTTTACATTCGTTTATTTATTAAACGAGGTGATTACCCCGCCGCGTTGCGGCGGAGGTTTTAGAAGGTTTTTCTTAAGAATATGTATGCGTTGTTGCCATTAAATGTTTTCCACCTTTTTTTTTTGCCCCCTTATTTGGGTCATGTTTTAAGTAAATATGAGCAAAGCAAAAAAACTGTCCAATTTTTAGTACAAGGTATTCGTGTCAGCTGGTAAATTTGGGTCATATTTGGGTCATGTTTTAAGTAAATATGAGCAAAGTAAATATGGCCTGCAATTATAAGAACAAATATTTGGGCTGCCTCCTGGTCCATGTTGGTGGTAAAAAGGCGGAAAACGTGAGCCAATGAGAAGCCTCCTTTTGCGTCAAATTATATATACAAGTCGAGATCAGTTGCTGCTTGCTATGGTCGTTGAAGTTGAGCGTATTTTCGTATTGTAATATATCGACATAGTTTTCTAGAGCAAGTCATAATAAGATTAAAATTTGGTATTTTTTTAGCGGTGTAAAATTGAGTTAAGATTATATTGCCATGTTAAAAGCTTCATAATAGGGCAAATATGTTATTGTTGGTAACTAACATAATAGGACAAATATGTTAGTGTACTGTGCGTTAGTTTTTTATGGTTTTTGTTTCACACTAATAGAATAGGCCAAAGATTAACCCAATTTATTTTCCGGGCAGCCCACCAAAACGGACTGGAGTCACCAGGCCAAAGATAGCCCACAAAAAAAGGCGGGAAAAGCCTGTCAAAAAACGATGGCGTTTTTGCTGTCATATTATATATTATATAATGAACGAACATGAACAATATTTTACGTTCGTTTAGTTATATAAACGAACATGAACAAAAGTGTGTGTCCGTTCATTTATGTTCGTGAACGTCCGATTATACGTTTATTAACGTTCATTTATTTGTTTATGTTTGTATATCATATCTTTATTGTATACTTTAAACTCGGTTTCACTTATAAAACAAAATAATATGCATAATTAAATAAAGTTTATGTTTGTTTTTCTACATTCATTTACATTCGATCGCTTATGTTCGCTTAGTATCTTAATGAATGAACATAAACAAACATGAACAACTCATTTTCTTAATAAACAAACATGAACAAGAAAATTCGTCCGCTTAGGCGTTCGTGTCTTTTATTTGTCCGTTAAAATTAGACAAACGAACATAAATAAGGTCTGCTCATGTTTGCCCGGTTCGCTTACATTTCTATGTAATATACTTTACTGGTAACCTTTAAAGGCCCATGAGCCCTTTAATAAATAGATTCAAGCCTCGCTAATGAAGTAACATTAATATCCATACTAGCAATATGTAAATGACTTAATTTCATTATTTGATTATTAAGCTTTAAGTAGTATCATTATGTAAGTGACTTATTTAATGTTGAAGCATTTACTTGGTAGAATAAGGGTATGTTCGACGAAGATAGCGGTAGCAAGAAGTGGTAACAAGAAGCAAGTTGTTTGTTTTGATAGTGTTTGGTAGTTATAGCGAAGCAAGAATTGTTTGTTTTGATAGCGTGTTTGGTAGCATAGCTTTATAGTCATAATTAGCAAGTAGAAACGCTAGTTGCACGTAAATGCTAATAGAGGTAGCGTTTTGATTTGGAGCGTTTAGAAAAAATAGAAATGCTACTTGCTTATTTCCAAACAAGCATTTTATGCAAAATGCTAACCGGTAGTTGCTAGTTGCTTCAAAACGCTCCTAAACGCTTGCTACCAAGTATACCCTAAACTAAGTAGAAATATTTTGTGTAATTTTTTTTTACCTAGCGCCACGCGTACGTGATGGGCTCACAGTTGCATTACGCATCGGTCTCTAAGACCATGAGCGTTACGGATCGCAACATGTAATTTATAAACCAGATCTCATGTATATGTATCCTCACAAGTCACAATTAAAGGTCTAAATCAATGTCAATTCACTAACTCATTTTGTTTGCGACTTTACCTTCTTCATGTAGGCACATACCCATTGCTCAAACAAATATCGTATTTGAGTTGCACCTGACATCTAATCATATAAGATACTCAATACTCTATTTCCAGATGTTTCAGTTACATTATTTTACCCAACCAAATCAATTACTATATCTATATACATTGATCTCTAGCTATATAATCGCTCCACCGCATCTCATATTCACCCAACTCATTCGACTGACACCACGACCCTTTAATATGATGAAGAAGGACCACTATTGCCCATTTGGCCCTACCAGTTACTACACGTGTACAGGTATCCTTAAATACGTTTGCTTCTCATTTATAGCAATGTTGTGGGCATATTAGATTCTTATTCTAGTGAGAATCTGAGATGCCATGATTCTGCTAAGGGGGTATTCGGGAGTATTTAAATGTGCAATTTGTACGAGGACTAATACTTCTATAGTTCTATTAAAGGAGATGTACAAAGATGAAAGATGGAGGCAAAACTATAAATATGGATACGAATTTGCAAAAAAAGCTAGCAGGGGGGAGCTTATCAAGAACATATTATGAAGTTTTAGGATGATAAACTGGTTATATAAGCTACCCAAAACCCCTTTCCATTGTACTAAACTTTAAACAAGTGTTTTGATGTGCAATTCCAAATTCATTGTCCCATCTCAATAGATTAAGCTATGGGCACGCTTTCAAGTGTAATTACTTAAACCATATTAAACCTCAATCGTATTCATTTCTTGGTCAATCCAAACACCCCCTTCATCATTTAATAACACAGCTATAGCTATACACTCTAAATGATGTAAAAGTTAAATGCTTCTTTTATTAGCGTTTCAATAGGAGCGTTTAAACAAAATTTAAAAGCTAAAAGCTGCCAACCAACATTATATTCTACACACTAAAAGCTAAACACTATAACATTATTGTTACGATCCCACATCGGTCAAGTATGGGATTGGTTGGCAACTTATAAAGTCTAGGTGTCCCCTCCTCCGTTGAGCTAGCTTTTTGGAGTGAGTTATACACCTCGCTTTGTGGCTTGATGCGACCTAGTATGGGATGGGTTCGTATCAATTGGTATCATAGTGGTGGCTTCACCCAAAAAGAAGGATGATAACCGTGACCAACGAGGACGTTTGTTCTTCAAAGCGTAAGTATTGTTCTTCAAGTCTATGTGTCCCTTCCTCTTACAAGCTAGCTTTTTGAGTGAGTTCTACACCTAGACTTTTATGACCCGATATGAGCCAGTATGTGATAGGTTCGGATCAATAATTTACACTAATTATGCAATAAACAATATACCATATTTAAAAACAAACTAACGTACAAAAAGTACTAACCTGCCATCAAACATAGCATCGAAAACAAACGAAACCAAATAACAATCCTCATTCTCCTCATCGACTTCAACTCTCAAACTATCCTTATGCACATTCACATGATTCTTCACCTTCTTCGCCTGCTGATGATCCACATACAACGGCGGCGGCTGAGCCGCCACCATCACCGGCGGCGGCCCCATCGGCCGCCACCCATAACCATACGCACCTGGCGGAGGCCCATAATTCTGGTTATACACCCCACCTGGCGGCGGCCCATAATTCTGGTAAACTGGCGGCGCCGCCGGTGGCGGAAGTGGCGGCGGTGGCGGCGGCGGCGAGTAAATGTAAGGCGGAGATGAGTAGGATTGTGGAGGTGGGTTTTGATGGTAATAAGTGTTGTGATTGTTTCTTCTTCTATTGTTGCTTGATGTTATACCCATTTGGTTTTTTTTATAAAATTATGGAAATTTTTAGATGGGTTTTGAGTTTTGGTGAAAATTATGGGAAATTGTTGGAGGGTTTTTGTGGGTTTGTTAAAAAGATTGGATCTTGGTGTTTTGAGATGTTGGTTTTGTCAAGAAACACGTTTTTGGTTCTTGATGATGAAGGTTTCAAGAAGTTTGGTTTGACTTTTCAGGACAGTGATATCTGGTTGTTACTATTAAATTGATTTTTCCTAAGGATATTTTATTTAATTTTTATTCATTTTTATTTTAGGAGGTCTTAAAATAATACTTTTCCTTTTTATGTTAACTAATCAAAAGAAAATTTATGTTAAATTACGTGTTTTTGGTCTAGAGACAACAATTTTAAGACGTAAGTAGTTTTTAGTAAAAGTTATAAGTGAGGTCGAGCATTTTAGCGGTCATTTTTTTTCAAAAGCTCGTAGTTTTATAACCCGACTTGGCGATGCGACCGAAAAGAACATAAGACAAGTGAACAAAGGAAGAGAAGAACAACAACACAAACCAAGCTAGAAAACCGAAAAAAAAAACCAAAACAATGTTAATTACATGACAACATAGATTCAGGTTTCGAGATCCAGCAACTCCAAAAAGCAGTTGACACCTTGCAACGAGCATAAATCCAACCTTTAAAAATACGTTGGATGGAGGAAAGAATGTCTTCATTCAAACCTTCCTACGATCATCTAAAGAGGCATGAATCACACGACTTCTTCATTGCCAAATCAACCAAAGGAAGCAATGAAAGACCCCATGAACAGGGGCGGAGATAAGGGAGGGGCATGTGCCCCTCCTGCGGAAAAAATTGCAGTGTAAAATTTCAAAAATATCGGGCTTTTTTTTTTGTAATTTGCCTCCTTAAAAATCAATTTGTAGTTTAGTTTCTAAAAATTATTAAAGTGTGCCCCTTCGAACATAAATTTCTGGCTCCGCCCCTGCCCATGAATAACTTTATTTAACTGAACACGACCTAGATTAACCACCTTACTCAAGCTGATATCTATGAGATCAAAGGAGGGAAGGAGACCGGCATATCAAAATTCCACCAACTCCGAGTCTTTCTCCAATTGTGTTTTATATGGGCATAGCAAAGAATTGCGATCAATGCACTGTTAATCCACGGCCTCACGTAAAGGTCAAGCATCCGAATCAATGTCGACCCCCGCGAAAACATGTTGGATCTAGAAGGAAGTCGATGCGTGTTTTAATATTTATATTGTCTCAATACCCATGGTTCACCCTAACGCACTAACGGCAGCTGCATCTTGGCCGTGTAGTGTAGTATTCAGAAAACCGAGGTCGCCCCAAGAGCTATGTGTGTGGATTATTACTAAGTCTAGGTGTTACGCTTTTAATATGATTTTGATAAGAAATTAATTAATTAACTACTAAAGCGTATAAAATGCAAAGTTTTAATCAATAGAGAGAATGGTGCTAACCTAGTTATTCCTCCTAGCTAGTAATGTTCACGCTCACTTACTTCCAATTACTTGTGGGGTCAAATTCGAGAAGACATCATTTGGTCAATTCGCCTAACCTATCAAGAAAGATGCCACCATCGGAGAAGTCGTGTCCCTTCATAAATCCATTGTTCCCGGTCCCCTAATCCAAGTCATTAAGTACCGCTAAATGCTAGATTTATAATAGTGAGTGCCCTGCTAGCAACTTAAACACTCACCCCTAATTCTTAAGTTCATCCAAACGGTAGTGATCACTGGTCAAATCGCACAAGTAGAAAGTGGTCGTCATTGGTCATATCTTACCCTTCCCGTCTCATTCTACTCATTTAGGGTCGGGCTTGTCATATCTCCTAAGCAACTAGCCTCTACCGCCATTCAAAACTACCAAAACAAGTGGTAGATACCAATAAACTATGCATGCATACACTTAGAAATAATTATACTAAGTAATGTAAACGCAAACAAAACAATTATGAATCATAACTAGGCCAAGACCAAGAGGTGCTTAGCCGCCATGTCACACCCCCAATTTACTGTTTTGCAAATGAATGGAATTCTGGGATAGATCATTATAGCACCACAATCAGTTATATTGAACGACCTAAAGTGTCGCTTAAAAACACATCGTTGGATATTTAATAAAAGCGCTCGTAGTTACAACATAGGTCCCAAAAGTTTATAAAGTTTATGGAAATATAAATATATTACAAGTCCAAACGATGTTTTGAAAGAAAGTGCCATAATGTATAATGATATAAGTCGACGCCACACTAAAAAGGTGGTTCCTTAACCATGCCATGATGATAATGCCTTAGTTACCCGAAAATACATTGCTAAAACGGTCAACAATAATGTTGGTGAGAAATCATAGGTTTATGTAAATGTTTTATACGACTACGCAAGTATAGACCGTGTATGACAATCATGTCACGTAAAAATGTTACAATTGCTATAAGTCCATGACAATCAAACTAGACTGCTCATAATGTATGCCCCAACAAAGTGTTTGCCGACAACTCAATAATGTTATTAAATGAAATGCATCCGTATGACTAGTCGATTCACCAACCCGGATGGAGGCGCCACCGATAGATCTATCCACTCACCGCGCTTAAGATTAACGGCTCATGTAATATAAAGGGACTTTCAATTGGCATGTGGTAACTTAAGCAATGTAAATGAATTTAACATACTTGGTATCGTAATAAAATATTGTGCAATGTATTCTCCCGTAGGTTTGAAAATAATAAAAGCATGTACGACGGGCTATGAAAACTCACTTGATAAATTGGTATGATGACAAGAGCGAGTACACCGAGATGTAGTGTGATGCTTTAACCTTGACCTATTATGAATGTTATGATACGTAATGAGTTATGATGTAATGTCATGCATGCATTTCAGATGTTATTTATACCATTTGTGAGTTTTGAAAATAATACTTATCGTTAAAAATACTCTTTTGACGCCTTGACCATTCTTAAATTACTTTACAAGTATTTACGCCAAAATGTCATCCCACAACAGTTTATTAGTGATTTATTGTGATATTTTAACTTTTCGTCAGAAATAATGTCGCCGGAAATTTCATGAAAGTGACAAAATGGCTTCAAAAGCTAGTCGAAATGGTGTACGCCGAACGTTAGGAAACAAACTCAACGGTTTTGGAAAGCTTGTATCAAAATCTCAAGTTTTGTCATTTAAGTTTTTATCCTAGAGGTCTCGCTCATAGAGAAAATATAGGTTAAGTAGGGTGATTTTGTCCAAAATGTTGTTTAAAAAGTGAGTTTCTAAAAAGTTTAAGCAATCAGAATAATTTATTACAACTCCGCTATACAAACGGTTGGTCGCTTTGAAAATATGCTTGGTGATCTCGATTTTATTAAAAGACATTTCGCTACAAAAGTTCTACGTCATCGTTAAAATAGCCTTCAATATGGTTGTTTTGTTTACCGTAACACTTGTCTCGTAAAAATAATATAGTTTTTCTAAAAATATAGTTACGCAATTTATGAAAACGTGTATATTTTAGTCGTTATAAACTGCTTTTCACGATTATACGCCCTTAGCTTCAGATCAAAGTATACTAATATATTTTTGATAAGTCGAAATAATTTGTAAAGCTTAGGACCTCGCTTTTGACTCGCATAAAACAAAAACAACTTGTCGAAATTTCAGAAATATATATTTCGTCAAACTTGAAAAATTCATAACTTCTTCAAGATAACTCCGCTTTAATCCGCTCAAGCGGCCACGGATTCGCTTTTAAAGTATATTTTCTAAATATCTAGGCCAAAATTCGTGTTCACTGTCGGATTTTCCAGAAATTCAAAACAAGATCAGACCACTTTTATACTTGTCGAAAAGTGTTTTTCTCGTACTAAACCTATTCCAATCCCTTCAAAACAACTCCAAAGTTATTCTAATCCTACCATACACCTTCTTAGGGTGTCATGGGTTCCTAAATATCATCAAGACCAATATATAACAAGGGATAAATTATAGGATGACTTATATATATAAAACTCTAAAAACAATGTAAAATGGTATAACTAATAATAAGTCTTGCATGCTTGCTCAAAAATGAAGAAATACATATGAAATGAAATGAAAGATATAGAATGAAAGTGATATGCTTACAAGCTACTATGATGAGGTGATTAGAACAAGGATTAACCTAAACACCCTAGGTTTTTATTTCAAAACCTTTAATAAGAGTGTATCCTAGATTGTTATAAACTTGAGCTTGAAAATTTTGATGATCCCTTCTACTCCTTATGTAGAACCCTGTTATGGAAGAGGAAGAACAAGAAGAGAGAAAACACTACTAACACTTGAATTATTTGTGAAGAATGAATGAATGAGTTTGTGTATAGATCTCATATAATCAAGGAAGAAAATTTTACCATCTCATTATCGTTATTTCCTTGGTCGGCCAAGGGGGGAGGTATTTACAAAATATCTTTTTTTTTTATATATATAATGTGTATAATTGTTAAAAGTATAAGAAAAATGTATAGTTAAGTAAAATTGTTGTAACTTGTACATAGTTGTGAAATTAGAGTAGTATGGACTAAAATAAGTTTTAAGGGATCAAAGTAAAGTATATTGTAGTTATAAAAATTGTAAAAATGCATTTCTTGTAAAATTTGAGTGATATAATAATTATCGTAGTTTTTAAGAAAAGTGTCGAATAATATAAATTTAACGATTTATATACAAAATAAATTTAAAACACTAGGTAAACTCAAAATATAGTTTTTATAAACTAAATGTAAGTATAAAAATATATCGGGATCATTTTTGGAAGTAGCGGATTAAATGTTCAAAATAATAACTTACGCGATAACGTTTGTTTAATATAAAATTTACGCGTTTAATGTGAAATGCAAAGTCATGAATGAACTAACATGATGCAAATGATGCTAATGAAGTGTAGACTAAACTTAGTCCATATGAAATGTCCGTGATGATATGATCATGAATTCGCCGCTAAACCATTAAGGTTACGCGAATTCGGAACACGCAAACCTAGTTTACGATAAATGTTGAAATTGTGAAACGTGAATTGTTTTGAGAAATGACCTGAAAGTACGAGGTGTCACATTCGCCCATCCAAAAAGGAATTCAATTCGAATTCAATCGTTGTTAGGTCTAATGTTGTTGTCGGTGAAAAGATGAGGATACTTGAGGCGCATCCGGTCTTCCTGCTCCCAAGTAAACTCAGACCTCTTCGAGAATTCCAAATAACTTTCACGATAGGAATACGACTTTGTTTCAACCGCTGACCTCGCGGTCCATGATTTCGCAGTTCTTCCACAAAATTGAGTTTATCGTCGAGTTGAACTTCTTCCAATGGAATAACGAGTGATTCGTCCGATAGACATTTCTTCGTGTTTGAAACGTGAAACGGTTGTGCACATGACTAAGTTCTCGACGGAAGATCAAGTCGATAAGCCACAGGACCAACTCGCTCAAAATCTTGAATGGTCCAATGTACCGGGTTCAACTTCCCGCTTTCCAATCGTACCACGCCTTTCCAAGGCGATACTTTCAACATAACTTTGTCGCCCACTTGAAATTCTAATGACTTGCATGCTCAACATCCGCGTAACTTTTCCGTCGGCTCGCGCTCGAGTCTATCTCGATTTGAACTATCTTTTCTCGTTGTTTCGCACTACTTCGGACCAAATGAGTTGTGCGCTCCAACCTCGCCCAACAAACAGTGATCGGCACTTTCACCATAGAGTGCCTCGAATGGTGCCATCTTTATACCGTGTGATAACTATTGTTGTACGAGAATTTATCAATGGCAAATGGTTAGCCCAACCATTTCCAAAATCAATCACACATGCCCTCAAAGATATCTTCTAACGCTTGAATTGTCCTTTCACTTTGACCGTCGGTTTGTGGGTGATATGTCAGGCTCATCTCTAACTGGTTCCGAATGAATCTTGCAATGATTTCGAGAAGTTTGAAGTGAATCGACTATCTCGCTTAAATGATAGAAATTGGTGCACCGTGCCTCGAGACTATTTCCTTGACATAAAGTCTAGTGAGTTGTTCCATGGAATAAGTCTCTAATTGGTATGAAATGGGTCGATTTGGTAAGGCGATCAACGATTACCCAAATAGCGCAGTAACCTCCCGATGTCTTAGGAAGTTTCAGAACAAAGTCCATCGTAATGCGCCCCATTTCCATTGAGGAATTTCCGGTTGTTGGAGTAAACCTCAAGGCTTCGATATTCGACTTTTACCTTAGAGCAGTGTAAGGCATTTGCTAACGACGTGGCAATCTCTCGCTTTCATGTTCGCCACCAATAAAGTTTCTTAAGATCTTGATACATCTTATCGATCCTCGGTGAATAGAATACTTTGATTTATGCGACTCATGCATAATCAATTCTCATATTCCGCCATACAATGGTACCCACATTCTATCTTTGAAACATAATACTCCATCTCGCTTCTTTACAAAACCATTTATGCTTTCAGCATACCATAAAGCTTTTCACTTGGTCGGTTTTCCTCCTTATGCCTCGATCCGTGCTTCGTGGATTTTCGATGGTAAAGGTGAATTAATCGTCATTCCTAATGATCGAACTCTTAAAGGTTCGGGTCTCTTCCGGCTAAGAGCATCACCACAACATTGGCTTTTCCCGGTGATACTTGATTTCACAATCATAGTCGCCGAGTAACTCCAACCAACGACGCCGCTCATATTAAGCTCCTTCCGATCAAGAATATATTGCAAACTCTTGTGGTCCGTAAACACCGTGCACTTGGTACCGTAGAGGTAGTGTTCCAAATCTGAGTGCAAAACTACGCCCCTAACTCGAGATCACGAGTGGTGTAATTCTTCCTCATGAACCTTCGCTTGTCGAGAAGCATACGCTATCACCTTCTCGCTTTGCATTAAAACAGCCCTAAGCCCTTTATGCTAAGCATCGCAATATACAACGAAGTTCTCAATTCCTTCTGTAGTGCCAAAATTGGCGACCGCAAAGCTTTTGCTTCAACAACCTAAAAGCACTTGTTTCTTTCCCCATTCGCATTTCTTGTTTTTCTCGTGTCAACTTGGTCAAAGGTCTAGCTATCTTTGAAAAACCTTCATGAACCTTCTAATACCCGCTAGTCCTAGAAATTGTCGAATTTCGCAGGATTTGTTGGAGTAGCCCAATCTTTACGGCTTCAATCTTTATGGGATCAACTTGTAGTCCTTGGCTATCAATGACGCGACCAAGAAATTGCACTTTGTGATTCCAAAATCACACTTCAAAATTTGGCATACAACTTCTCATTCTCGAGTAGCCTTAAAATCGCCCTCAAATGCTCTTCGTGCTTTTCTTTGCTCTTTGAGTAAATCAATATGTCGTCAATGAACACTATCACAAACTTGTCCAAATACGGTTTACATACTCTATTCATGAGATCCATGAATACCGCAGTGCATTAGTCAATCCGAACGGCATCACCGAAACTCAGAGTGACCGTAACGTGTTCTAAACGCTTGCTGGAATATCCTCCTCCGAACTCTAAGTTGATGGTAACCCGACCGAGATCAATCTTTGAGTAGATACTAGAACCTTGCAACCGATCGAATAAGTCGCCGATCCCGGGAGCTGGTAACCATTCTTCACCGTTAACTTGTTCAACTCTCTATAATCTATACACATTCAAGGATCCATCTTTCTTCTTCACAAACAAGACCGGTGCTCCCCAAGGCGAGAACTCGCCTAATGAATCCTTTGTCTAGAAGTTCTTGCAACCGACAGACAACTCTTGCATTTCGGATGGTGCTAGACGGCAGGTGCTCACAGAATGGTGCAGCCCCGCACTAAGTCAATATGAAATTTTACTTGTCGTGCGGTGGAAGTCCCGGTAAGTCTTCGAAAACTTTAAAATTCTCGACAATTGGTACATCTTCAAGTCGCTTCTTCCGACTTCTTCTGGTTATATGGGCTAAGAAAGCAAAACAACCTTTCTTTATGTACTTCTCCGCTTTGATGCATGATATGATACTAAGTCTAGTTCCACTTCGCTCCCCACTAATAATCAAAGTTTCGCCAGTTGTAAGGAAGATGAACAACTTTTTCATCACAAATGATTTTTGCACGATGTTCGATAACCAATCCATGCCGATGACGACGCCGAAACTACCAAGTTCTACTGCATAAGGTCTATGTTGAAGGATGATTTAGAAAATTGAATGTGCAACCACGGACAATGGTGTTGGTGCTAACTAAGTTACCATTAGCTAATTCAACGATGTATGATATATCTAATGTGGTTGGTTTGATATTGAGTAAAGGTGCAAATGTAGTGGACACAAAACTTTTATCGGCTCCCGAATCAAATAAAACCGACGCAGAACGATTATTGATAAGGAACGCACTGATAACATTCTGGTCCTCCCTAGCTTCGCCACCTCCAATGACGTAGGCCCTTCCTTGCGCCATTCCACCTTGATTCGATTTCCTTGGTTCCTTCCCTTTACATTCGGACTTGTAGTGTCCCTGCTCTCCGCAACCAAAACATGTAACTTGTTGCGACTTGCAATCCCTAGTTCGGTGACCAACTTTCTTACAATTCTCACATGGATCGTGACATCGACCCGGCTTTGTGATGACTCAACACCTATCACACTTAGGCAAAACCCCAGTACCCTTTTCCTTCCTTTGAACCCGCAAAGATAAGCCTTTGCAACCTCTTGTCTCTTGGGTGGTTGTTGAGTAGCATTTCTACCCCGGTGTTGTCCCACTTTCGCTTGTTGTTGTTGCTATTGTTATTGTTGTAGTTGGTTCGCTTATTGTTGTAATTGAAGCGGTTGTTGGGTTGTTGTTGTTGTTTCGTTGGTGTTGGTGTACTTACCTCTTCACTACCGCGCCATAAGCTTCGAGTCACCCTAATAGCTTCCTCGATTGTTTGTGGATCAAACCAAGTCACATCTCCTTGAATAACCCTGAAGTCCCCGATGAAAGCCTCTAGTAACTTCTCGCTATCCCAAACCATGACGGCATAACGCTGCCAATTCTTGGAATCTCCGAATGTAAGTGTCAATATCATACCCAATAGTTACTAGTTCATAGAATTGCCTCCAACTTTTTCACTCCGCACGAGGACAAAACTTTTAGTTACCAAACCTTGAATTGCTCCCAAGTAAGCTTGAAAGCATTCTCCATTCCCATCGGTTGAGCATATGAGTTCCACCACGACAATGCTCCATCAAGTAGTGTACTTGTAGCAAACTTGACCTTACTATCATCCGGCAATTACATAGCAAAACACGGACTCCAATTTCTCAAACCATCGAACCATGGCAAGGCTCCTTCGGTACTCTAAACTTGGTGGGATCTCCACTTTGAAACCTTATACGAATCAGCTTTTAACCCGATCCTCCTCGCATTGCTCGCAAAGAAGAAGAAGCCTAGCGGCTTCAAGAAGCAGCCTCAGACCACCGCTTCCCTTTCGATCCTTAGAGCATCGGCTATGCTATCATTCACTAACTTTGAATAGCCGCTTGATTCATTTCAGTGCGGCTTTTGGCTCCATTACTCTTCAAAATCACAAGATGAAACAATCATGAGAACTCGTAAGTAGAAACAACCATCACACATATATATCCACAACCACAACATGCATAAAGTAAATGGAATCACAACGAACAATAACGAAATATCACAAATATAATCACAACACACGGGATAATATACATGAAAATTTCGCCTACATGGACCGATATCATAGATAATAAAACCATTCCTACATAGTAGAGTCAATATTGATACATTTGTTTGTACAACAACCAAAAGACAACAAGTTCTTTAAACTACGCCACACACCTCGTGACTAGGATAATAATGGTCAAAACTATACATGATAAAGTCTACATAAGGCACCTCATGGTGCTCACGGCCGATCCTCAAGATCTCGAACCCGAGTAGTCAAGCTAGCAACCAAACTCCTCAACTCTCCAATCGACCGTAAGGTAACTATACTCACGAGCTAGTGATAACTCCCGCGCTCGACGTCAGAACTCGCCCCGCGCCATCTCGGCTCGTCAGATAACTCGTGCATCTCCTCGCCTCAACTCAAGAATACGCCCCGCCCTCTAACCGCCTATTCTCAGAACTCGATGTGCTAAGTCAATCGAAACCCCGCTTATCACTGTGCCCTCGACCTCCTCCGCAATGGTCTCAACCCTATCTAACGACAGCCTCCAACCGCCGCGACATCCTATCTATCTCGAATCACGACTATCTATACGAGCTCCTAACGCCTTGAGAGAGGTCGCCTAGCAACTGCAATTTAGAGCTCGCCAACTCGAACCCAACAAGTGGCTCGGGTTCTCAGATGGTGGTGTAGGGATGTCAAAACGAGCACGCTTTTGAGCGGCAAGTCCGATGTAGGTAAAGGATCCCTAAGAAAATACGATGAGGATGATGATGATGATGGTAGTAGTGGTGATGGTGGGTGTATCGGCCGCGAGTGTGGCTAATATGTGGAGTAGGCGCGACCGCCTCCTCAAAGGGTTCGGCCTCCGTGTCACCATAATAGGTGGAAAGGCTTGAGTAGAGCCAATCAAGATAAGATCTCGCTGGAGCGATAAGGCATCATCCATGTTAGTTACCGACATCCGCCGTGTTAGTGTCCGGCGATATAGTGATGGATGTGAATCGATGACATCTCGTGACAACCGATGTGAAATGAAAGTAAATAACTCGAATAAAGTGTATATGAATCCGCATGAAAAGTGGATATGCACTTATGATGAAATGATGAGATGCTATGATAATGTAGCTATAGTCTAGGTCAATGATGCAACCTAGTTCTCTATAATCGTAGCTCGTACCAATCATCACACCCCAATTTACTGCTTTTGCGCTGAATGGAATTCTCGGGATAGATCATCATAGCACCACAATCACAAGTTATATTGAACGACCTAAAGTGTCGCTTAAAAACACATCGTTGGATATTTAATAAAAGCGCTCGTAGTTACAACATAGGTCCCAAAAGTTTATAAAGTTTATGGAAATATAAATATATTACAAGTCCAAACGATGTTTTGAAAGAAAGTGCCATAATGTACAATGATATAAGTCGACGCCGCTGACTCAAAAGGTGGTTCCTTAACCATGCCATGATGATAATGCCTTAGTTACCCGAAAATACATTGCTAAAACGGTCAACAATAATGTTGGTGAGAAATCATAGGTTTATGTAAATGTTTTATACGATCACGCAAGTATAGACCGGTATGACAATCATGTCACGTAAAAATGTTACAATTGCTATAAGTCCATGACACCGAAACTAGACTGCTCATAATGTATGCCCCAATGAGTGTTTGCCGACAACTCAATAATGTTATTAAATGAAATGCATCCGTATGACTAGTCGATTCACCAACCCGATGGAGGCGCCACTCGATAGATCTATCCACTCACCCTCGCTTCTAAGATTAACGGTTCATGTAATATAAAGGGGACTTTCAATTGGCATGTGGTAACTTAAGCAATGTAAATGAATTTAACATACTTGGTATCGTAATAAAAATATTGTGCAATGTATTCTCCCCCGTAGGTTTGAAAATAATAAAAAGCATGTACGACGGGGCTATGAAAACTCACTTGATAAATTGGTATGATGACAAGAGTGAGTACACCGAGATGTAGTGTAATGCTTTAACCTTGACCTATTATGAATGTTATGATACGTAATGAGTTATGATGTAATGTCATGCATGCATTTCGTATGTTATTTATACCATTTGTGAGTTTTGAAAATAATACTTATCGTCGAAAAATACTCTTTGACGCCTTGACCATTCTTAAATTACTTTACAAGTATTTACGCCAAAATGTCATCCTACAATGCTTATTAGTGATTTATTGTGATATTTTAACTTTTCGTCAGAAAATAATGTCGTCGGAAATTTCATGAAAGTGACAAAATGGCTTCAAAAGCTAGTCGTGAAATGGTGTACGAACGTTAGGAAACGAACTCAACGGTTTTGGAAAGCTTGTATCAAAATCAAGTTTTGTCATTTAAGTTTTTATCCTAGAGGTCTCGCTCATAGAGAAAATATAGGTTAAGTAGGGTGATTTTGTCCAAAATGTTGTTTAAAAAGTGAGTTTCGCAAAGTTTAAGCAACCAGAATAATTTATTACAACTCCGCTTATACAAACGGTTGGTCGCTTTGAAAATATGCTTGGTGATCTCGATTTTATTAAAAGACATTTCGTTACAAAAGTTCTACGTCATCGTTAAAAATAGCCTTCAATATGGTTGTTTTGTTTACCGTAACACTTGTCTCGTAAAAATAATATAGTTTTTCTAAAAATATAGTTACGGCAATTTATGAAAACGTGTATATTTTAGTCGTTACAAACTGCTTTCTACGTATTATACGTCCTTAGCTTCGTATCAAAGTATACTAATATATTTTTGATAAGTCGAAATAATTTGTAAAGCTTAGGACTGCTTTTGACTCGCATAAAACAAAAACAACTTGTCAAATTTCGTGAAATATATATTTCGTCGTCAAACTTGAAAAATTCATAACTTCTTCGTTATAACTCCGCTTTAATCCGCTCAAGCTGCCACGGATTCGCTTTTAAAGTATATTTTCTAAATATCTAGGCCAAAAATTCGTGTTCACCGTCGGATTTTCCAGAAATTCAAAACAAGATCAGACCACTTTTATACTTGTCGAAAAGTGTTTTTCTCGTACTAAACCTATTCCAATCCCTTCAAAACAACTCCAAAGCTATTCTAATCCTACCATACACCTTCTTAGGGTGTCATGGGTTCCTAAATATCATCAAGACCAATATATAACAAGGGATAAATTATAGGATGACTTATATATATAAAACTCTAAAAACAATGTAAAAAATGGTATAACTAACAATAAGTCTTGCATGCTTGCTCAAAAATGAAGAAATACATATGAAATGAAAATGAAAGATATAGAATGAAAGTGATATGCTTACAAGCTACTATGATGAGGTGATTAGAACAAGGATTAACCTAAACACCCTAGGTTTTTATTTCAAAACCTTTAATAAGAGTGTATCCTAGATTGTTATAAACTTGAGCTTGAAAATTTTTGATGATCCCTTCTACTCCTTATGTAGAACCGGTTATGGAAGAGGAAGAACAAGAAGAGAGAAAAACACTACTAACACTTGAATTATTTGTGAAGAATGAATGAATGAGTTTGTGTATAGATCTATATAATCAAGGAAGAAAATTTTACCATCTCATTATCGTTATTCCCCCTTGGTCGCCAAGGGGGAGGTATTTACAAAATATCTATTTTTTTCTTTTATATATAATGTATAATTGTTAAAAGTATAAGAAAATGTATAGTTAAGTAAAATTGTTGTAACTTGTACATAGTTGTGAAATTAGAGTAGTATGGACTAAAATAAGTTTTAAGGGATCAAAGTAAAGTATATTGTAGTTATAAAAATTGTAAAATGCATTTTGTAAAATTTGAGTGATATAATAATTATCGTGTAGTTTTTAAGAAAAGTGTCGAATAATATAAATTTAACGATTTATATACAAAATAAATTTAAAACACTAGGTAAACTCAAAATATAGTTTTTATAAACTAAATGTAAGTATAAAATATATCGGGATCATTTTGGAAGTAGCGGATTAAATGTTCAAAATAATAACTTACGCGATAACGCTTGTTTAATATAAAATTTACGCTTAATGTGAAATGCAAAGTCATGAATGAACTAACATGATGCAAATGATGCTAATGAAGTGTAGACTAAACTTAGTCCATATGAAATGTCCGTGATGATATGATCATGAATTCGCCGCTAAACCATTAAGGTTACGCGAATTCGGAACACGCAAACCTAGTTTACGATAAATGTTGAAATTGTGAAACGTGAATTGTTTTGAGAAATGACCTGAAAGTACGAGGTGTCACAGCTCATATTAACCATACAAATCAATTCAATATTCAAAGTTACGAAATACATGAATCGAAAGTAAAGAAAAGATAAAATGCTAATGATTATCGTAGGGAGTGATTTCTCCCTCGAGACACCTCCAGATGTCTTCTAGACCGCTTTGGCTTCTTTCCACGCTCTTGGTTGTGGTGTGGAATGTGATGCTTTGAAATGCCGGAAATCGCGGGTATTTATAGGCTGATTGGGTTACTACAGAATTAATATAATAGTTACGCCTGCATCTTCAATTTCTTTGTAATTTGCACTAGATCTGCTGGTTACCACAGAACCTTATAAGTGGTTACCCGTATCTTCAATATTACTTGGTTACGCCCGTAGTTGATAAAATAGTTGTTATCAGCGGCGTGGAACCTCATTTGACCTAATAAGTTACGTCGTAGTCTTTGGGGAGTTACGCCGTAATATTCTAATGAGTTAGCTTTCTAAGTCACGCTTAGTTACTGCAGAATGTGAGAGATGAGTTACGCGAACTCTTCAAAGTCAAGATACTATGATAAATCTTTGATATTTCTCCAATTCCGTCTCTTTAGCTCCAATGCTCGTAATTTACCTGAAAGAGGAAAACAATGGAAAACAAGCGTAAATCCATATAAATGATATAAATTACAAGCATTATCGGGGGAAATTGACACTTAATATTCTGGACTTTTTGATGTTATCAAATATCCCCCCCACTTGAACTCTACTTGCCCTCAAGTAGACCTTATTAAAAAGATTCCTAAAAAGATATCTCCCAAAACTTGAAAAATATAAGTTTACAAATCTCTTATGCTAAAATAGAACAAAGCCGAACACCTCATGAAATGGGAATGAAACACTCAAATCTCTCAACTATTCTAAGTGTCAATTTCGGGTGATCACCAATCGCATACCATAGCATGTATTATATCATAAGCTTGGCGGTTACACAAAACTCCACCACTAGAGTTAAGGCTAAACAATTTTGAAGGCAATATGGGTAGACACGATAAAGGTTAAAGGGTGACTCGTATTACTAACATGTCACGACGATGGACAAAATCAATGATACATAACCAAATCCATGGCCAAGACAACAAAGATTGCCCGCTGCATCACCTAGACACGCTTCATGACTAAAGGGTAGGATAAGACATGAGAAGTATAAATGGTGTAAAATAAAAATCAAGCAGGTAGTCTAAATCTATAACCAAGTCATCACCACTTACCGTCCGCCCAAAGTTCAAGCTTTGAAGTCAAGAAACCGGATCATGAAATACTAGGTAGATGTGTCCTTAGAGGACGTCGTGATGGGCACACTACCTTTTCTCCAACTGTTGGCATATTTACCAACTCCAATCTTCGAATGTGACCGAGGTGGCCTTCTCGATACTAAATCTATAAAGCTCATAACATAGTGCTTATAACAATGCACTTTACAATAACTAAATAACCTAACAACTTTTTTTTCTTCGAATCATTTTTTTTTCAACATAAATATAACAACTAAACAAAAATATCCCCACTTGAGATGAACAACGGGAATTCGGGGGGTCTTCAATGTTCTTCAAGAATATGTCGCCGACGAAAGTGTGATTTCCGAACCTTTCCACTTGAACCTTGAACTTAGGCAAATGATGACTTTCCAATCACAAATAAAGACTACATGGTAGGCTAAGGTGTATAGGTGTATCGAAACAATATATTGGGTTAACAAAATGAAAGGAATGGCTCATATGGGTGTACCTAGGGGTATCTTGCACTAAAGGTGAGTGGAACAAAAGGGTTTCACATAGGGGTCGAGAAGTCGAGGTGACTAATCGATAGACACACAATGGTAGGCTATTTGGGTGATAATCCTATAATATTGCCTTCTTAAACTGAAAAGTCCAAATACATCGAGCTAACTCAACATAGCTCGTCTATGGTCTCGAAATGATGCAAAAGCCAAGTTCTAAAGTTTACAAGCTACCGGCACACTTATAATTTGGTGGATTTGGGGTAAAATATTGGAAACGGATAAGGCTAATCTCACCATATAATATCAAAGGTTGTATGTGCTCTACTAAGGTCTAATCTAGTTAGGTTAAGAAAAACATGTCAAAATTTTAAAATGGCATAATTTTTCAAAATAAACTAGAAAACGAGGGAAAAATAATGTTCAAGAGATAATTCTACTCCCGCCCCCACTTGAATTGCATAAAGTCCCTTTGTACTAAGCGTTAAATAAAGGTGAAGAGAATCAAATTTGCTCTAAAAGAAAGAAGGCCCGCGAAAAGAGACGTGCCTTCAGATAAGCATCAATGAACAAACTTCAATCCCCGAAATCACACTACCGACAAGCATAATTCTAAAAGAAAAATAAGAAACAAACCTAACTCACTTTCAGAGAATCACGGTTGCATTTAGCATATGCAACAAGTTTTAAACCACTTGGTGTCCCAAGTGGACGAGTGAAGTCTCGTGAGGGTTTACAGAAACACACCCACAAAGTTCATTAAAATACTAATACAAGGTTATTGTGTTTAAAATGAAAGAAGTAAAGCAGAGAAAGTTACGTCGAACTCCTCGAGGGAGTTACGCCAGAATCGCAAAACCCTGCATACCGTAACCATGGAGATGGTGTTACGCCAGAATCGGTAATACATCCAAATTTCAGCGTAGTGGTAGGTTACGGCGAACTACAGAGATGAGTTACGCCGCACCTATGGTCGATCGCAAGTCAGCAGAAAGAATTACTCCAAGTTTTCGCAAAATGGTTAAAACACAAAACCCTACAGAAATGAAAATAAAACAAAAGAAAGGGATGATTCGGTTGTCTCCTAAAGAGCACTTTTCTTTATTAACGAGTCTTTAAGTTAGACTCGTGAGTCATGGTTACCGTGCTTGTTGGACATTTTGTGGATATGGCAATCTCCACGTTGGATCCAACTTATCGATTCTCATCCTGCTTGTAGTCATCCCCAATTCTAAATGTACCCGAGTAGAAGCTCTTGATTTTCCGGTAAGGTCGGTCAATACCTTTTGCCTTGTCTTCCTCAATCGATATCGAGCAATGGTCGAGCTTGGCTTAACCGCCTCTTGGTTCAATTTTAAAATTTTAATGGTTCTCAGATTTTGAAAATAGTCTTATCATCGCTTATCTTCAACCATACTAACCCTTCTTTTCATTTTATCTAACCTAGACATTTCCTGAAAAGGTTTTCCTAAAATCACTCCCGTTAGTCCATCTTCCACACATTCGCTCACGTCGTCCAAAACCATAAAGTCCACCAAAAATGAATGAGTCCCAACGAAGACATGGATGTTAGTTACATACCCAAGAAAGTTATTCCCCTTATATTCTAATTCTTTCTTCATAACTCGGTTGTAGCACTTTTTGACATGATGTTGATCGGGAAGTCAGGTCAATCAATGGATGGAAATCGATGAACCCGATTTTGCATGAGATCTTCGACAACAAGGGTTACTATGATGTATGCGGTTCCCACGCCATAAAATCTAGGTTGATTGGTTTAAAAAGGTCCTCACAGTAGTTGTCTTGCCAATGGGCCATTTCGGACGTCACTTGAGAAGTCATCAAGATCGATTCCTAAATTATCTTCTTCCTCAAAATTGACGAAAACATCAAAATCTTTCCTCGAATATATCTCGCCAGGATCCGGGGGGTCACTAAGAAATTCTTCTAGAGCGACACCAAAACTGCCTACTGGGTCAACCGCACATAACTTTTGAGGAGTAGACAGGAGTTCATTAGGTCCGAACGTTGCAATTTCTCCATTAGCTTCAAGAGTTAGTTTTCTAGCAAAGACATCCACCTTTGTATGGGCAGTAGCAAGCATAGGTCTACCTAAAATGACATGTATTCTGTTGTCTTCCGGAATGTCAAGAATGACAAAATCCACTGGGAAAAGGAATTTTTTTATTTTTACCAACACATTTTCAACAATGCCTAACGGTGACTGCATGGATCGATCAGCCATTTCAATTTTCATCTTGGCTGGCTTAAGGTCACCAATACTCATACGTAGGAACATCGAACGAGGCATTATGCTTATGCTCACCCAAGATCGCCTAGGCATTACACATATTGAGACTCCCGATCAAGCGGAGAGGAAACAACTCGATCTTTTTCCTTCTGTGGTAGCTCATTTCTCAAAACCGCTGAACATCTTTCATTGAGTTGAATTGTCTCATCATTGCTTGACTCCTGCGGAATATCATTAGTTTTGATAAAGTTAGTAATAGGTGAGTTTACCGGTAAAGCTTGGTCCAGAAGTGATTGTCTCTCCATGCTGATTCGTCGCTTAACTTTTTCCGAAAAGGTTGTTGGTTCTTCAAGGATAGTTTCCACCGTGTTGACAACTTCCTCTTCCCGAGCTGCTAGGTAATCAGTGATGGCTTGCGAACATGAGCTCACACTCTTTCCAATCCCTTAATTCGATCTTCATGAATTTTGAGAGAAGAGACTGTATTTTCCACGAATGTCTTCATCATCTTTTCAATTCTCTCATCTCGTTCCCTCGATTCCTTGATGTGGTCAAGAATCTTTTTTTCAAGATTGATTCCGGTTTTGGTCCCAAATACACTTCTCAATCCTACATGCTTCAGCTTCTCTTTCTAACCTTCGTTTTTCGAAAATTTCCCCATAATTGTATTCTTGCTTTGTCAATGTCTTCATTACCTTATGATCAAAATTGTCTCTTGGTCCATACCCTGTATCCATATGCCATTTGTAGCAATGTTCAAAAATCCGTTGAATACATTCCAAGGCTTGGTCAGGAGTCATGCTAGGAATAGGTCTCGGAGAATCGAGTAGTTCTCGTGTTAGCGCATTAATTCCCCGGTAGAAGACGTAGACGATCTGATGTTTGTTTGAATCATGAGTGGGACATTGATAAAGTAGCTCATTAAACCTTTCCCATGCTTGATAAAGCATTTCTTCCCCAACCTGAACGAATTGATAGATTTTACCAAGAAGTTTGGCCATTTTTTAAGGAGGGCAAAATTGTTGGACGGACTCTCTTCTTAGTTTGTCCCATGCTCCTTTACATTCGTCAGGGAGTTTATTGTACCATCTTTTCGCAGTTCCAGTAAGAGTCATAGGAAAAATTCTTGCGGTGACCGAATAGCTCGTGGTGCCCTTGGACGTTGAAAAGAGAAGATAACAGAGTACTTTTTACATGATTCTAAACGTCCCTCATCTTCATCTCTAGAAAACTTAAGTTCTGTAAATCTCGAATAAATTGGTCCGAATAGAGTATTTCTCAAGACTAGAATCTTATGCAAAGGTTCGTTGGTAGTTCTCATTTGGTCGCTCCAAATCGCTCCATGGTTAAGTCATCGATATTATTTTCATCAACGACCTCCGATTTTGCGCCGATCGTCCGATTCAGAAATGAAAAGATGTTGTGAATAGGTACCGAGAGTAAACTTTCCTTGTCCGAAATTGCTTCTCCGGATCATCGAATGGGTGGCCAAAAGGCCTCGAGCTACGAGTCTTGTATCCCGACATTTAAGAGAAGAAAGAAAATTAAAAATAGACTTAATGTGAAATCCTAAAATAGTTCCCAAGAATGGCGCCAAAAAACTTGATGCGTGTTTCATCGACAAGGTTTTAATATTTATATTATCTTGTTATACCTATGGTTCACCCTAATGCACTAACGGGCAATGTACCGGTCGTGTGTAGTGTAGTATTCGGTAAACCGAGGTCGCTCCAAGAGCTATGTGTGTTGGATTATTACTAAGTCTAGGTGTCACAGCTTTTAATATGATTTTGATAAGAAATTAATTAATTAACTACTAAAGCGTATAAAAGGCAAAGGTTTAATCAATAGAGGAGAGTGGTGCTAACCTAGTTATTCCTCCTAGCTAGTAATATCTACGCTCACTTACTTCCAATTACTTCGTGGGGTCAAATTAGAAGACAACATTTGGTCAATTCGCCCTAACCTATCAAAGAAAGATGCCACCACCGAGAAGTCGTGTCCATTCATAAGTCCGCTTGTTCCCGGTCCCCTGCCAAGTCATTAAGTACTGCTACATGCTAGATTTCTAATAGTGAGTGCCGGCGTTAGCAACTTAAACACTCACCCCTAATTCTTAAGTTCATCCAAACGGTAGGTGATCACTGGTCAAATCGCACAAGTAGAAAGTGGTCATCTCGTTGGTCATATCTTACCCTTCCTGCCTCATTCTACTCACTTACGCCGCCTCGAGTTGAAATGGAAGAGAAAGTAAAGGAAATGGAAAAAAATTTGTTCTTGAGTCTTTTTAAAGGAGGAAAGTGGAAATGAGGAATTAGGAGGAAGATTTGTTAAGTAAATCTTCCTCCCACTTTGGGAGGAAAGGGAAAGGAAACGGAACCGTATGTTGTATAAAAACTAATATACCCTTTTAAAACATTTTACATTAACAATTAAAGGGCATATATGTAATTTGACCAGGTTATTTTCCTTTTCCTCTCACTCAAGAACATGATTATGATTACTTTCTTTTTCCTTTCATCTATCTCAAGAACATAACAAATAACACTTACTTTCCTTTTTCCTTTCTTTTCCCTTTCCTATTCTTTTCCATTTCCCTTCCCTAAAAACTCGAGAACTGAGCATTAGGGTCAGTTGGTCATATCTCCTAAGCAACTAGCCTCTACCGCCATTCAAAACTACCGAAACAAGGGTGGCTACCAATAAACTATGCATGCATACACTTAGAAATAATTATACGGAAGTAATGCAAACGCAAACAAAACAATTAAGGAATCATAACTAGGCCAACACCAAGATGTGCTTAGCTCATATTAACCATACAAATCAATTCAATATTCAAAGTTACTAAATACATGAATCGAAAGTAAAGAAAGATAAATGCTAATGCTTATCGTAGGGAGTGATTTCTCCTCGAGACAAATTCGTGATGCTCCTCTAGACCTGCCTTTGGCTTCTTCCCATGTTCTTTGGTTGTGATGTGTTGAATGGGATGCTTTGAAATGTCGGAAATCGTGAGGTATTTATAGGCGGATCGGGTTACTGGCGTAACTAATATAATAGTTACGCCGTAATCTTTAATTTCTTCGTAATTTGCACTAGATCTGCGGTTACAGAACCTTATAAGTGGTTGCGCCATATCTTCAATATTACTTGGTTACGCCAGTAGTTGATGAAATAGTTACGGCGTAGTTATCGGCGTGGAACCTCATTTGACCTAATAAGTTACGTCGTAGTCTTTGGGGAGTTACGCCGTAATATTCTAATGAGTTGGCTTTCGAGTCACACTTTAGTTACTACAGAATGCGAGAGATGAGTTACGCCGTAACTTCTTCAAAGTCGAGATACTATGATAAATCTTTGATATTTCTCCAATTCCGCCTTTTAGCTCCAATGCTCGTAATTTGCCCGAAGTGGAAAATAATGGAAAACAAGCGTAAATCCATATAAATGATATAAATTACAAGCATTATCGGGGGAAATTGACACTTAATATTCAGGACTATTTGATGTTATCAGAAGCCTATTAATCAAAGTAAGCCAACGTAAATAGTGACTTTGCGCGGTAGATATGGTGGGAACCAAGGTTGTGGTCAGCCAACACTAACTCCTGAAGATGCATAGATAAAGTATTGACTTTTAGATTACCAAAGCCTCTTAAGACCAAACTCATTTGTTTGACCCATCACTAGAAAAGGATAGGCTATTAATGAGTGAATAGAGGGAACTAGAAAGGAAGGTCGTCACTAACACGACCATTGGGGGTGGGCACCTCCACGACCACAACCGCTCCAAGAGGCATTAATGAGGCCCTATTTATCGTTAATAGAACAATCTTGACAAGAGTCAAGAGCAAATAACTTATGATAAAGGTCTTTGAGCCAAAAACCTCCATTAATCCAAGGATCTTTCCAAAACATAGTGTTAGAGCCCTTGGAGATTTTAAGAATAAAAGAGCCTCAAACGAAGAATCTATTCTCTTAATATTGGAAACGACTTTGAGAATCTCGCACCATGTTTCATGTCGATATCTGGATGCAGGGGTCGAAACCACCATCAGTGCCATAAAATTCCTTAATAACTCTCCTCCATAAAGCATCCTTTTCACTAAAAACTATCATTTCCATTTACCTAGCAACCCGAGGTTCTTAGCATGAATATTACCAATGCCTAGACCACCCATTTTATTATTATTAAGGATCTTATTCCATCTAACCCAACTAATACTACATGATCCCTATTTGAAACCCCAAAAGAATTCGAGCACTCGAGGATTTAAGGAGATTAATAATCTTGAGCGGAGCTTTTGAAAATGGAATGATAATATTTAGGGATGCTATCGAGGACGGATTTAATAAGAGTGAGGCAACCTCCGATAGATAGGGACTTCGAATTCCAAGCAAACAACTTCTTTCTAACTCAATTCACAACCTCACCCCAACCATCACAAAAAAAAAACATTTTTCTACCAACAGGATGCATGAGATACATAAAAGGAATAAACCTCTTTCTAATTGTTTTTACACTTGAATTGCTATTTTATTTAGCGTGATTTTGACATGGGTTTTGAGTGAGGACATGGGCGATATGAGTTTTGGCAAGGACACCCATGTCCACGCCAAAACCCGCTAAACAACAAAAAAACTCATTTTTTAGACTTTGACGAGGAAGAAAATGGAGCAAATTTTCAACTAAAATTTTTAGCAAGGACATGTCCTCGTCAAAAGTATACCTGATTGCATTTTCCCACAATTTTTTTTATTTTTTATGTTGGTTGATTGTTTCTCTCAATTTCCCATTAACCCTTTGGCGAGGACATGTCATCGTCAAAGGGTTTAGTTGAAAATTTCAGGTTATGTTTTGGCGAATTGGTATGTTTCAGCGGATATTTACGTGTATGGACATATTTTAGCGACTTGATATGAATAAGTGGTTTAGCAAACTGGTATGTTATTTTTGAGTCCTTACAAGTTCTGTTTTAGGGTCATTACAAGTAGATGTTGTTAATACAAATAAGCCGTAAAAAGGTTTATTTATATTTTACGATCTTTAAAATGTTTTGTCGATAACAAACGTAAAATCATTTTAACAAAACAAATAAAATACGTAAATGGTTTGAGCCAATAGTTTTCTAACACACTTACGTTTTCACATAAAACACTAAAACAAGTATAAGTGATTTTATGATTTAGTAATACATATGTACAACAACTAGTGTTTACATATTGGGCAAACATATACATAACTAGTATGTATTATAATGGGTAATATAAATGGGTAGAAACTTATGTATTTGACCCATTGACCAAATACATTGAATGTAGCTGGGTACAACCCAAAGTCCATGACCCATACCCATGAAGCTTGACCCATAACCCATTGCATGACATCATGCATAAGTCATATATGGATAAATGGCCCATAGTTTTAATCCATGAACCATGGACTAGATGCATTGCATCTTGTAATACATTGAATCTACTTGGATACCCATGACCCATAACCCATGACCCATGACCCAAAACCCATGGGCAAAAGGGAGCGTCCCACGGATCCCCAATAATACACTGGACGGATCCATGGAATAGTAGTTTTTTTTTTCTATAAATAGTGAGCCATTTCTTCCTTTTGGGTTGCTACTCCCACACATACTTTCCCCAAGTATTGTAATCCTTCAACCACGATCCTAAGGATCTTTCTATGTAGTTTGTCTTTTGTTTTGTGTGATTCTCTAGGTTCCTCTTAAAGGCGAGATCACCACTTCTTGAAGTCGAGCAAGCTCAAGTCCTTGAGTCATTATGCTCGTCATCATCAAGACTACTGAGGTTCTCTTGTTGATACTTATTTCTTCCTCCTTAGAAGTGTTGTGTCCAAGGCATTAGTGAAAGATGCCGAAAGAGTCAAGACGAAAGCATTAGTGAAAGGTGATTAACGTCCATGTCAAAATCATTAGTGAAGAATGCTAAAGGAGTCAAGACGAAGACATTAGTGATAGGTTCCAAGCATTCGTGTCAAGGGCATTAGTGAAAGATGCCTAGAAGTCAAGTCAAGTGGCATGAGTGAAGGATGCCATGTTTGTATACTCGATGAGGTGCATCGATATACAAATAGAGATAGGTTGTTTCAAGGATATTGATATCCTTGATGATGTTGTAATAAGGAGTTGGTCTCCATTGGGGTTAGGTGTTGTGTAGTGTCAGTAGTTCCTCCATTGTAATGGAACCTCGGACTTAGCCTAGTACCGGATAAAAGGTAGGCGACGTTGTGGTAGGTGTGGTTCTCCTTTGTGAAAGAACCCGTGGTTAGCCTAGTACCGAAAAAGAGTAGGCGACGCCAGAAGGCTTCTCCGCCATAAGGAGTTGGTGTCGTGTGGTGATTACGAACTCTCGAGTAGGTGACTCGGGAGTGGAGTAGGCAAGGAAGGTGTCCTTGTAATGAACCACTATAAATACTCGTGTCGTGGTTATGTGCTTCTTACTCTTTATCTTTCATTACACATTTATTATATCAATCTATCAATGTCCAACATACACATCCAAATGGATTGACATAAGTCGATCTAAATATTTTAAAACGAAGTCTTAATTGGTAAAACTATTCAACCCCTTCTAGTTTTCCACAATTGGCATCGAGCTTGCTACCAAGTTTCTTAGAGTATGTTGCACTTTAAAAACTTGATACGATCAGTGTATGTTTGAAAACTACAAAGAAGGATGTTTTTTAAGTCATGTTTTAAAAATCATCATAGTGTTTAATGTTGGAGAATGATAGAACGTTCTAATATTTTCCTTGTTAAGGATTCTTCATACTTGGATTTGGGCATACAAAGAAGATCATGAAGAAATTCTCTAAATATTTCTTTTCTTAAAAAGAATATTTAGCAAAGGTATGATCTTAATAAAATTCAAGCTTTCTTTTATCTATACTACCTTATAATACATTTAGGACATTTCCATAAATGACAAGGCTTAAAATTCAGACTTTTTAAATTGCCTATTATAGAAATAAGGCTTAAAATAATTGTATTTATTTTGCTATTAAATCAATATAAAGTGTATTAAATCAATAGAGTATTCAAATTCTGAAAATTAAATACAAAGACTTGTAACATCCCAAGACTTGTAACAACCTATTTACACCATATTTACTCCCTCCCCATCCGGTTTTGATACAGATAATAAAAGTTTATTCACACGTTATAAAATATTTGGGACGTGCTAAATAATAAAGGTTTAAAATGAAAAACATTTGCTCGCCACAAAAAGAGTCACAGGGTACCCGCCGCCGCATTGCGCGGGTACCCTTCTAGTTTTATTAAAGTATTAATAGTATGCTTACACTTTCTTAGTAATTACTATAGTGGTTATCTATATTAAAATCATCATCAAGAATGGTATTCTTCGTTGATTTGTATAGACTACACTACAAAAATGTAATAATGATATCTCGGTTATTCGAGAGCCTTGATCATTATTCCTCACAAAAGGACTATTGACATTTCATCTATGTCAATGAGTATCCATGTGAAATTTATTATATTATGATAAATGGGATTTTGTCATAATCTTTGAAAACCTCCCAAAGAATTATGACTTATTCATAAAAGGGAACCTCGTCAAATAGGATTAGTATTAAACCGTCAAAACCACAAACCACAAGTTATGAGCTTAAACATCAAACTATAGGCATTTTAGAACTCCCAAACCAAAGTTATCAACGAATGCTTGTCAAGTTTTGCCGTCATGCCGATCCTTGAGTTTGAACCAGCCGGATCCCTAATGAGAGGATCTCGGGATCCGCGGCAATGTAAGACAACATAAGTTAGAAATGATCACTTTGGAAGTTGATAAGGTTTTAAATGTACCTTTTGGGGTCGTTTAAGCCCTTATTTGATTACTTTTGTATCCGTTATTACTTAATATCGCCTTTTCACTTTTTAGGTCTCTGAAGGCAAATTGTCAGAATGGCACTTATTTGGACGAAAAGACGCGGATATACTGAAGAAAATGGCCAAATTCAAGAATCGAGATACTCGTCAGCTGAAATACAAGGCGACGGCGTCATCGCTAACCACGACGCCGTCGAGCATTTTGTGACATTACAAGCCAAATTTTATTTTCAAGCGACGGTGTCGACTTTAAAAGAGGGTCGTCGCAACTCGCACGGCCCAGATTTGATCCGCACGGCGCCGGTCAAGAGACGACGCCACAAGCACAAGGTGACGCCGCCGCAAGACTAACGCGCCAAGACGAAACCCCAATGACGGCGACCGACGGCGCCACAAATCATAAGGTGACGCCGTCGATATGTAATCTTATATATAGAATCCAAATTTTTCAAGATTTGTGTGTAGTCTTTGAGTAAAAACCTAAACCGAACCAAGGCTGTCTTGTACAAGATTTTAGGTTCCAAACCCTATCTTACATCAAGATAAGTGTTTTACTTCATTAATTCAATTATGTCTTCAATTATTTGTGTGTATGCTTGCATGTTCTCCATGTCCGGCTAATTTACTTGTGTGTTTTCTTAGGGAATATGAAACTTAATTATTAAATATTGATTGGTTGTCTCTTATCTTAATTGATTAATGATCTAGTAATGCGATAGGTCATAATTAGTGCTTGATTAATCTTTGTGAACCTTAGGCTATAGCACTTAGAGCGGTTGTAGGCTAAACCATCCAAAGAAGGCCTTAGAGTTAGAGTTTATAATCCCTAGAAGGTTTTGTAGACGAGACCCTTTGGTAAGTTCAAAGAGTTAGGGATAAACGCATACCCTACGACTTTAGACACACAACGCGATTAAGAATATGGACGTGACAATTCAACCATCAATATGAGATAATTAAGGAGTAATAAAACCTAAGTAAACACATCTTTAAACTATCATACGAGCACACAATAATTAGACATAGACTACATACAGCTTAGATTAGATAATTAGATTAGTAGATTAATTGGTAGAAGTACCAACCCCAAATCCAAACCCCGAGATTCGTGACCTTTCCATTTCCTAAAAACATAAAAGATAAAAATAATCTTCCTCAACCCCAACCTTAGCATAGTAACTTCTCACTAGCATTCCTATTCCCTGAGAACGATATCAATACCCGTGCCACCCTAATACTACACTACAACGATTAGGTTCAACGCCTAGGTGTTATAAACTTGCTCGAAGAAAGGAAGTTCCTTTGACCCCGAACCACGCAGTAGCGTTATCAAGTTTTTGCGCCACGGGAATAGAATAGTGATGAGTGTCTAAATACTCATCATTTTTATATTGTTAATGCCAAAACATCCGAAAACACTCGTAAACATATCAAATGATTAAAATATCACAAACAAGTGTTTTATATGTTTTAAATGCAAAACATCAAAATCGATGAAAAACGTATCAAGTTTGCATAATTGGCGCTTTAGTCCCCTGTTACAAAAGTTGTCAAAATCATCCTCGGTAATTCAAAAACTTGTAAAATATCATTTTAGGTCCTTGGGATTCAAAAGTTGTTAAAATAAACCCTTTGAAGTTTAAAATCACAAAATTACAACTTTGGTCCCTCAACTTTGCAAAAGTGTCAAAATTAGTCCCTAAGGTTTTAAAAATAAGAAAATAATCAAAATAAACCTTATACTATTTATAAATGACAAAAATGGTCCTTCATGATAACTTTTGGGAAATTACACTTTTAGTCCTCAAAATCCAAAATTTACAATTTTAGTCCTTGGACTTGTAAAAATGGAATTTTATGCAAATGGTCCTTGTACTATTCTTATATGGCAGGTTTGCTCCTTATTATAAGTTTGAAAAGTTGCTAGTTCAAGTCCCTTAACTTTCACCAAATTACAACCTTGGTCCTTGTCTTAATAATTAACCAAACGAACCCTTTATTATCCTTAAACCAAATCCAAATCCAATTGACCCAACAAGGCCCAAGTCCAAACCAATACCCAACCCAAGTTGTTTAAAAAACTAAACCGCCATGTAATCGTTCATGTGTCTCTCCCACAATCGCATCCCAATACCAGTGGTTTTCACCACCACTTTCCACCTCACCCCCACCTTTACACCTCCCTACCCACTCCCTAACACCTCCATATCCTCCCAAAACCCATTTAATGCAATAACCTGCTCTAGGAGAATTTCCCGCCAAAATTGCCATTTGGCAATTTTGATGACTTGTATTGATCCAATGGCTAATAAGTGATGGGAAAGTCTCAAATATGTCGACAGAGTCTAAAAAGATGATTATAAAGAAGAAAGAAGTCAGAAGGAAGAGGTGTCGCATGTTTTAGACCATTTCATAGTGTAAAAGTTACTTCAATGTCTCTGTTTCATTAAAATTTAAATTATCAATGTAATTTCAAGTTTATTTAAAGTGAACTATCACCTTTGTGTTGTAATCACCCAAGTTTAAATATATTTCAAGTTTTTATGTTTCTTGGTAATTCATATTAAGTCATTTATACTTTTATAAGTCAACAAAGCTCTTTTGACCTTCGACAAGCTAAGATAAGCTTGTTACATCTTTTCCTAGGCTTATATTATACTCTAGTGTTTTAAATTAGAAAAAACCAAAAAAGTCAACAAATGTCAACTGTGAGCATTCTTTGGTTCAGAAATGGATATGTGGTTGGTGCAGAGTTGGAATTTGGATTGCTTTTGGGTATAAAGCTTCTTGGGAAGCTATAGGAATTGGTTACAGTTCTTGGTTTTCAGTTTTGTGCTTGGACACATTTTGTAAGCAATTTCTTCAATATTTGCATTTCCTAGTTTAAGTACTTAAAGCATGTTAATTCTGGTTTTATTCTGTCTAAATATAGTAATTATAAGTTAATAAACAGATTTCTCAGTTTCAAAACTTGTTTTAATGTTAAAAGCTTCATAACAGTTAGATTAAGGAGTGTTTGTTTCAATTTGGTTATCCGTGTTAATAGCCATCCGTGTCATTACTTGTTGTGGTTTCATGTCATTTTAGCATTTAGTACCTTAGTTAAGTCATAAAACTAGTCTTTATTTAGTTAAAAGTCAAAATGTTCTTTAATCTTATTCTACTAGTTAACTCGATATAAATTTAGAATGCATAATCATATGTATTAGCTTAAAAGTTGTTTAACTAGCCTAATTCAAATCTTATAATAGCTTAATATAACATATACAATCATCTAGGATCATTCAAACCTCATGAAAGTCAAACTTGTAGTTTTCTTAAAAAGTCAACATAATGTTCTCGTACGATTTGGTACCTTGTTTTAAGCTCTTATAGAGCTTATTAGTAATCACTAGCTTATGTAATTTAGATTTTGAGAAGCTCACCTAGCCCTTTAAAGGTTCCTAGTTTAGTTTTTCAAATTTTAGCTTATTTAATTAGTCTCGCTATGTTTCTAAATCATTCATTTTGTTTAAATGTATCAATAAGTCGGCCATCAGCTTTTCATAAGCTCCTCAAGAGCTTATTAGTGTAAGCCAAACTTTGAAAATTAGTTTTTAGAGAGGTCACCGGTCAACTAGCTTGTTCATTGCTTATTCTCATTTTGTAGCTTATTTACTAGCCCGCAAGTGCTTTTATTTTGTCCATATTCTCGTGTACATCACCGAGCAAAGGTTTTTCCAATTTTCAAAAGCTCCTCAAGAGCTTATTTGTGAAAGCCAAGCTTTGTAAAATAGTTTTTTAGAAAGTAAAACTGGTTAACTTGTTAAGTCCATAGTTCTTTTTCATTTCCAAGCTCATATAAGTGCTTAAAAATAAGCTTGAAAGTAGCTAGAAAACTCAATAGTGTCCTGTGCATACAGTGATCCTTGTGCTTATTTGGAGTTTGTTTAGAGCTTATTTCTATTTTCATTGTGCTTATTCAGTTTTAATTTTAGCTTATCTACATTTTCTTAGCTTACCAACAGTTTACTTTATGCTTATCTCTAGCTTATTAGCTTTTTAGCTTATCATTGTGCTTTTTCAATTTTCTCTTAACTGTTAAAGATTCTTGTGCTTATTCTCAGCTTATTTGTCATTTTTACAAAAAGCTTTAGTTATAAAAAATGCTTATTACATAGTACTTAAAAAGTTTGTAAAATAAAATTTAAAAAAAAAATATATGTTTTACAAAAAGGGAGAGGCAGGGGTCGAACCTGAGACCTCTCCCTTATATGGGTGTTAGCATATGTACCTGGAACCAATAGCGCCCTTGGGTCTTTCTTGTTATCATTTGCATAATCAAATACATAAGCCCTTTTGTCTTAATAAGCTTATACGAACATTTAAGCTTATTTCTAGCTTATTCTTAGTAGCTTTTTCAGTTTTTGTATTTTTTATAAATTTGTATTAGTAATAAGTATTTTCTATAAAAGTTTCAGATTTTTCTAATTAGTTTTAGTATTTTTAAACATTTAATTAGTGTAAAAACTTATTTAAATCATAATAAAAAATATAAAAGTAAAAAAAATATAATTCTTTTTTGTAAAATTTTCTTTTATCATATAGTACGTAATAAAATTAGTTTTACACTTATAGGACTTTTATTTCTTAAAATTTACGCTTTATCTTGCGCCCAAATACCATTTTCGTAAATAACGCTGCTTTAGTTTTAAGTAACGCTTTTAGATAATTTGAGTTTACGCTTTTAGTTAAAATAGTTTATTTAAGTTATTTTATTTTATAAAATCATAAACGCTCATCGATCTGTAAAAATAGTGATAGCGCTTTATTTAATAGATTTTAACTTTTAATCTTTTAATTTGCATTTAAGTCACTGTAATTTATAGATCTTTTCTTTAGGTAATTTTTCAACAAAACCCATCGATCACTATCCTTAGTGATCATTCTATCATCTCAAGTTGTTTAAACACCAATTCATCCTCCGTGGACTTAACGACCCGAATCCCTATATTCTCTCGATCTTCATTGTATTTAAGCGTCGAACTGCTTTTAAAGTCTGTTAGACTTGACGGTTTTATGATCAAAATTTTGGCGCCACGGGAGGTCAGAAGCGTGTTTTAAGCATTTCCGCACCTGCATTGCACATATACCACCGCTTGTAAATGCTTTTTGTAAAGTTTATTAAAAATCAAAGTTCATTAACACTTCTCCTAAAGTGTTAACAAACCCAAAAATATTTTCATTTTTGTTTTACAAAATGTTTATTCAAAATCCAAAAATATCCATCTTTACCCTCTCACATCTTTGATTCTTCATTTCTTACCCTCTCAGTAAACCTTTGATTCTTTCTATGTCTTATCCTCACCCTCTTGATTGTCAATGGTGCGGTGGTCCTTATAATGGTGGCAATTGCCCCGCTTGTAGCATGGTGGAATCAGAAACGGGTCCGTCTATAACCGTGATCCCTATTCCTACCATAACACAACCGATTTATTCCATCGCCTACCACACCGTGAGAATCGCAAGCTTTTATCAAGTGTAGTACCGTGGTGGTTCACACTACGCTCGATTGTCAATCGGAAACGTGCTTGTCTATGAGCGTGTTCCCGATAACAATTATGACAACAACACATAACTCACAACCACATCGGGCCATCATTGTGAGTATTGTGGAGGTCCACACTCTAGCTCGGATTGTCAAACAGGAATCCATTTCCTTGTAACAATTACGACTCTTCAGATCAAGACCAACCTCCACAAGACTCAAATGATTCAAGCAACTCCTCATGAAACTACGATGCACCTTCTCATCAAGAGTCTTGAGTTATTAAAAGAACTTAAGGAGGAGTCGGCTATGTCACATGAAAAATCCATGGAAGTTTTGTTAGTCAAGAGCGTCTTTGCTAAATTAGATTCCCAGATTGCCATTGAAAACACTATTAGGGAATCAATTAGAATACAAAAGCATTCAAATCTAGCTCTCGATTCCGCTTTCATCCCCGATGACGATGATGATGAAGATATCCTTGATATCTTACAATTTATAACAGCTTCATCAAGTTCATCATTGAAATTCCTTCCGTGGAAAATCGTGGAGAAAAGACTATGATGGAATTACTAGCGTAAGAACAAATGGAAAGTATTAAACATATGTATGCTAGTCCTTCTAAACTCCCTCACCTCGTTGTTATCACACCGATATTCCCACTCACTCTCTCACCATGGGGATAAGCATCTCAAGACTATTCTAAACGGAATCGCCTAATGTTGAGAACTTTATCCCGATCCCAAGTGAGTCCGAGGGAATTCTTGACCATGAGTGTGATGTGTCTTCTCTCTTACAAATGATCTTGTTGAGACTTTCTCGATTTTGACAAAGATTATAGTGATGCCAATTCTTTATATTCTAAAGACATAGAATTTATTGATGCATTACTTCCACATTCCGAGATCGTCAACTTAGAAGAGGATGTTGACCATGTTGTTTCCACAACAATTAATACGACTATCACTAATCCCTTATTCGAATTCGATTCTGAATTTACTATAAATGCAGTTAATCCAATCTTTGATAGTGATGAGTCTGACACGGAGACTATAATGGGCGAGGTGCATATTTATAGCCCACAAAGTACCGCACATGTCCCACCTCCGTATATTCTTCACGAGGAGTTCTCCAGTGAACTCACTCATATCATATCTCTACCGGAGTATGATAACTTCTACTTTGATCTAGACACACCCGGGATATGTCTAGACCAATTGAGCTTAAAAAATGAAATTCATGAAACCATGAATTCTCCTGTGAGTGATGATGAGTTAATCATGATCTTTATCATGATTTTCTTTCTCTTCTTCACTTATCCCGTGGCTTCTCCTATTCTTCACTCCTTCGGGAATGAAGACATTATCTTTGATCCCGGCATTTTCATTAATCATTTTTGAGCCGGTTCTCTGTATATCTCATCGGTGTGGAACTTTCACATACTTCAATGTTTATACAAACATCTTGAATGAAAGTCCGATGGAGATTGTCTCTTCCACTCACTTCCCATGAATAAATTAATCTGGGTCGAGTCAAGCTAGCGACTCGGTAATCAAAAACAAGAGCTAAACATGGGTTTTCACCCGTGTGTACCACCATAGTGGGGAGATGCCCCACATGTTGTATATAGATCTAAAATGTATGAAAATTGTAAATATTAAAAGAGAATAATTGTTGTGTTTCTACACTTAGCTAGGTTTATTATCTTTTACGTTCTAAGTTTCGGCATAACAATGGTACTTTGAATATTGAGGACAATATTCATTTCTAAGTGTGGGGAAATTCGCGAATTTTGATCATAAATGTACCCTTTAGTCCCTTTTTCCCCAAAATGGCCAAATTTTAAAATTTTTATCTAGTGGAAGTACTATGTACTAAACACAACAAATTGGTAATCACCCACCATGTCTTACCCACATAAGGATTGGCTAATCCAGGAGCAAACGGCTCTTGGTAAAGATATCTCAAATCCGCTTATGGCTTGCAATTTGCCCAAAGTTGTATGGTGTTCATTTCACCATATCTTTAAACTAGTGAAAAGTTGGCTAGCCCGCAAGGTTATGGCTTGTGGTAAAGGCGCTTGAAATCCATAATTGGTAATCGACTCACCAAAGATAATATTGATAATTTATCTAAGAGTTGGCTAGTCCGTAAGGGTACGGCTTCGTAAAGACAAAATCAAATCCGTTGAAAGTCGGTGGTTTGCTCAAAATCACATGGTTATCGGGTACCATGGTTCTTAGTTGAACCGAAACATTTGGCTACTCCAAAAGTAATGACTTTTGGTAAAGAGATAAAATCCATTAACTTTTCAAATCATTGCTAGGGACTAGCAATATCTTAGTGTGGGGGATTGATGAAGGTCAAATACTCATCATTTTTATACCGTTAATGCCAAAACATCCGAAAACACTCGTAAACATATCAAAATGATTAAAATATCACAAACAAGTGTTTTATATGTTTTAAATGCAAAACATCAAAATCGATGAAAACGTATCAAGTTTGCATAATTGGCGCTTTAGTCCCCAAGTTACAAAAGTTGTCAAAATCAGTCCCTGGTAATTCAAAAACTTGTAAAATATCATTTTAGGTCCTTGGGATTCAAAAGTTGTTAAAATAAACCCTTTGAAGTTTAAAATCACAAAATTACAACTTTGGTCCCTCAACTTTGCAAAAGTGTCAAAATTAGTCCCTAAGGTTTTAAAAATAAGAAAATAATCAAAATAAACCTTATACTATTTATAAATGACAAAAATGGTCCTTCATGATAACTTTTGGGAAATTACACTTTTAGTCCCTCAAAATCCAAAATTTACAATTTTAGTCCTTGGACTTGTAAAAAATGGAATTTTATGCAAATGGTCCTTGTACTATTCTTATATGGCAGGTTTGCTCCTTATTATAAGTTTGGAAAAGTTGCTAGTTCAAGTCCCTTAACTTTCACCAAATTACAACCTTGGTCCTTGTCTTAATAATTAACCAAACGAACCCTTTTATTATCCTTAAACCAAATCCAAATCCAGTTGACCCAACAAGGCCCAAGTCCAAACCAATACCCAACCCAGTGTTTAAAAAAACTAAAACCGCCATGTACTGTTCATGTGTCTCTCCCACAACTGCATCCCAATACCAGTGGTTTTCACCACCACTTTCCACCTCACCCCCACCTTTACACCTCCCTACCCACTCCCTAACACCTCCATATCCTCCCAAAACCCATTTAATGCAATAACTCGCTTAGGAGATTTTCACAAAATTGCCATTTGGCAATTTTGATGACTCAGATTGATCCAATGGCTAATAAGTGATGGGAAAGTCTCAAATATGTCGACAGAGTCTAAAAAGATGATTATAAAGAAGAAAGAAGTCAGAAGGAAGAGGTGTCGCATGTTTTAGACCATTTCATAGTGTAAAAGTTACTTCAATGTCTGTTTCAGTTTAAAATTTAAATTATCAATGTAATTTCAAGTTTATTTAAAGTGAACTATCACCTTTGTGTTGTAATCAGTCCAAGTTTAAATATATTTCAAGTTTTTATGTTTCTTGGTAATTCATATTAAGTCATTTATACTTCTTATAAGTCAACAAAGCTCTTTTGACCTTCAGACAAGCTAAGATAAGCTTGTTACATCTTTTCCTAGGCTTATATTATACTCTAGTGTTTTAAATTAGAAAAAACCAAAAAAGTCAACAAATGTCAACTGTGAGCATTCTTTGGTTCAGAAATGGATATGTGGTTGGTGCAGAGTTGGAATTTGGATTGCTTTTGGGTATAAAGCTTCTTGGGAAGCTATAGGAATTGGTTACAGTTCTTGGTTTTCAGTTTTGTGCTTGGACACATTTTGTAAGCAATTTCTTCAATATTTGCATTTCCTAGTTTAAGTACTTAAAGCATGTTAATTCTGGTTTTATTCTGTCTAAATATAGTAATTATAAGTTAATAAACAGATTTCTCAGTTTCAAAACTTGTTTTAATGTTAAAAGCTTCATAACAGTTAGATTAAGGAGTGTTTGTTTCAATTTGGTTATCTGTGTTAATAGCCATCTGTGTCATTACTTGTTGTGGTTTCATGTCATTTTAGCATTTAGTACCTTAGTTAAGTCATAAAAACTAGTCTTTATTTAGTTAAAAGTCAAAATGTTCTTTAATCTTATTCTACTAGTTAACTGATATAAATTTAGAATGCATAATCATATGTATTAGCTTAAAAGTTGTTTAACTAGCCTAATTCAGTCTTATAATAGCTTAATATAACATATACAATCATCTAGGATCATTCAAACCTCATGAAAGTCAAACTTGTAGTTTTCTTAAAAAGTCAACATAATGTTCTGTGCACAGATTTGGTACCTTGTTTCAGAAGCTCTTATAGAGCTTATTAGTAATCACTAGCTTATGTAATTTAGATTTTTGAGAAGCTCACCTAGCCCTTTAAAGGTTCCTAGTTTAGTTTTTCAAATTTTAGCTTATTTAATTAGTCTGCTAAGTGTTTCTAAATCTGTCCATTTTGTTTAAATGTATCAATAAGTCAGTTTTCATCAGTTTTTCATAAGCTCCTCAAGAGCTTATTAGTGTAAGCCAAACTTTGAAAATTAGTTTTTTAGAGAGGTCAGCTGGTCAACTAGCTTGTTCAGTTGCTTATTCTCATTTTGTAGCTTATTTACTAGCCCCGCAAGTGCTTTTTATTTTGTCCATATTCTGTGTACATCACCGAAAGCGTGTTTTTCCAATTTTCAAAAGCTCCTCAAGAGCTTATTTGTGAAAGCCAAGCTTTGTAAAATAGTTTTTTTAGAAAGTAAAACTGGTTAACTTGTTAAGTCCATAGTTCTTTTTCATTTCCAAGCTCATATAAGTGCTTAAAAATAAGCTTGAAAGTAGCTAGAAAACTCAATAGTGTCCTGTGCATACAGTGATCCTTGTGCTTATTTGGAGTTTGTTTAGAGCTTATTTCTATTTTCATTGTGCTTATTCAGTTTTAATTTTAGCTTATCTACATTTTCTTAGCTTACCAACAGTTTACTTTATGCTTATCTCTAGCTTATTAGCTTTTTAGCTTATCATTGTGCTTTTTCAATTTTCTCTTAACTGTTAAAGATTCTTGTGCTTATTCTCAGCTTATTTGTCATTTTTACAAAAAGCTTTAGTTATAAAAAATGCTTATTACATAGTACTTAAAGAGTTTGTAAAATAAAAAAAAAAAAAATGTTTTACAAAAAGGGAGAGGCAGGGGTCGAACCCGAGACCTCTCCTTATATGGGTGTTAGCATATGTACCGAACCAATAGCCCTTGGGTCTTTCTTGTTATCATTTGCATAATCAAATACATAAGCCCTTTTGTCTTAATAAGCTTATACTGAACATTTAAGCTTATTTCTAGCTTATTCTTAGTAGCTTTTTCAGTTTTTGTATTTTTTATAAATTTGTATTAGTAATAAGTATTTTCTATAAAAGTTTCAGATTTTTCTAATTAGTTTTAGTATTTTTAAACATTTAATTAGTGTAAAACTTATTTAAATCATAATAAAAAATATAAAAGTAAAAAATATAATTCTTTTTGTAAAATTTTCTTTTATCATATAGTACGTAATAAAATTAGTTTTACACTTATAGGACTTTTATTTCTTAAAATTTACGCTTTATCTTGCGCCCAAATACCATTTTCGTAAATAACGCTGCTTTTAGTTTTAAGTAACGCTTTTTAGATAATTTGAGTTTACGCTTTAGTTAAAATAGTTTATTTAAGTTATTTTATTTTATAAAATCATAAACGCTCATCGATCCGTAAAAATAGTGATAGCGTTTATTTAATAGATTTTAACTTTTAATCTTTTTAATTTGCATTTAAGTCATTGAATTTATAGATCTTTTCTTTAGGTAATTTTCATCAAAACCCTTACCGATCACTATCCTTAGTGATCATTCTATCATCTGGGTTGTTTAAACACCAATTCATCCTCCGTGGGACTTAACGACCCGGGAATCCCCTATATTCTCTGATCTTCATTGTATTTGCGTCTGAACTGTTTTAAGTCTGTTAGACTTGACGGTTTTGCGCGGATCAAATAGCTAGTTAGTAGTCCACCTCGTTTAGGTTTCTTTACTTGATTCCTATCAAGTAAGATTTTTTCTCATTTTTATCTTCCTCGTAGTCTATCCCCCTTCTTCGTGACCTTTGTTCGTAACCCCATCACTTTTCATCATGGAAGGTGATAACCAACCACCATTCATCAACCTACCACTGAATGACCCACCAAGAGCCCGTACTTTGGTGAATACTCGAGACCAAGCCACCTAGGCTATAGGAACACCATTGAGCTTCCCGATCAAGCCCAAACTACTACCTGCGATCCGACACCATCCGGTTGGTGCAAAACGGATGTGCATTCCATGGACTTCGCTCAAGATCCTAATCAACATCTAAGGGATTTCCTTAAATTGTCGACTCCATCGACCTTGATGCTACTACTCGGAGACCACGCGCTGCGCTCTTCCAATTCTCTCACGGACCAAGCTAGTAATTGGCTTGAGCGACTTCCCGCCGATCCATCTCAAGTTGGGATGATCTCACCTCTCGCTTCCTTGCTCAATTTTTCCCACCGGAAGAACCACTAAACTTAGGCGAGATATCTTAACGTTTCAACAACTTCAAGGTGAGTCTCTACAAAGCATGGACTCGATTCAAGGACCTACTCCGTAAACTCCCCACCATGGCATTGATCTTTGGCTTCAATCCAAATCTTTTATGACCATATCGATTTCATCACCGACGATCCATTGATCAAGCACGGTGGAAGGCTCAATGACTTTAATGCGGAGAAATCTTGGGATATTATAGAAGAGCTGGTCGATCAAAGCTACTAAGACCGGAATGAATTTCCGAAACCACCGTTAACGTGGTTAATGCCATATCAACTCCTCTTGAAACCTCCGACATCACCGAGGAGAAAATGAGTGCTATTGAGAGAGGATTGATTATCTTATGGAAAGGCATAAAAGAGCTTCCGTACAAATCCTCGAGAAGCGATCAATTCCGCCAATTCCACCAACCACCCAACACCTTTTTCGAATCCCAAGTCGTGAACAAACCCCAATTCCGAAGGTGCTTCACTCTACTTCCCAATACCACTCTCACCAAGCTTTAAGAAACAAATGAGGAGTACATGGCAGCTCATACGAGAGATTAGCCAAATTTGAAGAGGAGGTTTATAGGCGAGAGAGAAATGCAAGCAAAAATGACGGAAATGACGAACCTGGTAAAAGAATATACCAAAACAAAAGTTCCCGAAAAGGTACTAATAAGAAGCAACGATTGTCCTCCCATTTTGTTTGTTAACGCCATTTCCATCATGCCTGAGGATGGAAAGGTTGAGGTGAGGAAAACTGAGGAAAGTAAGAGGGAGGAACCTGAACCTAATGATGAGCCTAAGACCATTGAGTACTACCTTAAGCATGAAATTAACAGAAAGACCATTGCAAACCAAGTAAACAACTTTAGGTACAATGAGGTTCTTAGGGAAGCCCTTGAAGGAAAAATAACAGAAGAAAAGTATGACGCCCTGCCTATGGGACCTATGTATGAGTTGGTTCTAAAAAAACCATTAACGAAAAAACGAGATACCACAGGGAACTTCGTGATACCATGTAGCATAGGTGATATTGATAATATAAATGCCTTAGCTGATCAGGGGACTGATGTGAACATAATGCCATTATCAATTTATAATAGGTTGACTAAGGAGAAGCCAGCCAAGACCGATCTTAGACTTTCCTTAGCTAATCACACCTATGTCTACCCCATAGGAATCGCGGTGGATATTCTAATAGAGATGGCTAATATCGTTTATCCGATGGATTTCGTGATCATAGATGTTGAGGAAGATAGAAACATGCCACTAATTCTTGGGACACCATTTCTGGCCACCGCCAAGGCAACCATCAAATGCGGGGAGGGCATCATGATACTTAAAAGCGGAAAAGGGTACGCTAGAATACCCATCGTTCCAAGATATCCTCTTAAGATCATGGAGATGATTACGGGTGAAAAACCACAAGCCCCTAGTAATATAGCTGAGAAGAAAATGAATGATTGGGAAAAAGGGCTTAGGGATTTTATGGTTCAAGGATTGTATGCAATATTGTGGAAGCCCGATAAGAAGTTAGGAAACAATCCCACCTCGATACCTAAGGCACAAAGGAACCCTAAGGAATTTCTAAAGGGAGAAAAGTACTTTTGTACAAATCACGGATAAGGGCATTACAAGGTAGAAACAAACCAAGATGGTTTGGGCCTTTTACAGTGAAGGAAAACAATCTGAAGGATAAAACCGTCACCATAATAGACGACGTTGGCAAGGAATCCACGGTAATGAAGGGAAAGCGAAGGAAGGACATGACGGTAATGAAGTCACGTAGGAGCACGACTACGAGTCTAGCTACAAGACTCTCAAATAAAGAAAAGCGCTTCGTGGGAGGCAACCCATGCTTAATTGTTTGCTTGTTAGTAGCATATATCTTTTACTAGCTTCATAGCCCGCCCGAATGGGCGGGCTAGCTTCGTGAATTTACTTGATAATAATAGAATATCATGTAAATAATTCTAAAGAATAACCATATGATTACTCAAATGTCAATATGTTAGATGAAAGGTTGTAGCAATACAATAGAGTAAACCATGTACATTCAAAGCTTGTAAAAAACTATTTTGTAAAGTATTGTGGCAGTGCAGTTTATTAGGCCAAATGTTAAACCATATTTCTCTTCATCTAGATCAATATAATGTCAAGTGAAGAGCCTCGGATAATGCTTGCTCTCTAGCTCCATACTCTTTACTTTCTCAGAATTTGCATTGGTATGTAGTCTCACCATTGTTAGCAATCTTAGTTGAGTTTTGTTGCTTAAAAGGGAAAAAAAGAACATGTCTAATTGAAAATTCATTTTTTAAGAAACATTAATGTTTTAGCCAACAACAAAAATATTCATTTTTTAGAAATAGCAATATCAAGTTGTTTTTTGTAAAAAATAGAAGTAACATTCAAATTTTTCAAAGAAAAAAATCCAAAGAGATGGGAAATTGCAATACACCTTTCTGTAGTAAAAAAAACAAAGTTTTGCATAAAAAGACCCAAATAACCAAATTATATCTACAAAGGATTGTGGTACATTGTATTTCTATATGCAGGTATATGGCTTTTGAAGAAGACTCGTATGTGTTCTTTTTTAATAGATCCCCACGAGCCTTGATGGCTTTACTCATGACCCTACAGAAATTCAACCCATGATATGTTTTCAGGTCCTAACATTTACTAATAAGATAGTAAAACATCTAAAAAAAATAAAGCCACAGGAAAGGTTAATAGTGGCTTAGGACTAAGAATTATATAATGGCAAAGTATAATAGTGGCTTTATTAATGGCGTTGGCAAATACTATATCAATGCTTGCGATTTCGTAACCACAAATTAAACAAAACATTGACAATGTTTGTTGTCAAGTCTAATGCATTAAATAATCAGACCATGGCCGTTTAGAGCATATCATCTCATGAAGTTAACCAACCGAATTTAGGCAAATACTCATTGCATTTGCAGCCAATATGCTTCTATTAACGCATATTGTCAGTTGTTAGAAGGTTGCAAATTTATTTCATGTAAAGTAACAAATACGTTATATGAGGCTCGATAAGCGATTCAAAGTATATTGAAGTAAACAAAGAATTAAGATTACAAAATGTAGTCATCAAACATGTTGAAAATGGCTTTTCAGTAGGAAAGGGACTGAAAAGTCCAACTTTAATGCAAAAACTCTAACCAACTGCAACAAACAAAAGGTGAGTAGGCTATTTGTCTACGAACACAATATATTAGTTGTAGGACTAAAAGAAAAAACATATAAATAGGTTGTCATACCGCTACTATGAGGCCATCAATAGCTTCTGACGTGGTGCAACTTATCTAGTGTCATGCAGATACTCCACCGTAAAAAGGATTGGTATTGAACCGAATTATATTATACTATATACTAAACATGGAAAATCCGTCCGCTCAAAATTTGTTATTACCGACAAAAGATGACACTGGAAAACCAAAAAAATTAACAAAGAGAGTTGGCCACCTCTATGACTCAGAAATGACCGGTTTTAGTTGGATATACAAAGATGAATGGTTAATAACGATCAAGATATAGTCACATTATGGATTAACGATTTTTACCTTATATGATCCGCACACCTCAAATTCATTTCAAGATTCAATATGTGTTGTATATGTTCGTTGATAGGACCTATGAACATCCGGAGGTAAAATATAAAATGAGAAATTAAAAACCTTATTATTGTTATTTTAAAAGTCAATATCAAATACGAAGAAGATATTCATATTATTTATGTGTTGAAAGATTCTACCTTTTAAGACTTAATCTGCAACTTTGTATATTGATCCATCCCTTATTATGTTGATGTGTGTGCACGCAATATATAAAATCACCTCATTAGAGCCAAATCAAGTAATGCCCCTGATATATAACATTCGCTAACTACTATCATGTATCATATCTCATACAACAACAACCATAAAATTTTAAAGTTATGAACACTACTTACTCGTGGACATAGGCAGCTCTTTTAAAATAAGGAACGGATCATAAAACGCGAGAATAAAAAGCGTAAGTTACTTAATATTATGAGGAACGGATCTGTTCTCCAAACATCTATTGGTTGTCACAGTTTGTAGGATGGACTCATCAAGGTCTACAACATATACAAAACAATGAGAATTAAGATAGGTGGAGCTACATAGCAAATAAATATTACAAAGACAACCATTTATTTACATGTACGCATATCACCACGAATGTCTACAGCAGCGCAGGCACCAACAAAAACCCCGAGCGACGAATCCCTGATAACAGGTTCATTAAAACGTAATTTCTTAGGACCAAAGGGATGACAAAATGTTTTTATCCATTGCGCAATCTCTATTTTACTTTGTTCAAATATATTTATTCCTACGCAGCTTATAAGTGCTTATTTATACTTTTTCAAATAAGTGCGTATTTCACTGCGCAAATTATGTTTTATAAGTGCTTATTTCAATGGTTTAAATTTCACTTTCTTAAAAACATAATTAACTAAAAACATTTTTTTAATTAATTTTGACTAAAAATTTTCAGCAACTAATTATTGTTCGACTCTTCCCACATCATTAATAAAATAAGTACATTGAAACATCATTCCCAGAAGCACTTATTTTTTAACATGCATAAGAATAAGCAATCCCAAACACCCCTTATTAATTAAACCCATTCATACTAACTAAACCCTTCATACGAAGAAACATAAAAAATAAACATAAAATATTTAGAAACAAAAGTAAAAAAAAAGATTAGAAGTTTAGTTGTTTACTTTGAGATGACGATCAAAGATTTGAACTTTAGATCCGACAATATTAACAGCATCAGTCTTGCGCATACTATTTGTTTATTATAACATTGTAAGATATAGAGAGTGATCATGATTACCTTTCGCGAGCGTGAAACATCAGCCACTAAGAAATCAGTGAAGCAGATATTAGGTACACGTAAGCCGACGGTACAACCAACTAGCGTACATTTGCAACCAAGCATTTTGCTGAAAATTTCGCCGAGATTATATACCGATAAATCACATTGCCCGACCACACTCCTTGATTCTGTAAATTAGTGTAAAATTCCATTAAAAATTAAGAAACCTACATAACTTTAAAGTCATAAAACTCCATTTTTGTTTTTTTTAAATACCTTTGGAAGAGGCTCCAAGTATGCTTCAGGAACTTCTATATGAGATTAATAAACACTAATTATAGCGATTGCAACTTTTAGAATCTGATTAGTAGCTTCACGCTGCACGGAGCTTATGAACCGTGTATATAACCGAGAGTAATTTATATTGTTCTTGAAGGCTAATCTGTAATGCATTAGCAAATCAACCCGACTAATATGGGTTACTCAAAGTATTCAATACTTAATAATTCTTTTATGCATAAACATATCAGTTACAATAAAAAAGTTTTAACTTTTTCCCTAATGTCGTTCAAAATGTGCACTTATACTACCACTTTTGCAATAATTCAAAAGTTATCCACCTATCAAAACTAAATTTAACGTAATCGCAAAATAAGAAAATCCAAACTCAATATTTAACACCAAGTTAAAATAAAATAAAACCATTAACCTCGATCAAACGCCATCGAACAACATCACATAAGTAATGGAATTACCCTCGGTAACTGAAAGTGCAGGCCTACTATTTTCACGCAAAGTGCTGGAAGCAACAACTGGTTGTGTGGGAGTACCTAAAACGAAAACGGTAATCCAAGTATTAGTACATTCCTAGTTGAAGATTTCATAAACATGAGCCAAAATAAGTAAATGAATCACCTCAGGTGACTGGAAATACACGACTACCGATTTTATGCAGCGTAGTAGGAGTACTTCCTGTTTTCCAAGGCGTATCTGAATTAGAGAATGAATAAATGGTCTGATAGAAGTTGAATAATGCTTAAGAATAGAGATGTAAATATATATTCATGCTACACATGTTCAACGATGATTGAAAGTGTACGATTGCTTACTTGCGACGACTGTGCACGACCATTATGGACACATGACGCTCAAAACTGTAGGTATCAGTGTTGCAAAACAAGGCCTACAAGGCCGATTAATCGCCGATTAGGTGCTGCAAGGCCACCAACCTTTCTGATTTATGTAAATCGGTCAAACAAATCGGTCAACCGTGGTCAATGACGGTTAATGGTGGTCAAACTTGTCGAAAACCTTCATATCTTACCGAAAATACTTGAAACTACCCATAAAATTGTTTGAATAACTTATGGTCATTGTTTATATCTATTACAAGATGTTTTTGAAGAAAAATATTTGCCGAAAATACATAAACTTGTCGAAAATACCTAAAACTTGTCAAAAATACCAAAAATTTGCCGAAAATACTAAAAACTTGTCAGAAATGCCAATCCGATTAATCACCGATTAATCCCGCCTAGACCGATTACAAGCTACAGGGAGGTCGACCGCCCGACTACCGATTCGCGATTTTTGCAACATTGGCAGGTATATTTTGCAAGTTTGATTCCACGCTAGATATAATATACATTTTGCAACGTGACAGTAACACCTAAAGAAATGAAAAAAGGGTAAAACCGTTAGACATAAGCATGCCATCCGTTAGACATTTTGCAAGTATGCCAAAATGTTATTTTATTAGGCTCAGATTTTTAAACCAAATAGGGCCAAAAAGATCTAGAGTCCACCATGGCTGCAAAGAAGCACGGTTGCATAATCATGCCATCCGGTTCTTGCCCCGCCAAATTACGGATCCAATCTTTGACGACCCACTTCATTTGTCTCAGAAAATAGCCACTAATCATCATAGTCCTACGTGAAGCAACCAAAGGCATACATGACAGAAATCGGGTAACGACAAATATAAAACGATAGCGTTCTGAAACAGTACACAATCATTATTTAAGTGCAAGCTACGAAGACCCAAACCTTTCAGCTGCTTATTCCCACAAACTAAACTCCTTATAAAAAAATCAGATGTCATCACACATTCATAGATGACAGCAAACACCCCCATGAAGCTTATCTCCACTAAACTAAAATGACTTTAAAAAAACTCAGTCGTTGGACATGGATAGATTCAGTGCAAAAATAAGACACATACACATCATTTTCAATGAAAAACCCATTGACAATAGCGTCTCTTGTGCAAAAAAAAAAAAAAAAAGGAAATTCAATGAGACATTTTCACAAAACTTGATGCGATTCAAAACTAAAACACATTGTCCAACATTCATGGTAAGTGATATCGCCGATTAAATCATCCATTCGTTAAAAGATAAAATAACAATGAAAATCAATTTGACATTAAACATATAGCTGGAGATTGAAATTGTTCATAAAAACCCTAATATTGCACCAACCATACAAAACATACCTGATCAAAGTTTATGAAGATCCGATGTTATAATTTTATACCAAGTCAACAGACGGCGGTGGGAAAAACCATCAAAACTGAGCCGAAATAATCATCACCCAATAATAAGGGAATAAAATCAGAAAATCCCTTACAACAAAGATTGGTCGATAAATCAAAATCAGTTTACATATGAAAAAGTAAAAAAAGATAACTGGTTAATTTGTTAAGAATCAAACGTACCTGGTGGGAATAATCGATAGGTTTTGATTGTGTGTGATTTATTGAGAGGAAAGTGATGATTTTTAAGTTGTTGTGTTTCAAATTTTGAATGAAAAAAAGAGTATCAAATTAAAACCGAGTGGAAAATGTCAAATTTGATTTTTGGAATATGGGTTTTTTTAAGGAAATGTGTTATGTGATTTGAGGATTTTACGAGAGAATTTAAATGAGTAGGGATTCTGTTTTGATATAATGAAAGATGGTAACTGATTAGCTTGAATATCAGCTTGCGAATGCAATCACATATCACAAGTGCTGCCTTGCTCCAACGGTTGATGCCTTTGTTTGTGGGTTGACAGACCAGTGTTCGATCTTGGTTAGTGACAATTTTTTTACAAATTTCACCTGGAATAGTGCCATGTCACCATTTCCACATCATCATATGATGCTCCATGTCATCATTAATGTGCTTAGTAAGCATTAGTGACATGTCATATGTAGTCCCATATATATGTATAGATTGATCGTTTATTCTCATGTTTAAATTTGTAAAAATGCTTTATTTTGTTTTTAACCTCGTCTTAATTGCATATAAAGGTATTTTACATAAAGGATAAGTGTAGGGAGGATTACACACGCTTTTAAGAAATGTAAACATGAGAATAGCAATTCATTAAAAGATATATATGTGTGTTTGTTCGAGTCAAATGCTTGTATCGAGTCATAATGGATGTTTTGCAAAAATTTTCCAGATTCTAAAGATGTAAATTTTCCGTAATTTTTCCGTAAAATCGCAGACCGCTTTTTGTCGGATAACTTTGACGCGTCGAGATCGCAACCGACGGCGCCGTAAAGGAGTAAAACAACAGTTACCTTTTTCTCGTTTCGAGCTACTTATAAATTTTTGAATTTTCCGTGTCTTAATTTTCCGTAAATTCTATAAACATCCATTCCACAAGCATTATATCCTAGTTTAGTAGTCTTATATATATTATTACCGCCGATTTTACGCTAAGTTTTCGCTTGTTTTCTTCAAATGTGCGTGTTTTATTTATCAAGAAGAAACAAAAGATTGGAAGGAGCTTTTCACGCATACATTTTTCTTGGAAAGGATTTAACCACTACTTCACACACGGATCCTACCGAGCTAATCGTGAGTACTAGTTTCTTTCGCTTTTAATTACCTTCCATTATCATAACTTTGATACTTTCGGGAACATTGGGGACAATGTTCGCTTTAAGTGTAGGAGGAAAACAAAACGGAACTTTGAAACTATGCTTATCCTTGATTATTTGCTTTGTCCAATTGTATTTGTGTAATAAACTATGAGAAAATGTCTTTAGGGTAATTTTGGCACCAAATTTAAATTTTTCATGACATATAGGAGTGGGCCATTAGTCTTAACAAAAGCGTCTCACGGATAGGAAGTTGCATGACTAGCACAAAACCCTTTACCACCTAAATTCCACCCAAAATGCGAGGATCGCCTTTAGATTGGTAGGAATTAAAGCATTCATCTTTAATGCTTAGAGTGTGAACCGGTAGTATAATAGATTCTAGAACTTGTTTTGTGATGCATCCCGAGATCGCTAGTAAGACTACACTTGTGTAGTTAGGAATAACTAAACGATAAGAGGCATTAGGATAACCCTTGTTTGATACCCGTAATATAATTACTTCTTCCACATCGGTTGAGTAATTCCCCCACACCTTTGCGTTGTACTCATCTTTAGTACACAATACCCCTAGTTAACCCCTCAGAGCCTATCCTTTTCGCGGTTCTCGTGATATTTCGGTTTTTCCGGAATATCAATGAAGAGCATTGTTTACACCCCACCCCCAAATATACACCCAAATTGCCTTTAGCCTACCTTGTATGCACTCATGTTAGGAATTAGAAATTCCAGGTATTAAAGAGTCGGTCACCTCAAGTATATGTAATCGATAGAAAGCTCGTAGTCGTAGTTCATTTAAGTTAAGTAGTATTTAGTTAAGTAACACCGTGGAGGACGGACGGTCTTTACCCATTGTATGCTGATCCACGACCCGTTGTGTGGCGTTTATTATAAGACTATAAATACTCTCTACCTTCCAAGGTAGAGAGTTGGAGCTCATAATAAGATTTTTCTTTCTCTCACTAAAGTTCCCTAAACCTCTAACTTTCTCTCTCTAAAACTCATCTCCTATACGCCTATGTATGATTGTGTTATGATGTGTATGTGAAATCCAATATCCTACAATTGGTATCAAGAGCCATGGTTAGATCATATCTTGCACATATTTGGATTTCTAGTGGTTTTTAGGTGGTTTTTTAGTTTGAAAAAGTTTAGTGGTTTGTGCATCATTTGGTTGATTTCTTGTGTTAAAGCTTGGAATTTGTTAGTACTTTTATGTTTAGAATCATCACAAGTGTTTAGGTTTTCATTTGGTAAGCTTGAATCATCTTGGTTGGGTTGTTTTTGGATTGAAAAGTGATGTTTATGTTGTTTTTCATGCTAGCGACTTGACCTACGGAGTTGTTTCTTAGTAGCGACTTGCTTTGCAATTTTGTAGCGAGTTACGCTTTTGGAGCTAGCGACTTAGGCCTAGCGACTAACGACAAGTAGTGGACTCTCCACTACGGGTGGCGACTTGGTGTTAGCGACTTGGTGCATGCGAGTTGCTCTTTAGCGACTTGAATCTTTAGCGACTTGTCTAGCTTAATCTTTCGCCAAAATTTTGCTAGCGACTTGAGGCTTAGCGAGTTACTACTTAGCAACTTGCATTTGTTTAGCGACTTGGGACTTTAGCGACTTGGTGGTATAGCGAATTACGTATTAGCGACTTGGTGCATTATCTTCTAGCGACTTGGGTGATTTTTACGGTTTCTCTTGATTTAGTAAAATCCGTGAAAGAATCTATTTCCCGCTTTAATCATAGAGTTATAAAATCCCGTATAATCTGTTAACATGTCTACCAACGTTCCTACTATCATCTCTCATCGTTGCAGAGGATGTTCAAGCAACGGGTTCGGATACTCGTCCACCCATGCTTGATGTAATCCGACTACGATTCTTGGGCTCAACGAATCGATTGTACCGCCTTGGAAAGGAAAATGGTGTCAACATTCTCAAATCCATTGATGAAGGATCAGACGAGTTGAGACGACTAGAGATGTACTTGACCTTCTTTGAAGATGGAACTCGATTTACTGAATGGATGGACCAAAGATGTATGATGAGTTTGATGATAAGGAGAAAAGAGATTTGATCTCGATATCGGGGCTTCTAACATTGTTCTTCAAGGTCTTCCTAAAGACATCTACAAGTCGATCAATCACAACACCAAGCAAAGGCGTTATGGGATAATGTCAAGATGCTTCTCTCGTGTTCGAAATTAACTATGGAAGATGAGAATCACAACTCTATGACCAATTTGAACACTTCAAGATGAAACCGGATGAGAGTGTCTATGAGTACTATGTGAGATTTCATAAGTTGGTGAATGACATGAGGAACATCGAATGACTATGCCTAACATTCAATTTGAACTCAAAATTTGTGAACAACATGAATCCCGAATGGCACAAGTTTGTCACCTCTGTGAAGCTCACTAAAGGATTGAAGAATACAAACTATGAGCAACTCTATGCCTTCCTCCTTCATAATGAGAGACATGCTATGTTTGAAAAATGGTTCTTAATCGCTTCAAAACCATCCAGGAGAGACAAGCTCGCCTAATGACTCAACCGCCTTCTACTCAAACATCGAATCACAACCAAAGCCTCACAAGTCATACCCATGGAAATGGTAATCACAAACTAATTCCCGATCCTATGTTCAAACAAGTCGATGCTTGATGCACACGTGGGTAACTTCATTAATCAACTAGCTCTTACGATTAGTCAAAACATGAATTCTCTCCTCAAACCAATAACAACCTCGAACAGAGATCTAACCCACACAATCAAGCTACCGTTAAAGATGGAGGATCGTGGTGCAACCAGCTCGGAAAGACAGTATGATCGGGGAAGAGGTGGAGTGGTAGAGGTTATGTTGGTAATCGAATCGAGGAAGGAATGGTAATCAAGGTCAAGCTAAGCCGATCAAATGTTATAACCGTGGTGGTGAGGACACATTGCAAGGCGCACATCTCCAAAGCGTCCACGAATCTTGATTACTTGAGAGATAAGATCTCGCTTGTACAAGCTCGGGATAATGGTCTTTGCTTTGGATGAAGAGGAATTGTTGTTTCTAGATGAGGGCAATGCCAAGACCTATGATGCGAGATGTGGATGAGCAAAATTATTCGGAGATAGGTCACAATCATCGAATGCCTTTCAAGTCGGCGATTATGATGCATACGACTCTAATGTGGATGATGGACCCTCGCACACACAATTTTTATGGCTAGCATTTCTCCAATGGTTTCTCCCAAGGTCTCCTCTTCACCACAAGCTGGCCCATCCAAAGACAAACTCATCTCGGAGGTACTAAAACTATACGATGATCTTGATGTGCAAAGATGCATGACAAAGTACTATCAATGAAACTATTGAATCAAATATTGAAAATATGGGTAATATCAATGTTGTCCCATATGATCAATATGTGAAACAAAGTGAAAGTGAAGTTGTACCAAGTGATGCATCTCCTGCGATCAACAATGACTATATTTTTGATGAATACACCGCTGCACACTGATGAGTCTGTAATTTACGAACTAAATGCCTATAAAGAACGTGTTGCTATTTATGAACAACGTGCAAAATTTGAGTTGACCACTCGTGAGCGGAAATGGATGACCAAGTGCGTACAATCATTAGAAAAAGTAATTTTAGGAAGAAGTATTAAAACAAGAGTTAAATTCCTTGCAAGAAAAGCTTTCTAAAGCGCTAAGCAAAACAAGAACTTCAAGAAAATGTGAAAATGCTTAAGCAAGAATTTAATGCAAAGGAATCAAAACTATTGAAAGATTTTCTAATCGAAAACTTTGAAAAACAAACTTGAAAACAAGTTGTACATACAAGGAACACCATTCGAATTGCTCACATGATCACTAAGCATAGGGTCTTAAGCGATAAGCATAGCATTCCCTTGTTAAGGAACCAAATCCAGAGGTCATTAAAAGGGCTAGAAATGCTCATAAGGTTCTTTATGATGGCAATGAAATCCTTAAACCTAGGCGAGAAACCTAGTTGCGTTGAGTGCCTTCGAGGAAGATAAGAAATCGAGATGAAGTCTCTAGGAAAAGATGAACAAGAAATTAGATGATCCTAAATGTAAAGAGAAGAAAATAAAGATCACACACCATGATTACAAGAAGGAAAACTGGATTTCCTTAAACATGTTTAAGCCTCGAGACATTGTTGACTCCAGAACAAGTTTTCGGAAAATGGATTTAGATAAGCGAAAAGTGAAAATATTGTTGTAACAAACCCTCCCTTTGGAAAATCCCTAGAGCGATGTGTATCCTCCAAATACACCAATGCATCTTGTTCCTAGAACAATTGCCACTAAAAGCAAGACCTTAATTAGCCAATATGTTATATTTCAACTATTTGTTGATTTTGAGAAAACTTGCAAGAAAATGATCACACCCACCGGTATAACGGAAGGAGAAAGGGTTTTGAGCAAATGAAAGAATGTTATTTAACCGAGGTCATGCCTTTCTTTAAACTTCTAAAAGATCACTTTGAGAGTCTTAAAAGGGATAGAAACGATATTAAGGGAATGGAAAGGGAATTTGATGCAATGATAGTTGAAGTTAGTGACTATGAGCGAGCACTAAAATATAATGAGATTGAGAAGAAGAACTTGCATACACTAAATGAGAACCCGATTTACGAATGTATTGCTCAAGATGTGTTTTTCATCGCTACAAATTGTTCCATTAATGCTTCCAAATTTCATGAATTATCGGTTGCCTGAAAGTCTCCCATGATCGTGTCATTGAGCTTGAAAAACTAATTACGAACTAAACGAGAAAATTGAGCTGGATGATCATGACAATTTGGTTAAAATTTTTCTAAACTAGAAGTTGAGCATTTTAATTTACAACTAAAATATCAACATCTTAAAGAAAATGTCAAAACTTCAAATATCAAGACATCCTCGGATGCTCCGAGTTTGATGCGATTTTCAAATTAACAAACGTGATGAACAGTTCAAGCTCAATGCAACACGATCAAAAGTTGAAAGCCCAAATCTCTCAATTAAAGGGTCAAAAGAACAATATGACAGCTCCCAAATGCCTCCTCCTTTAGATTCTCGAATTCTCAAGCGTTTCATCTTCAAAACCTAGTAAATGCATTACAAAGGAAAGCGAAAGTTTTCTAGAAGAAAATGAAAAGGTTAAACGTCATTTCAATGAGTTATTTGAATCAATAAAGGTCACTTGTAACAAAAATAATGAACAAATAGCTTCATTGCAAAAGGAAATTGAGAATCGAAGAGTCGGTAAAAGGAAAATGCCAATGACCAATGGGAGAATGGTGTATCAAAGGTTCACTCTTGTAATAAATATGCTTTATCTGTGAAATATGTCCTCCTCATCTCGGAACAACAAACTTGTTTGCTCAAACATACTTCTCATCCCTTAGGATTGCATAGAATGTCTGCGTGAGATTGTTGAAGAGGATAAGTTAGAGAAACCTCATGATAATGCAATTGGACATGCATGCTTATATGCCAAACGATCTCAAGAAATCCTAGAATGCTTGATCACAATATGCCCAAAGTCCTTAGGTGAGAGAGTTAATCCTTTGATTCCATGTTCGATGCCTAATGCCAAGTATGATATTCATTCGATGCCCAATGTCTTGAATGTGAACCTTAGTGTGCCTTTAAGTAGTTCGATTCGGATCATCAATGCTATGAAAGAGAACTTAAGTGTGCCTTCTAGGAGTACAAATCCCAAGACTTCTAGTTTTAAGAAAGTGAACCTTAGTGTGCTGCATGTAGTTCGGATCCCATCACATCTAAGCGGTGATGCAAAGAATAGTAAAACCAACTAATGTTCCCATTCCTCTACAGAGTGTCGGTGACATTAAAGGGAGCGGTCAAAGTCTCAAGACAATACAAGGAATGATAGGACCTCATGAGCTAAGAATGTGCCTTTGGAAAAGAGTAGAAGAACAATCTAGGAACTTTAAGCTTGAATCGAATAAAGCGAATCATGTTGATTCTAGTATTAGCCATAGGCGTCTTGTAATTAATTCGATTACGATACTATTTGCAAACCTTGTATTGATGTCCGCTTGAATTACATTTCTTATCATGAATGTGGTGTTAATGTTTTGCCTAATGATGATAATTGTCCGATTAATGTTGCTAATATTCATGCTAAAAAGGCAAAAGGCAAAAAGCGAAAGAAAGTTAGAAAACAAGTGGAAACCCAGGGAAGAACATTTAGTAAGATAGGCTATTATTGGATACACGTTGGTCATAAAAATCATCGACAATGCCTACTAGAAAATGGATGCCTAATGGTAGAACTATTCCTTAAGAAGTGAGCACACTGTGAGCAGGCTATCTGAACACTAATCTTGCATCTATTCACAATGATTCCGGTGCCTTAATTTCGATATGAATGCTTCTTTTTACGATGTAGGTGTTCCAACCATTGTTACTAACCAAATGGAACCCATTCTTGCATGGGGATCCCAATTATCCGATTATCCATTCTTGTCTGTGTTCAACTGCGGATCGCTCAAATCGTTCTATGGTACACGGACTCAGTTGTTCCAAGCATATGATGGAGACCGGTCACGGCTCATGAACTTCGTGAGCAAATTCATCGGGACGCTTAGATTCGGAATGATCATTTCGAGCTATTATGGGTTATGGAGACTATGTTGTTGGCAAAAGTGTTATCTTCGTGGTTTACTATGTAGAAGGTCTTGGTCACAACTTGTTCTCTGTTGGTCAATTCTGCGATTCGATCTAGAAGTAGCCTTGAGAAAACATACATGCTTCGTTAGAGAACTTGATGGTAAGGAACTTTTAAGAGGTTCACGTGGTTCAAATCTATACACCATCTCTATCGAAGATATGATGAAGTCTTCTCAATTTGCTTCTTGTCAAAGGCCTCTAAAACAAAGTCATGGTTATGGCATCGTCGTCTCAATCACTTGAACTTGGTACCATCAATGATCTATCGAGAAAGGACTTAGTTGTAGGTTTACCTAGACTTAAGTATGAAAAGGATCATCTTTGTTCAAGATGTCAATTGAGAAAAAGAAAGAAGTATGCCCATAAACCCAAACCTACTAACTCATCACGAAGTTCTTCATATGATTCATATGGATTTATGTGGACCAATGAGGGTGCGAATATCTTTGGGAAGAAATATGTGTTAGTTGTGGTTGATGATTACTCTAGATTCACAGGTCAAGTTCTTAAGGACAAAGGATGAAACTCCTAATATCATCATCAAACTCATCAAACAAATGCATGTTCGACTTAACAAAACCGTCGAATTATCGTAGCAGACAATGGAACTAAGTTTGTCAACAAACAACTTAGTGAATTTTATGAAAGCATTGGAATCGACCATCAAAGAAGTGTTCCACGAACTCCTCAGCGAGCGGTGTAGTTGAAAGACTAAATCGAACTCTTGTAGAAGCCGCTAGAACAATGCCGATTTACTCAAAGGTTCCAATGTTTCTCGGGTGAAGCCATTGCCACCGCATGCTACACACAAAATCGTTCCACGATTCACACTTGTTCATGGAAAAACTCCATATGAACTTGTCCACAACAGAAAACCTAATCTCTTTCCTTCGTGTGTTTGGTGCATTATGTTATCCAACTAATGAGGTCAAGACTTAGGCAAACTTAGAGCTAAAGCGACATTGGAGTATTTGTAGGGTATGCACCAAACAAAAGGGATACCGAATCTACAACAAAAGAACCCGAAATATCATGGAAACAATTCACGTTACGTTTGATGAGTGGCCGGTCAAATGGCTCTGGACAATCCATTCAGACCCGCACTTCAAAACAGTCCATTGGTTCATCCTTGTTCCAAACTCCTCTCAAGAAACTCCATATGTACCTCCATCGAAGATGATTTAAAGAAATTGTTTGATCCTATGTTTGATGAACTTTATGATCCAAGTACTAATGAGGTGTCGATCCTCACAATGAGTGCTCATATTCACGTGAATGAAGTCAATCCTCGGTCTCAATATCTTTAAGTCAAGAAGCGCCCTATCACGATCCTTGATCTCATCAACAAATCATCATTCTTCAAATGTACATCATGGAACTGTTTACGGCATCAATGATGAAGTTAATCCTTTGCTACTCTGAAGATGCTCCATTTGAAAACATATTTGCTCTCGAATCATCATCGAACCATCTTCTTGAGACATCGACTCGACTACCTCGATCCCTCAACAACTACCACATGAACACCTTAGAAAATGGACTCACGATCATCCACTAGACAATATCATTGGAAATCCCTCTCATCCTGTATCAACACGGAAACAACTTGCTACCGATGCCTTATGGTGCTTCTTCAACTCCATACTATCTAAGATCGAACCAAAAGATGTTAAAACCGCCATGAATGAAGATAGCTGGTTCAATCCATGCAAGATGAAATTCATGAGTTTGATCGACTTGATGTATGGGAGTTAGTACCTGCTCCAGACTGTGCTATGATTATTGCTCTTAAATGGATCTTCAAAGTGAAACTTGATGAGCATGGTGATGTATTAAAGAATAAGGCTCGATTAGTTGCTAAAGGATACCGTCAAGAGGAGGTATTGACTTTGAAGAATCTTTTGCTCTAGTTGCTCGAATCGAGGCAATCGTAATCTTTACGCCTAATCTTGCTAGTAAGAACATGGTAGTCTATCGATGGATGTGAAGGCGACATTTACGAGCGGAGACCTTAAAGAAGTCGTCTCGTCGCCCAACTGAAGGATTTGTAAATCAAGATCATCCTACTCACGTTTATCGTTTGAAGAAGGCCCTTTACGATTTAAAGCAAGCTCCAAGGGCATGGTATGATACATCATCAAAGTTTCTTCTATCAACGGATTTAGCAAAGGAGCAGCTTGATCCAACATTGTTCACTAGAAGTCGAGCAAACATTTAATTCATGTTCAAATTTATGTTGATGATATTATTTTGCCTCGGCTGGACCCAATGGAATGTGATCGTTTTCAAATGAAATGAGTTCAAAATTTCAAATGTCAATGATGGGACAAATGTCATTTTCTTGGGATTACAAATTTCACAAAGTCCGGAGGCATTTTTATAAATCAATCTAAATATGCAATTGAGATCTTAAAGAAATTTGGATTTGATTCAAGTGACCTGTTGACACCCCATGATTGATCGAACCAAACTAGATGAGGACCACTCGGGGATCATGATTGACCAAACGAAATATCGTAGTATGATTGGATCCCGATGTACCTCACTGCTAGTAGACCGGACATCTTGTTCATTGTTTGCATGTGTGCTAGATACCGTGCTAAGCCTACTAAAAAGCACCTTGAAGCGGTTAAAAGGGTCTTCAAGTATCTCAAGGAACCATCAATATGGGTCTTTGGTACCAAGGACACCGGTATGTCACTAATGACCTATGCAGATCTTGATCATGCGGTGTCAAGATACTCGTCAAGTACATCCGGAGGTGCTCGGTTTTGGGTGATAAGCTTATGAGTGGTCTTCAAAGAAGCAAATGAGTACTTCTATTTCCTCTACAGAGGTGAATACATAGCCATGTCATCCTGTTGTGCTCAAATCTTATGGATGAGATCTCAATTATCGACTATGGCTTTGAATTCAACAAAATCCCTCTGTCTTGTGATAATAAAAGTGCTATTGCTCTCATGCAACAATGTTCAACACTCAAGAGCAAAGCATATCGACATTCGACATCATTTCATCGGGGAACAATTGGAAAAGGTGTGGTGGAACTCTATTTTGTGAGGTCTCGAATATCGCTTAGCGACATCTTCACCAAAGCTCTTCCAAGAGAACGTTTTAGTTTATTCTTCCACGTCTTGGCTTGAAAAGCCTTCAACGAAACTCTCAAACGTCTTGAGGAGGAAGAAGAGGAGTAAAGGTCTATATTCATCTATCTCTTGTATATATCTATTCTAAAACAAAATACAAAATTATAAAACCTTCAAAATCCATAAAAATCTGAAAAATTCGAAAAATCTTCAAAAAATATTGTCAATTTGTTATGCTTTTTCTCGGTTCGACAATATCTACAGTCTTTGAGATGTCATTCAAAGAATGACACGGGACTTTAGATGTTGTTCGAATGTTTAAAAAAAAAAATTAAAAAATTCAAAAAATCAAAAAATATTTTTGGGAGAAAGAGAAACAATGGTTTATTGTCATTTCAGGCAGTAACCCGCTTTTCAAAGAAAGAACAGAGCCATGCTTTACCATGTTTTCAAATTCCATACTCGATTCTATAAACATTTATCTGCTGAAAATTAAGCGCTTTGAAAAATAACTCGAGTCTATTTTTGATAATCATCTGGACTTATTTGTCAAAATATCAATCTCTCAATCAACAACCTATGTCATTGATTGAGGGGGAGAATGATTTCAATTAAATTAAAAAGTTATTTGGCATTCAATTGTTTTCAAAAGATATTCATGCATGTTTTATCAATGGATTTTAAAGTCTTAAAATCCGATCCTTATCAGTTAAAACGCTTTCATAATCAAGTCACAATTCTCCTTAAAAGCTTTCAAAATCAATTAAAATCTATAAGAGATCACAAATCTCAAATGATTTGATAATTGTGATCAGGGGGAGAATGTGTGATTTAAATTGGATTTAAACTGATAATTATGTAAATGGAAAAATGATTTTATAAGGATGAACATGCTCTCCTTCCCACATGTGACAAACGATTTCAAATTTTCCATGCACATGTTGAGGGGGAGCATCTATCTTAAACCTATGATGTATAACGTGATCACTTATCTCAATGTGCAGGTTCCCTCTAGTATGTGCAAAAACTCTTTTCAAATCTCGAGGCACATATTGAGGGGGAGCAAAATTATGAAAACCTCATCCTTCCCTAAAATGCTTTATCTACTTGTCTTGATTAGGGAAGTGATGTTGATATTTTTGAAAATAGTAATCAAAGTAATTTCTTCCTCTTGCCTCCGTGTGCAAAACGATTTCAAACAATTCATGCACATGTTGAGGGGAGCACTTATTCTAAAAATATCAAAAACAATTCGGTACAAAATATTTTGATAATATATCACAAGTATCTGGATTGATTTTCAAATGGTTTTCAATTGGTTCCAATGGCGGATGAACAATACCAAATAGACCGACCAACTTTACTTTATGTACGGTGATATAAGGATGATAAGGTTAGGTATGTGTTCCCATGATCCGCCGTAACCGGAGGATCTACCGAGGACTATCCACTAGTTAGTGTAGAGTTCTTAGGTATAATGATAAAAGGAGAAAATGAGATAAGGGAAGAGTGCGGATGAGGCGAGCTAGTACCGGAATAAACCCAACAAGGTTCTAGCTATGAGATCTTGGTAAGCACCGAAGGGTTGAAGAATTAAAAAGAATTGAATGAGAAAGGGTGAAAACAAATAGCCCTCCATTTATTCAACCTTAGAGGCGAAACCGGGTTCAATTCATATGCTATTGATGGTAACATCGGTATTGAAGACAAGACGTCATGGACCCGATGGCCGCACCGCACTTCAACTTTCCAAACCACTCAAGTTCCTCTTAAAGGACTTGTTTCATTCTCACGGGAACCGACATTATTTATCGACTTTCTCTTAGAGATTGTTGATATTGAAGAAGGAGACCTCTCCTAGTCTCCGACACGGGATCCAAATATGCACAAATTGAGTCTAGAGCCACGAGATCATCAATAAATCTCATTAGGACACTTTCAATGAAGACTATCTCTGTTTCACACAATGTGGAAAGAGATTATATCTTGAGTCCTACGCATTATCCTTGTGGTTTTGCGGAACATCCGAGTGATATGTGAACATATTCACGGTGAAGATGGAAAACCTTCGGAGCCAACATCAAACAAGCTCACGGTAGGTGGCATATGAGATCTATTATATAGATCAACCATGTGACAACCGAGCGAAACAATGGGGCGATTCAATCTCTTGAATCAATCTGGTTCGAGAAATGGATTGACGGATACCTTTGAAAACCGGTCTTTATGCTTAAAACTCTTTTCTTTAGCAAATCGACCGTATACGGATATTTCAAATCAAAAGGTGTTTTATGATTGATAATTGATGTTCATTAAAACCTTCATTGTATTGCAAAAACAATTTCTATTGAGCAATACACGATTGTTTTCAAATCTCTTTTCATCAATCGGTGGACTTAAATTGTTGGTTCACTCACTCCGTGTTATCTTCTTTGAGATGTTCGGTTTGAGAACAGCTAGAACATTTCGAAAACCCTGTCAAGGAGATTCTTAGGAATCTACACGATCACGAGCGATACTTGTCTTGATCAACGAGGAACCGTGGGCGTGTACCTCAATTCAACGAAAGTGATCAAAGACACTTCGTGTGCTTTATTGCTAATTGTTTTATGCGGTACATCCTCGTTTGCGGTGATCGAATGAAGCGATCAATCCATAGCCGCATGCTCACACTACACATTCATCTCAAAAGGAATCATGATAAGTGCATCAATGACTCGATATTTTCACTCCATGCTTACGCTCTCTGCTGCGCCAATATCATGAATCAACGAAAGCTTCCGTTACTCGATGAGAAGATATCATGATCAAGAATGTGAGCATATCGGTCCGAATGTCACAACATCACAAAATTCCAACACCACAATGGATGTCTCGAAGATTTTCATAGTGATGATCTCAAAAGTCGGCTCAAAATTATTATCACGTGGATCGGTAAAAGACCTCCACTTGGACTATCCAAACATGCAATCGAAGAATTAATGTCTCTGAGCTTGAGCAAAGTACTACATCAAGAATGCAAGAACTATTTTAATGAAATATCGGTTGTATTCAATGTAACTTTTGTACATGATTGAGGTGACCTCCTTAGGGAGATTGTTAGAATTAGAAATTCCGGTATTAAAGAGTCGGTCACCTCAAGTATATGTAATCGATAGAAAGCTCGTAGTCGTAGTTCATTTAAGTTAAGTAGTATTTAGTTAAGTAACACCGTGGAGGACAGACGGTCTTTACCCACTGTATGCACGATCCACGACCCGTTGTGTGGCGGTTTATTGTAAGACTATAAATACTCTCTACCTTCCAAGGTAGAGTTGGAGCTCATAATAAGATTTTCTTTCTCTCACTAAAGTTCCCTAAACCTCTAACTTTCTCTCTAAAACTCATCTCCTATCGCCTATGTATGATTGTGTTATGATGTGTATGTGAAATCCAATATCCTACAACTCACTTTTAGTGCATTATTGTTATCACCCTAAACCCTTAGTTCAATTATCTAGTTGATTGCATAAGTTGCTAAGTCGAGTCCTATCTTTTGTACAGTTTGGGGACGATTGGGACTCGTGGGAAAAGTTAAAGTTTATGAAATGACCGAAGGAACGTTAAATTCCTTTATTTGCGTAATAACGCACCCCAAGTGTTTTGATCTTTTCAATTCGGGTCAAATTTGTGTTAGAGTAATAAAACTCAAGTGTAGGGATGTGCCTATAAATCCCTATCATTTTGATGTTACCAAAGAGGATAGTAGAGTAAAAGTGTATGAAAAAAAAAGAAAAAGAAAGAAAAAAAAATAGAGTGTTCAAAAAAAAAAAAAAAAAAACATACGGGCTACCATCCTACATCTATCCTTTAAATTTATGTTTGTTTGTTTCAGCTTATCTAGAGTTTAGAGTGTCGAGTCTTGGCTTAGCAACGCCATTCTTCGTATGCTTGTAACATAGAGATTTTTGACTTGCCACCACTAAATAGCCTATCCCACCAAACCCTTTATTTCCTACCGTAAGCCCAACATTACAACCCTTTAAAGACCTCTTTGATAGTCTTTCCTAGGTGCTTCGCCAAAGTGATGGAGGTTTGATCTATTCTCAAGCCTATGGTAATCTATGTACTAGGACCGGTTAATGAGTGTTTATCTTTCATTTCCAACTTGTTATATTTCATATACACCCGAGAGATGTGAGTATCCAAACACCCCATGTGAGGTGCTAGTATGTAATTTCCGTGCTTGTTATGACTTTTAGGGGCTTATATGTGTTGTGGACTATTTTAAACCAATGCTTCATGTCCCCAACTTATAAATTAATTGGCTAAAAGCACATTTTCTTGAGGACAAGCAAATACCAAGTGTAGGGATATTTGATAAGGTTTTAAAATGTACCTTTTGAGGGTCGTTTAAGCCCTTATTTGATCACTTTTGCATCCGTTATTACTTAATATCGTTCCTTTTCACTTTTTAGGTCTCTTGAAAGCAAATTGTTTGTAATGGCACTTATTTGGACGAAAAGCGCGGATATCTGAAGAAAATGGCCAAAGTCAAGAATCGAGACACTCAAGTCTTGAAATACAAGGTGACGGCGTCAACTGCTAGCTATGACGCCGTCGGAGCATTTTGTGACACATAAGCCAAATTTCTTATTTTCAAGTGGCGGTGTCGGGCTTTAAAAGAGTAGGCCGTCGCAACTCGACGGCCTAGATTTGATCCGGGCGTCGTCGGAAGCTTAAGAGGACGGCGTCACAAGCACAAGGTGACGCCGTCGAAGACTAATGTGGCCAAGACGAAACCCTAATGGCGGCGACCGACGGCATCACAAATCATAAGGTGACGCCGTCGCATATGTAATCTTATATATAGAATCCGAATTTTCGGTGATTTGTGTGTAGTCTTTTGGATTAAAACCTAAACCGAACCAAGGCATCTTGTGCACATTATTTTAGGGTCCCAAACCCTATCTTACATCAAGATAAGTGTTTTACTTTATTAATTTAATTATGTCTTCAATTATTTGTGTGTATGCTTGCATGTTCTCCATGTCCGGCTAATTTACTTGTGTGTTTCCTTAGGGAATATGAAACTTACTTATTAAATATTGATTGGTTGTCTCTTATCTTAATTGATTAATAATCTAGTAATACGATAGGTCATTCTTTGTGTAATTAATGCTTGATTAATCTTTGTGAACCTTAGGCTATAGCACTTAGAGCGGTTGTAGGCTAAACCATCCAAAGAAGGCCTTAGAGTTAGAGTTTATAATCCCTAGAAGGTTTTGTAGACGAGACCCTTTGGTAAGTTCAAAGAGTTAGGGATAAACGCATACCCTACGACTTTAGACACACAACGCGATTAAGAATAAGTACGTGATAATTCAACCATCAATAGGAGATAATTAAGGAGTAATAAAACCTAAGTAAACACATCTTTAAACTATCATACGAGCACACAATAATTAGACATAGACTACATACACCTTAGATTAGATAATTAGATTAGTAGAGTAATTGGTAGAAGTACCAACCCCAAATCAAACCCCGAGATTCGTACCTTTCCATTTCCTAAAACATAAAAGATAAAAATAATCTTCCTCAACCCCAACCTTAGCGTAGTAACTTCTCACTAGCATTCCTATTCCCTAGAGAACGATATCAATACCCGTGGCTTACCCTAATACTACACTACAACGATTAGTTTCACGCCTGGGGTGTTATAAAACTTGCTCGAAGAAAAGGAAGTTCCTTTGACCCCGAGCCAGCGTGTGGCGTTATCGAAGTTCCACTATCACTTTCCTTCAAAGACTTACGAACAAATACCCAATTCTCGCTCACGAGAGCAAATTGATCATTTCCTTCAAGCGAAACAATCTCTTGTGTAAGTATAATCTTCACTACATTGTTAATTTAATTCCTCGATTCTTAAAGATTACAATTTTCATCTTTAGAAGTTGGGTTCAAATGGGTTTGTCATAATTTGTCACCACATTGTTTTCTAAGATAATCTAAATCAAAGAATTAACATTGTTAATACAAATTAAACTCATTTCTTGAATTCAATAAAGATGATTTGAGCAAAATTGTGATCAAACCCTTTAGGCTACTATTCACAATTAACACCAAATTGTGGTTTTGTTGTATATGAACAATCATGCCAAGTAAGCGACAACAAGAGTATCATGATACCACCCACTACATCCCAATGTACCATCGAAAGGATGGACTTAGCCCGGAGGATAGGAAAGCTTTCAAGTTACTCGAAAAGAGATTTTTTCATGAAGGTCGTGTGGTAGAACCATCATTCCTTGCTAACACCGACATCCGAAAAGTTTTTGAAACAATTGGCTTTGATTGTCTTTTGGACATAAACGATCAACTTTGCCCGTGTTCGTACTCGAATTCTACAAAACAATGAGAATAGTTAGGAATGAGAATGGGACCATCTCAATTGTCTTCATCATAAATGAACATGAGTACACTCTTTCGCTTGTAGAATTTGGAAGAATACTACGTGTTCCATATCAAGGAGTTTGCATGTTTTCCAATGAATGGTCTTTGGCGGAGCTACACGATATGGTTGATCATCATGAAGTCTACCACATGAGAATCCCGGAAGCAACCACGGTAACGGATACCGTGTTCATGCAAAGGGCATCCCCATCGAGGGTCACTAGAAATTCCAAAGTGATCTATAGGGATCCATTCCAAATGGAGCTTTCCGAGATGTACGCATTGTATAGGAAATGAGAAGTGGTGGTAAGGGAGAATGTGCTTTGCTTGGGAGGGAACAAGGATCACCCCAATGCGTGCTTAAGCTTCATGATATATTTCCTTGTGATCGAGACTCGCTTCAACCTTGCATACTACATGATTAAGAGAATGGCGAGTGTGAAAAGCATGTACAAAATGGTGCTCCCGTATGCAACGATCCTATCCAGTGTTTCAAACTTCATCTTTGCTTTAGAGCCTTCTCCGTACTCCTATGATCATCTTTTGCAACAAAGTTATGGTGCCTTTATCCGAAGGAAAAACTACACGGTTTATGGTGGATGGGAAAGACCTCACCCACCAGCGGATTCATCGGATGAGCAGGAGAGACAAAGAAGGAGAAGGAAGTAGCAACCCTCTCAGCAACACCGATCTTGACCCTTCGGATTACATCAATCAATTGCCAGACATTCCTAGCCCATCACAAGAATGGAAACAAACCAAAGGGATCTTCAAGTGCTTTGCCAACTTCTTGATGAAAAAGAAGGAGAGATGGTGGGATGAAGAGTGGAGGGGAGGATGAAGACGGGGAGTGATATGGAAGGAGATGGGGAAGTAAGGTAAGGTCATAGGACCTTAATTTTTGAAAACAATTTGAAACAATGGTTTGTAACATCTTAACAATACTTATGTAGAGTAGGATGTAGTATGTAGGAATTGCCATAACTTGGCATTGAACAATTTAACTTAGGAACGAGTAGGATGAGATTTTACGACATGTTGAATTCATTCAAGTAGTCATCGTCACTCATATTTAGCTACCTTTTAGTTCCCTCACACTTGCTATACGTAATACTTTTTGTGTTCTTGCATTCAATCATTGTAGAAATAACTAGGAGAAGCATTTGCTAAGAGTGCAATAATTGCACATTTGCTGAAAGCCTTCTGATCTGCAGTAGACGGATCCCAGAATTATAACTAGCCGGATCCCTCACAATAGGGAACCGTGGGATCCGGGAAGACAGATATCAGATACATATCACTGTACATCTAAGTTATCCCCTTAATCACATCATGATGGCTAAACATGATTCTTTAATACCACTTAAGGCTTCTTCAATCACAGTAGGTCTCACATTCACCCGTAGGTAACTTAGGATCAAATTCAAAGTGCCTTTGATTTATCAAACTCACCAATATCCACCATATTTCTGCTCCAACACTCACACATTATTTCTCACATCTCAAACACTTAGTTTTATATTTCTATCAATTTTAGCAAATTGATTTTAGTCACTATTACCTCAAAATAGGCTTGAAACTCGGTTTTCATTTTTCTTTATTTTTTAGGATTTTCTCAAATTTCTCTTGAGCCATCATCTGATTTCTAGGACTAATTGCCATCATTTTCCTATTTCAAATCAAATGATATCCTCCTCAAGCACTTAGCTAGACTTTCAAAAGTCCACTTTCGTACCTAAAACCATCATTAAGTATCCTCACTCCTTATGGCTGAGCATTTAAGACATCCACCACTCAAGACATCTAAGGAAAGTCAAATCCTCAAGATTCATAGGCACTAGAACTTACAAAAAGCACAATCACTTCATCATATATCTGTCTGACAGACAGATCCCTGGTTTATAATTAGACGGATCCCTAGTGAGAGGGATCTGTGCCTATAGAAAGACTTTAATCAGCTCTTTCTTTCAAAGTTAAGCCATCTTTGGTAATCTAAACACCTTTAGTTACCATTTAATGATTTCCTAGAGCTGAACAACACCTTAGTTGACCTTGGTGCATGCATAATCCCCGTAGTGGTCATGAATTTAATTCCTTAATTCAAATTCATCCTTTATAAACCAAACACTCTTGAGGTTAAGTCATCACTCCTACCTAATTCTCAAAAATCAGTAGTTAGAAGCTCATATTGCATTCTCACTATGACTAAAGCACTTAGCAACAACTCCTTAACCAAAGGTACATCCAAAAGGAATGGTCATATGATTCATGAGGTTTCATCCACCGAATCATCTCCCGTAAGAGATCATAATGTTATAATCCCACCTCAATAAACCCAATCAACAATTGCCAAGATAACCGCAAGAATTAGCATTAGACCCTTTGGGCTAGAAAAGGGTTCATCAAGCTCTAAACCAAACGTACCTAGTTCTAGCAAACCGTCTAAGCCTTCATTCATAGAGCATAGACTACACCCTTTCACCGAGCCTCTCTCTCACCCAAATCTCTATTCATTAGAGCATTCACCACCGAGAACTTCTCATTCACCAACTTTCTCGTTAAATAGGGAACCACCTAGAACACCAACTAGTCCATCATTGGAAACAAAGAACCACCAAGGACATGATCATATGGAGGAATCTCCATTACCACCACCCTCATTCTTAGTAGAACCTCATCCTACATTACTCAATGTAACCCCACCAACATTTGTAGAGCCTCCTCAAAACATCCAATCTCCTCCGGTTCCTAATCAAGACAATAATTGCTCTAATTGTCTAATTACCTAAGGACTTGTTCAAGAAGCACGGAATGAGTTGCATTTCATGTTTCATCATCTTCTTGAAAGATTGGACCAAATCAACAAGTCTACGCATCCTTAGACCCAAGCACATTATTGCTTCTTAAGTTTTGGTCACTTATTAGTATTAGTAGAATATGTATTACATGGCTAAATCATTCTCTTAGTTTTAGAGATTTGTTGATTATCTCTTATGTTTTATTGAATGATAGTTTATATGCCATATTGGTTTGAGTATATGTTTGTTGCTTTAATACATATCTCACTTTGATGTTAACATTATGGTACATCCCATTCTTTAAATCATTATCGGATAGAGCGGATCCATGAGATTTGCCTAGACGGATCCTCCAGGAGGGAACCGTGGGATCCGTGCAACATAAGACCAATTTTCTACTAACTTGAGTCTTATTTGCGTGAAATTATGCACTATATACTTGTTTTCTAATTTTTGTTTTGTAGATTTTCAAAATACACATGAAGACTTTGACACCTAAGCTAGGGGCTTTGTGTCAAACCATACATTGCAAAACCATTTGCAATATGATCCTCATATGGATTACATTTCGTTCGTCCTTTTGCAAAGTTGCAATCATCGAGGGGAGCATTATCGTCACTAAGGCGAAACCATTTGCAAACATAGTTGCAATGCATTAGCTTAGTAGTTTTATTTACTTGACGCCTCACAAAGGGATGAACTCGTCAAGGGAGTTAAGACGAGAACTCTTCCGTCGCTTGCTCTCTATATTTTTCTTTACATATTTTCTTAAAACATTGTGTTAGTTTCTTTTCGGCGCTTCTTTTGTTTCGACAAAAGGGGAGAAAAGTAAAAACTCAATTGAACTTTTACAATTTTAGTTTTTCCTTAAAATAATTTTATGTTTTGTCATCAACAAAAGGGAGATTGTTAATACAAATAAGCCGTAAAAAGGTTTATTTATATTTTACGATCTTCTAAATGTTTTGTCGATAACAAACGTAAAATCATTTTAACGAAACAAATAAAATACGTAAATGGTTTGGGCCAATAGTTTTCTAACACACTTACATTTTCACATAAAACACTAAAACAAGTATAAGTGATTTTATGATTTAGTAATACATATGTACAACAACTAGTGTTTACATATTGGGCAAACATATACATAACTAGTATGTATTACAATGGGTAATATAAATGGGTAGAAACTTATGTATTTGACCCATTGACCAAATACATTGAATGTAGCTAGGTACAACCCAAAGTCCATGACCTATACCCATTAAGCTTGACCCATAACCCATTGCATGACATCAATCATAAGTCATATATGGATAAATGGCCCATAGTTTTAATCCATGAACCATGGACTAGATGCATTGCATCTTGTAGATACATTGTATCTACTTGGATACCCATGATTCATAACCCATGACCCATGACCCAAAACCCATGGGCAAGGCGTCCCCACGGATCCCCGATGATACTGGACGGATCCCTCAAGTGAGGATCCGTGGGATCTGTGGAACGATGGTTGTTTTCTTCTATAAATAGTGAGCCATTTCTTCCTTTTGGTTGCCACTCCCACACATACTTTCCCCAAGTATTGTAATCCTCAACCACGCATCCTAAGGATCTTTCTATGTAGTTTGTCTTTTGTTTTTGTGTGATTCTCTAGGTTCCTCTTAAAGGCGAGATCACCACTTCTTGAAGTCGAGCAAGCTCAAGTCCATGAGTTGCCATGCTTCATCATCATCAAGACTCTTGAGGTTCTCTTGTTGATACTTCTTTCTTCCTCCTTAGAAGTGTTGTGTCCAAGGCATTAGTGAAGGATGCCGAAGAGTCAAGGCAAGCATTAGTGAAAGGTGCTTAACGTCCGTGTCAAAAGCATTAGTGAAGAATGCTAAAGGAGTCAAGACGAAGACATTAGTGAAAGGTGCCAAGCGTTCGTGTCAAGGGCATTAGTGAAAGATGCCTAGAAGTCAAGTCAAGTGGCATGAGTGAAGGATTCCATGTTTGTATACTCGATGAGGTGCATCGATATAAAAATAGAGATAGGTTGTTTCCAAGGATATTGATATCCTTGGTGATGTTGTAATAAGGAGTTGGTCTCCATTGGGGTTAGGTGTTGTGTAGTGTTGGGTAGTAGTTCCTCCATTGTAATGGAACTCGGTACTTAGCCTAGTATCGGATAAAAGGTAGGCGACGTTGTGGTAGGTGTGGTTCTCCTTTGTGAAAGAACCCGGTGGCTAGACTAGTACTGGAAAAAGAGTAGGCGACGTTGTGAAGGCTTCTCCGCCATAAGGAGTTGGTTTCGTGTAGTGATTACGAACTCTCGAGTTGGTGACTCGGGGAGTGGAGTAGGGCAAGGAAGGTGTCCTTATAGCCGAACCACTATAAATACTCGTGTCGTGGTTATGTGCTTCTTACTCTTTATCTTTCATTACACATTTATTATATCAATCTATCAATGTCCAACATACACATCCAAATGGATTGACATAAGTCGATCTAAATATTTTAAAACGAAGTCTTAATTGATAAAACTATTCAACCCCCCATCTAATTTTTCACAGATGTTATTTTTCGAAAAACTCTAAAATGTTTAGAATGCAAGAATATGCTAAAATCTGTAGTTGTTATTGGCGAAGAATATCCTCGCCAGTGCCTATAATAGCCTTTTAATGGTGAGGTTTTGGCGAGAACATGTCCTAGCCAAAACTATGGTAGGCCCAATCAATCTGGGCTGCAAATTTAGTTAATTTTATTTAAAAAAAATTTATTGATTAATTAATTAATAAACTAATTAGTTGGTTTAATTAGGGTTTGGTTTTGGCAAGGACATGTCCTCTCCAAAGGTCATGCGGTCCCCATATGTTAAACTTTTATTAAAAATTGTGTGTGTACCACATGGTTGTCACTAAATGTCGAAATCCGTCGCCGCCAAAGGCATTAGCGACGGGTATAAGCGAGGACTCTTTGACGAGGAAATGTCACCTCAAAAGTCTTTACCGAGGACATGTCCTCACCAAATGCCTCAAAAAGTCATCGCCAATGGGCCGGTGTGTAGTGAATGCTTAATATTTGTATTATGGGGGATTAGTGAACATGTGATTCAAGTGAGACTTCTTTAGTTGTAATCCAAGTAGGATTTCTTTAGATGTAAAGTCGCTGCTCCTCCCGACTGTCGGTTGTGATCTGACGTCGAGTTATCCTGATAAAACCGGTGCGATTTTGGAAAAATTCGGAACATTTACATCTTTAGAATCGAAAAATTTCACAAAACATCCATTATGACTCGATACAAGCATTTGACTCGAACAAACACACATTAATATCTTTTAATTAATTGTAATTCTCATGTTTACATTTCTTATGAAAACGTGTGTAATCCTCCTACACTTATCCCTTTTGTAAAATACCTTTATATGTAATTAAGACGAGGTTAAAGACAAAATAAAGCATTTTACAAATTCAAACATGAGAATAAACAATCAATAAAGATATCGACACAAAATAAAAATGAAAACAAATACACATGGGTTGCCTCTCGAAGAAGCGCTTGTTTTGTTCGAGTCACGAGCTGACTCTACCCTTATTTAACGGATAAAGGGAGGTTTTCCCTACACTTAAGTTTAAGTGCGGGTGATAGTAGCGATACACACCCTTAGGGTGGAAATTTGCTACGTGAGGAGAGGGTGATGGGTGATGTATATGCTCAAAGGGGTGTGCTCCATTCATTCTAACCTTACCTAATTTTATGGGTGTAGCGGGTGAATAAAATCTCTCTCCTAAAAATGGATCATCTTCTATCAACTTCAAAAGTTTCTTAGTTAAGGATCCATCTTGACCTAATAAACCCGGTTTAAACCCATAATGTTTCTTGTTATCAACCATGAATGGGTGATATAAGTGTGTAAAGTCATGGGTTACTCCTATATTAGCTTCCACTCTACATGGCCTAGAGTCTACCACCTTTATCAAGCAACTACCCGGACTATTTATTTTGATGGGTGGATTAGGGCCAAATTCAATTCCAAGATTCACATCTAAAGGCGGAAAATTGGGTAAGGTTTTGGTTGAGGCTCAGGTTCATCAAAATTAGGAACTTCCCAGGACTAAGAGAAGTCATGACAACAAGCATCTAAACCTACATTCTCTAGTGGCGTTTGGTCCAAAGGTTCTATATCAATCGGGGTTCCTATAGTCTCTTCTACTTCTTCCGGGTAAGTTATAGGCGATGTGTGTTCCTCAAGTGATGGTAGGGCTTGCGGGCTTGGAGTTTCCACCTCATTCTTCATTATATCTAGATCTCCTAAATGTTCATCATGTGTTTTAGTATGATCTAACCCAAATACACTCCTAAGTATCTCAAATCCTTCTTTAGCCATTTCAAATTCTTGGTCCGATTCATAAGAATCATTCTCAAAAACTATGTTCTATTTGCCTAAAGGATTCCTCACGCGTGTCATATGTTTTGGTGAAATCTATCCCACACATGCAACTAGGTAGTCCAACTATAACCATCTCACAATCTTGTTCGGGTTTAGGTTCCATGTTCTTAAAAACTAGGTCTTTTTTATCATGATGCCTAAGGTTGGATAAATCCTCCTTATCCATTTCCTCAAGTTGTGACAACTGATGGTTTATGATTAGGAGGCTTTTCTCAAAAATTTTCTAGAGGGTCTCACTAAAAGGAGTTGATTCTAACAATGATCATTGAATAGAAGCCACACAAACACAAAATTTATCAAATCCATCCAACCTTACACCCGTCTCCTTTTGGATATCTCTAAGATCACTCACAAATTCATTAGAATAATAAAAAGCAATCCAATCTGCGAAATTCAATTGTTCCTCATTTGTTAATGATTAAATGCAGCTTCACTTGCCATAGCGACAAATGAAAAGGGTTTAACGAACACAAACACAAAGAAGGGGGATAGACTATGAGGAAGCTAAAAATGAGAAAAGGTCTTACTTGATAGGAATCAAGCAAGGGAACCTAAGCGAGGCAATCTAACTAGCTATTCTATTCCCGTGTGGCGCCAAAAACTTGATACACTTACACAGTAGCGTTCGGGGTCAAAGGAACTTCCTTTTCGTCGAGCAAGTTTTTCAACACCCTAGGCGGTGAACCTAATCGTTGTAGTGTAGTATTAGGGTAAGCCACGGGTATTGATATCATTCTCTGGGAATAGTAATGCTAGTGAGAAGTTACTACGCTAAGGTTGGGGTTGAGGAAGATTTTTTTTTTTTTTTTTTTTATCTTTTTATATTTTTTTAGGAAATAGAAAGGTACGAATCTCGGGGTTTGGATTTGGGGGTTGGTATTTCTACCGATTACTCTACTTATCTAATTATCTAATTAACTAAGCTAAGGGTAGTCTATGTCTATTGTTGTGTGCTCGTATGATGATTAAAAATGTGTTTACTTAGGTTTTATTACTCCTTAATTATCTCCTATTGATGGTTGAATTGTCACGTCCTTATTCTTAACGCGTTGTGTTTCTAAGGTCGTAGGGTATCGTTTATCCCTAACTCTTTGAAGCTACCAAGGTTAATGACTACGAAATCTCTAGGATTCATAAACTTAACACTAAGGTATTCTTTGGATGTTTAGCCTACAATTCCACTAGTAACTATATTCTAAGGTTCAACAAAGATTAATAAAGCATTAATAGCACAACGAATGACCTATCGCAATACTAGGTCAATCACAATTAAGATAAGAGACAACCAATCAATATTCAATAACTAGGTTTCATATTACCTAAGCAAACACACAAATAAATTAGCCGGACATGGAGAACATGCAAGCATACACACAATCAATTGAAGACATGATTGAATTAATGAAGTAAAACACTTATCTTGATGTAAGATAGGGTATGGAACCCTAAAATACTGTACAAGACAGCCTTGGTTCGGTTTAGGTTTTTACTCCACAAAACTACACACCGAAAAATTAAATTCGATTCTATATATAGTGTTACAAACTGCGGCGTCGCTCTTTAATTGTGACGCCGTCGGGTCGCCGTCATTAGGGTTTCGTCTTGGCCACGTTTGCATTGTGACGACGTCACCTTATGCCCGTGACGCCGTCTCCTTGATCTCGGCGCCGTCTGGATCAAATCTAGGCCGTCTGAGTGCGACGCCTACTCTTTTAAAACCGATGCCGTCACTTGTAAATAAGCAATTTAGCTCTTGAGTCGTCACAAGACTTGTTCCGACATCACAAGTAGAACTGGCCGTCCCCTTGAGTTCCAGACTGAGTGTCACGATTCTTGACTTTGGCCATTTTCTTCGTATATTCGTGCCTTTTCGTCCAAATAAGTGCCATTCGAGCAATTTGCCTTCAAGAGACCTAAAAAGTGAAAAAGTACGAAATTAAGTAGTAACGGATACAAAAGTGATCAATTAAGGGCTTAAATAACCCCTCAAAAAGGTACCTTTTAAATCCTTATCAAATATCCCTACACTTGGTATTTGCTTGTCCTCAAGCAAATGTGCTTTTAGCCAATTGATTTCTAAATTAGGGGTCATGAAGCATTAGTTTAGAGCGATCCACAACACATATAAGCCCATAAAAGTCATAACAAGCACGAAAATTACATACTAGCACCTCATGGGGTGTTTGGATACTCGCATCTCTCGGTGTATATGAAATATAACAAGTTAGAAATGGAAGATAAACACTCATTAACCGGTCCTAGTACATAGATTACCATAGGCTAGAGACTAGATCAAACCTCCATCGCTTTGGCCTAAGCACCTAGGAAAGACTATCCAAGAGGTCTTTTAAAGGGTTAGGCTTACGGTAGGGAAACAAAGGGTTTGGTGGGATAGGCGATTTAGTGGTGGCAAGTCAAAAATCTTTATGTTACAAGCATGCGAAGAATGGCGTTGCTAAGCCAAGACTTGACACTCTAAACTCTAGATAACTGAAATAAACAAACATAAATTTAAAGATAGATGTAGGATGTAGCCCGTATGTTTTTTTTCATTCATTTTTTTTTTCATACACTCTTACTCTACCATCCCCTACGATAACATCAAAATAGTAGGGATTTATAGGCACATCCCTACACTTGAGTTTTTATTATTCTAACACTAATTTGACCATAATTGAAAAGATCAAAACACTTGGAGTACATTATTATGCAAATAAAGGGAATTTGAATTTAACGTTCCCTTCCCGTCATTTTATAAAATTTAACTTTTCCCATGAGTCCCAATCGTCCCAAAACTGTGTACAAAGGATATGACTCAACTTAGCAACTTATGCAAGCAACTAGATAATTGAACTAAGGGTTTAGTGTGATAACAATAATGCACTAAAAGTGAGTGCATACAAGGTAGGCTAAGGCGATTTGGGTGTACATTTGGGGGTGGATTATAAACAATGCTCTTCATTGACATTTCGGAAAACCGAAACATCACGAGAACCGCGAAAAGGATAGGCTCTGAGGGGTTAACTAGGGGTATCGTGTACTAAATATGAGTACAACGCAAAGGTGTGGGGGAATTACTCAACCGATGTGGAAGAAGTAATTATATTACAGGTATCAAACAAGGGTTATCCTAATGCCTCTTATCATTTAGTTATTTCTAACTACACAAGTGTAGTCTTACTAGCGATCTCGAAATGCATCACAAAATAAGTTCTAGAGTCTATTATACTACCGGTTCACACTCTAAGCATTAAAGATGAATGCTTTAATTCCTACATATCTAAGGGCGATCCTCACATTTTGGGTGGAATTTAAGTGGTAAAGGGTTTTTGTGCTAGTCATGTAATTTCCTATCCATGAGACGCTTTATTAAGACTAATGACCCACTCCTATATGTCATGAAAAAATTTAAATTTGGTGCCAAAATTACCCTAACCGATATCTCTCATGGTTTATTACACAAATGAAATTGGACAAAGCAAATAATCAAGGATAAGCATAGTTTCAAAGTTCCGTTTAATTTCCTCCCTACACTTGAACGAACATTGTCCCCAATGTTCCCGAAAGTATCAAAGTTATGATAATGGAAGGTAATTAAAAGCGAAAGAAACTAGTACTCCCGATTAGCTCGGTAGGATCCGTGTGAAGTGGTGGTTACATCTTTCTTCAAGAAGAATGTTTTGCGTGAAAAGCTCCTTCTCATCTTATGTATCTTCTTCTTGATAAATTAAACATGCACACTTGAAGAAAACAAACGAAACCTTCGTAAAATCGGCGGTAACAATATATATAAGACTCTACTAAAGTAGGATATAATGCTTGTGGAATGGATGTTTCTGATTTTACGGAAAATTCCAAAATTTATAAGTAGCTCGAAAACGAGAAAAAGTAATAAGTTGTTTACTTGCTCCTCGGACGCCGTCGAGTTGCGATCTGACGCCGTCATGTTTACATTTCTTATGAAAATGTGTGTAATCCTCCTACACTTATCCCTTTTGTAAAATACCTTTATATGTAATTAAGACGAGGTTAAAGACAAAATAAAGCATTTTACAAATTCAAACATGAGAATAAACAATCAATAAAAGATATACACACAAATAAAATGAAAAACAAATACACATGGGTTGCCTCCCAAGAAGTGCTTGTTTTTGTTCGAGTCACGAGCCTTACTCTACCCTTATTTAACGGATAAAGGGGAGGTTTTCCCTACACTTAAGTTTAAGTGCGGGTGATAGTAGCGATACACACCCTTAGGGTGGAAATTTGCTACGTGAGGAGAGGGTGATGGGTGATTTATATGCTCAAAGGGGTGTGCTCCATTCATTCTAACCTTACCTAATTTTATGGGTGTAGCGGGTGAATCAAATCTCTCTCTTAAAAATGGATCATCTTCTATCAACTTCAAAAGATTCTTAGTTAAGGATCCATCTTGACCTAATAAACCCGGTTTAAACCCATAATGTTTCTTGTTATCAACCATGAATGGGTGATATAAGTGTGTAAGGTCATGGGTTACTCCTATATTAGCTTCCACTCTACATGGCCTAGAGTCTACCACCTTTATCAAGCAACTACCCGGACTATTTATTTTGATGGGTGGATTAGGGCCAAATTCAATTCCAAGATTCACATCTAAAGACGGAAAATTGGGTAAGGTTTTTTGTTGAGGCTCCGGTTCATCAAAATTAGGAACTTCCCTAGGACTAAGATAGAGGTAATGACAACAAGCATCTAAACTTACATTCTCTAGTGGCGTTTAGTCCAAAGGTTCTATATCAATCGGGGTTCCTATAGTCTCTTCTACTTCTTCCGGGTAAGTTATAGGCAATGTGTGTTCCTCAAGTGATGGTAGGGCTTGTGGGCTTGGAGTTTCCACCTCATTCTCCATTATATCTAGATCTCCTAAATGTTCATCATGTGTTTTAGTATGATCTAACCCTAATACACTCCTAAGTATCTCAAATCCTTCTTTAGCCATTTCAAATTCTTGGTTTGATTCATAAGAATCATTCTCAAAAATTTGATCACTATGTTCTATTTGCCTAAAGGATTACTCACGCGTGTCATATGTTTTGGTGAAATCTATCCCACGCATGCAACTAGGTAGTTCAACTATAACCATCTCACAATCTTGTTTGGGTTTAGGTTCCATGTTCTTAAAAACTATGTCTTTTTGATCATGATGCCTAAGGTTGGATAAATCCTCCTTATCCATTTCCTCAAGTTGTGACAACGGATGGTTTATGCTTAGGAGGCTTTTCTCAAAAATTTTCCAGAGGGTCTCACTAAAAGGAGTTGATTCTAACAATGATCATTGAATAGAAGCCACACAAGCACAAAATTTATCAAATCCATCCAACCTTACACCCGTCTCCTTTTGGATATCTCTAAGATCCTCATTTGTTAATGATTCAAATGCAACTTCACTTGCCATAGCGACAAATGAAAAGGGTTTCTGAACACAAACACAAAGAGGGGATAGACTATAAGGAAGCTAAAATGAGAAAAAGCTTACTTGTTATGAATCAAGCAAGGAACACGAGCGAGATAGAAATCTAACTAGCTATTCTATTCCCGCAGCAGTGCAAAAACTTGATACGCTTACACAACAGCGTTCGGGGTCAAAGGAACTTCCTTTTAAATCGAGCAAGTTTTTCAACACCCTAGGCGATGAACCTAATCGTTGTAGTGTAGTATTAGGTAAGCCACGGGTATTGATATCGTTCTCTAGTGGAATAGGAATGCTAGTGAGAAGTTACTACGCTAAGGTTGGGGTTGAGCAAGATTATTTTTTTATCTTTTTTTTATATTTTTAGGAAATAGAAAGGTACGAATCTCGGGGTTTGGATTTGGGGGTTGGTATTTCTACCGATTACTCTACTTATCTAATTATCTAATTAACTAAGCTAAGGGTAGTCTATGTGTATTGTTGTGTGCTCGTATGATGATTAAAAATGTGTTTACTTAGGTTTTATTACTCCCTAATTATCTCCGATTGATGGTTGAATTGTCACGTCCTTATTCTTAACGCGTTGTGTTTCTAAGGTCGTAAGGTATGCGTTTATCCCTAACTCTTTGAAGCTACCAAAGGTTAATGACTACGAAATCTCTAGGATTCATAAACTTAACACTAAGGTATTCTTTGGATGTTTAGCCTACAATTCCACTAGTAACTATATGCTAAGGTTCAACAAAGATTAATCAAGCATTAATAGCACAACGAATGACCTATCGCAATACTAGGTCAATCACAATTAAGATAAGAGACAATCAATCAATATTCAATAACTAGGTTTCATATTACCTAAGCAAACACACAAATAAATTAGCCGGACATGGAGAACATGCAAGCATACACACAATCAATTGAAGACATAATTGAATTAATGAAGTAAAACACTTATCTTGATGTAAGATGGGTATGGAACCATAAAATCTTGTACAAGACAGCATTGGTTCGGTTTAGATTTTACTCCACAAAACTACACACCGCGAAAAATTCGGATTCTATATAGTGTTACAAGCTGCGACGGCGTCACTTTAATTGTGGCCGCCGTCGGGTCTTGCCGTCATTAGGGTTTCGTCTTGGCGTTAGCATTGTGGGCGTCACCTTATGCCCGTGACGCCGCCTCCTTGATCTCGACGCCGTCGGATCAAATCTAGGCCGTCGAGTTGCGACGCCTCTCTTTTAAAACACGATGCCGTCACTTGTAAATAAACAATTTGGCCACTGAGTCGTCACAAGACTTGTTCCGACGGCGTCGCAAGTAGAACCTGACGCCGTCCCCTTCAGTTCCAGCAGCCTGAGTGTCACGATTATTGACTTTGGCCATTTTCTTCGTATATTCGTGCTTTTTCGTTCGAATAAGTGCCATTCTAGCAATTTGCCTTCAAGAGACTTAAAAAGTGAAAAGGAACGAAATTAAGTAGTAACGGATACAAAAATGATCAATTAAGGGCTTAAATGACCCCTCAAAAAGGTACCTTTTAAATCCTTATCAGGGACGCATATAATGTTCATCAGAATTATCATGGTTTCTTTGAATTTGTTGTTAACTTTGAAAAAAAACGAAAAATTGATTGGTGTATATTTATGTGGTGAGATGTGATCAATTACAATGACATGGTGTATATTATTTTAAACGGCGGTCTGTAATGAGTACATTTTTGTAGGAAACACGTTGTGTACTTTTTTCAAAGACTATATTTTATACTAGCATTTTTTAATGGAAAAGGTAATACCCGTCTTGCCAAATGCAGGTGGGCTCATGACGTCTTCCTTAAAATTCACATTTGCTCCGGAAAAGGTCGAGGTTGAGGAACCGTTTTGGGTAAACGGGGTCCCGCTTTGAAATCGCGTGCCCCTTACTTCACTACTGAATCGTAGTTTCTTCGCCTGTCGTTTCGGTCGAGATTTGGCGTGCAAGAAAAAGTACGAGACTTGTGTCATCTTGATCGGAATAAGATGGTGGTGTAGATGGTGCAGTTTCCAGTAAGAATGAAATTATGTGCGACAAAATATGAAATAATAAAGTTTGATGTGTAGTTGGTTATTAGATAAAATGTTAAATATGTAACAAACGAATACAATAGGACACAAGATTTTTCGATATGCCACAAAGTCAAACTTTGAAATGAGTGGCATATTGCATCGTAGAAATGCCAATTTATCCAATAACCAAAAACAACTAAGAGTCAAACGCATTCTCATTAAAAAAACATTCCCATTCCATCAAGGAGACATTAACATAATCTATAATCATCTAATATTTTATTATTTGAGTACACGATCAATTAGCTACCTAATGCAGTTATTATTGTTTATTTTTTGGAGAATCCTACTTTGACACTTCAATCAAATAGACATTAACACATAACAATCCAAAGAGATACAAGCGCAGAAATAGACTGATCGATAGTTTATAAAATAAGTATATTATTCACAAAAATTACACGAAATCGGGTTCAAAATCGACGTGAATCACCAGCATGACTAAGATTCCTAGATAGCCTTGAACGACTATCTCTAAGATCGTTCTTACTCGCGAAAATGAAGGTGTCATCTCTAAAAGAAGAAGCTCTATCTTCATCGATTCTCCCCATCCCAACACTGGAATTCCTAGGAACATTTTTCCTCGACTCACTTGCTTGTAATTGTTGTATTTGCCTTTCTATCATGTATCGTTCAATATCAGCCATACTTACTTGAGTTACGCTAGCAGAACTAGCCCTTACTAAGCCTCCTGCAGATGATTGCTCACGGCCACGACCATCATCCAACATGTTGGTGCTAAAGCTCCTAGGAAGCTGAATGGTTCGGTTAGCTTCTTTCACGATCCTCGTTGGGCGATTATAGGTGGTGCCGAAATTGGTCATGCCTTTTACGTAGAATTTTTTCACTTTACCTAGAGCTCGTATCGGGGTCATGATGATCCAAACGATCAAAATTGGTTTCTTTTGAGATGTTTTGTTGCTTCCCATTGTCTTGGTCTTATTCTTGCTTCTTATTTTATGTGTGAAAAGTTCAAAATTGGCTTGAGTGAAGGATGAAAATGGTGAATTATATATAGAGGGTTAGCAAGTTGATTGAAACATTCAAATAGAAGACACTGGTTGAACGATTAAATGTCTGACCTTTTAGGCTTTAATTTCATCAACTAGGAGTGGGAGTTTAAGAGGCGGCTATTTTAAATAAAGTGCCATTTATACGTGGTCAAATGTGTGAACGGTACGACATTTATTAATATTTGCACTGTATCTTTCTTTACTAACAAAGTTATAGGTTGATGATTTAATAATCATTGTTAGACTAAGGCAAATTGCACAAAAGATTATTTCATTTTTAAGTCAATTTAAAGTAATGCATTCAAGGGTGGTTGTGCCTCATGATCTTGTATTTGTGCTCCAAACAGCAGGACTATTCATTGAAACTGTCAACTCCACTGCCAAAGACATGAATGAGTCAGTGGAGCTACTCACTCAGCACATTGCAAACATCAGTCCAGCATCACCACCTCCAAGTGCTAATACTGAGGGGGAGAAGAATGCAAGTGAGGGGGAGAAGAATGCAAGTGCTGTGAATAACAAGTTAAAGAAGAATCTCCTTTTGCTGATGATTAAGATGAGATGACTCATGACAGAATCATTCCAGAGACCCCAATATCTGCTCAGGGGGAGCAAGCAAACCATGAGTCGGCATCTGAAAGTGGGTCTTCAGCTAACACCAATCCAATGGCCATGGTCATTCATACATCAACTGAGTCTGAGCCTGGACCCAAGAAGCTGAAGCTGATGATTTCTATCGCAGAGCCCATTCCAATAAGTTCATTCAGAGCTGTTAAAATTGAAAACATTCCATTTGAGCAGTTTGCTGAACAACTATTCAGCTCTGGTAGATAAGAGCATTCAAGTACATTTCATATCTCTGTATCAAACATTCCAACTCTTCAAAGAGAAGGAAAAGGCATTGCTCCATCACCTGATGATTAAGCATTGGTGAAAATATTGCCACATTTGGAACAAAGTGGGCCAACTCCAGATCTGTCACACTTCTCTGAATTCAGAACAGCTAAGGAACCACCTATGACCTTAGAGTATGCTGCTAAACCTTTGGATGAGCAAAAGAGACTTGCCAATCTGAGAAAAGCTGAACTAGAATCAAAGAAGGCACTGGATCGAATGAGCTTAGCTCAGAGAATGGATCAGAGGAAGGAGATGGAAGAACTAGAAGCTCAGACAAAAGGCTGGTTGAAAGAACAAGAAGGGAGTACAATGAGTGCATGAACAAAAGGGCTAATAACTTACATATCACTTCATTCAAGTAGAAAATTGAAACTGACAAGAAAGCCACGATGACAATAATAAGAAATCATCATCCCTTGAACTACAAAGTCCACAACGACTAATAATTGGGGTTCAGTGAATGGGTTGAAGTCCATGGGTTAGCAGTTAAAAAATTGTAAGTTAGCCACTCAATTGTTGAAGAATCTATCTGCCAAGTTTAACTGGGTCATGGAATCAGCGCAGAAGCTTGGGATTCCTCTTCCTCCTCAGCTACTACAAATGGATATACTTCTCCCTGAAAAGAAAGTAGCAACTAGGGGCAAAAAGTGCACAAGAATGAACATGATGAAATCTTTGTCACCAAAGAGCCAATAGTAGATGGGTCAGAGAGGAACTTAGTTCCTCCTCAGGGTGTGTTTGGGAACTGGCAACTGTGCTTTCAGAGACAAAGTGAATTTCCACTTGCTTCTACGGTTCAGTTGATTCATATCTACATCAGATCATTAAGATGGATAGTGACTTTGCCAAGATGTTCTCAACTCAGATGATGTTGGAGATTGAAGGGAGGCCTGATCTTTAACAGGCTAAAGAAATTATAGAAAAGATGATACGCCTGGGCCCGAGTCCATGGCCTATTAAGGTCTTAGGGTTTTACCCTACTTTGTCTTATAAATACTCTTGTAATCATTTATTATAATTCAATCAAAGTTTAAGATAAACAAATCTCTAGTTCTTGTCTTTATTTTCTTAAGGAGCTCGCACACGCTAAAAGTGGTGCCTTATCCCGATACAACCCCTAACTGGGTCGTACCAATTGGTGCTTTCATTGCTACCAAAAATAAAATAAAAAAAATAAATAATAAAACAATACTGTTCATCGGCTATTGTTCATCAGTTACTATCCATCCGGAGTACTTTTCATCGCCAGAATTGACTGTTTCATCGAGTTACCATGAACGAACAAGCCATCCGGTTACTTTTAAAGGAACAATCCGATGCCTTCATGGGACAGATTGCAGCATTGAACCAAGAATTGTAAGCAGCCAAAGCATTGGTTTTGTCACGTCACGTATCGGGGTCAGGTGGTGATCAAGGACCGATACCGCGTTCCATGCGGTTAGATGTTCCAAAATTCAATGGAGCCGATCCTGAAAGTTGGATATTCGCCATTAACGAATACTTTGAACTTCTTGCAACACCAGCTGGGCAGAGACTAAAGGTTGTGGGTTTCAATCTGGATGGGGACGCGGCCGAGTGGTTTCATTGGATGACACGAAACAAGCTGATAACTAGCTGGGACGGGTTTTTGGAGAGTGTTCGGAATCGTTTTGGTCCTTCTAAGTATGAGGATCCTCGGGGAACCCTATATAAGCTTTTGCAAACAGGGACGGTGGCACAATATCAAAGTGAGTTTGAAAAACTCATGAATCGGGTGACGGAGATCTCAGAATCCTTACTCATTTCCTTTTATATATCGGGCCTTAAGCCAAGCCTACAACGGGAACTCCTAGTCTCAAAACCTACTACGCTCGGCGAAGCTTTTTCTTTGGCACGCATTACCGAAGCACGATTAGAAGACCAACGGTCTCCACCGTTGTCCACAAAACTAATACCGCGACCACTGATGTTACTCAAAGGCAACCTGCGACGTGTTTTTCAGTTATAAGTTCCGACGTGGACGTAGGTAAGCCACCCTTGTTACCAACACCCAAGCAAGCTACTACCAACACTAATGCTCGACCACTTGCTATCAAGTGGATATCACCACCGAGCGTCAAAACGCTGAACAAAGGGCTATGTTTTAATTGTGATAACAAGTGGATGCGAGGTCATAAGCGTCCCGGTCAGTTCTTATTATTGATGGCAGATGATGGTAATAACCCCCGGCAGGTGACGACCGCGGATGAAGAGAAAGCAGTAGCAACCGTCAATTCAGATTATAACCTTGAGGACAAGGTAATTTTTGAAGGAAGGGGGAATGTTACACACTCGCGGTTCATGGGATGGAACGAACCAACTGGATAACAACTGATCCGGTTTTGCACGGGGAATACGTGATGGGTTAGGAGATAACCATCATGCTTATCTATTGTTTAAGATGTTTGTTTAGGATATGTGTTCTAGTCGTGTTAGGATAAGTACTGTGTGAGTATCTGATGTTTAGGAAACATGTTTGTGTCATATTAGGATAAGTACTTCATGTTTGGGATTATCCATTTTGTAAGTATTTAAACTCATCGTATCAATGCAATCAGTAGGTTTTTGTCAAATAATTCTCTGTTTCTTCTTCTATTTTTCTCAGGAGCCTGCACTCGCTTAAAGAGGTGCTCTATCTTGATACTACCCGTAACGAGTCGTATCTGAATTGGTACGACCCGGTTAGGGGTTGTATTGGGATAAGGCACCACTTTTAGCATGTGCGATCTCCTTAAGAAAATAAAGACAAGAACTAGAGATTTGTTTATCTTAAACTTTGATGGAATTATAATAAATGATTACAAGAGTATTTATAAGACAAAGTAGGGTAAAAACCTAAGACCTTAATAGGCCATGGACTCGGGCCCAGGCGTATCATTCCTCACTCCTTTAAAACCACCTTGCCCTCAAGGTGTTGTCTTAAAACATTCTTAATTGACTTTCCTAAATAAACATGAAAACAATCCTAAACAAAGGCACGTAAATAAAGATAGATTATATGACATAATCTTTATGCCATACATTTGGACTTCTTGAGTCGTTTGGGCATCCTGTCCTCCTGCAACATCGGCGTAATCCGGGATCCCATAATCTTCTTTGAATTGTAGCCTTCGCCTTTTTCTTCTTTCGTATTCCTTTGCCTTGGACATAACACAACACCCTTCTTCCATCTTTTGCTGCCCCACGACTCATCTCGTGATATACCCACTTCAAACAAATAACCAAACTCTCTCCGGAAACATCTCTACCCTCCAACATCTTAATCACAAACTCCTTGATTAAACCCAAATTTATTTCATCTATATTATCATCAGATATACCACCTCCATCCTTAAGTAGCGATATCATTATATTTGACTCATCTTCGTCAACCCTACACACTTCACCACCACCAACAACATCTTCCACACTTTCTTTATTTTCTGAAAATTCGCTAAACTCACTACGAACTTCCATGCTTTCCACATTACTCTCACCAATATCAAAAACATCGTTTATCGCACTACTAACCTCAACAACACCAATATATTCATTAGCATCTAAGGACTCTTTAATCACATATGGAACTCCTTCACTTGGCCATGATAGAACGATATCTATTTTCTCTTCAATGTTCAGCTTTTTCCCTGCAATTATCTCAAAACGAGCCTCCATTATACGGGCTATGGAACAGGCTTCTCCTAAAGTTGTAGGCGCTATCCTTAAGAGTGCACATTGTAGAAGCGGTTTAAGTCTCGAAATATACATCGATTTAAGTAACGATTCAGAGATCCATGTTACTCGATTTGCTAGTACCACAAACTCACTCTCATATTCGGCCACCATACCCATTTGCAAGAGTTTAGAGAGTGTGTATTCCGCGTCCTGAAATCTGCCTCCTGATGCCATGAATAATACTCAAGCGATTAATAACTCAATTTTTTTTATGAACAGTACCCCCTCGATGAACAGTACGATGAACAGTCCCCCCCCGCCCTCGCGTGAACAGTGCGGTGAACAGTACACCTTGAATAGTTTTTTTTGTTTTTTTTAATTTTTTTTATTGGAACCCTAATTGTAAGCCCTCTTAACGAGAGCTCTCAATGAAAGCACCAATTGGTACGACCCGTTACGGATAATATCAAGATAGAGCACCTCTTTAAGCGAGTGCAGGCTCCTGAGAAAAATAGAAGAAGAAACAGAGAATTATTTGACAAAAACCTACTGATTGCATTGATACGATGAGTTTAAATACTCAAAAAATGGATAATCCCAAACACGAAGTACTTATCCTAATATGACACAAACATGTTTCCTAAACATTTATCCTAAACATCAAATACTCACACAGTACGTATCCTAACACGACTAGAACACATATCCTAAACAAACATCTTAAACAATAGATAAGCATGATGGTTATCTCCTAACCCATCACGTATTTCCCGTGCAAAACTGGATCAGTTGTTATCCAGTTGGTTCGTTCCATCCCATGAACCGCGAGTGTGTAACAAAAGAACTTAGATGATTTAAACTAATGTTATCGTTAATGAAAGTTCTTATTTTGTTGAAACGCCTCTATAAAATTATGTGTAAGAAGAAGTTGTTTTGCCCACTTACAATAATTTAGACTTAGTATAATTTATATCCAAATAAGAGGAGATTTTAGGCCAATTCAGTGCCCAATGGTCTCTGACTAAGATCCGAACATAAATTAGACAAAGTAAGATAAACAGTGATAAGACATCAGCTGAGAAACAAGAGTCGCTAAAGCATAGACTTCAGCGAGCAACCTTAGCAGAGTTTAAGTCATAGACATCGTCAGGGAAATCAAAGACCACTTGAAGACATACTCATCAGCTGACATGTAGAAGGAACTCGTTGAAGGTTCAAAGTGAATCAAAGGATGACAATACCGTGATGATCTTGATTACTCTCTGACACTACCAACCGAGCAGATCTCTGAATCTTTATAAGAGTTTAGGTGAGACTTATTTTATAAAGCAAAAAAGCGGGACAAGTGAGTATTTCAAATTAAAGTCTACCTAAGTACTAGTTGATGAAAATAGTGAACAGTTGGCAGAAGTGTTCACAAAAATAGATTCGGGATGTTTCCAAGAACAGAAGAGCATTTATGGAAGATGTACTTCTCCACTAGAATCATGACACGTCCCAATTACCCACTACCAAGTCAACCTCGTACCACTATATAAAGAATGTTGGTCCGGAGTAAATGTGGTCGCTTTTATTCTCTTTGTATCATTTATTTGAAAAGCGCATTTACTCCTTTCTCGAACTTCTAGGTAGACCACTGATAGTCAACGAGTCAATACAAGTTCGCTTGTAAACTTGATAGTCATCAGGTTTACTCGTTCAAAGAGTAATCCATACATTGTCATTCAACAAGTGTGATCGATAACACTTTGCAATTCTTTGATTATAAATCAATAAAGCATTACACGTTTGAAAAGTTAATCATTATGTTATACTTGAGTCGTTTTAATCTTTGTTTCACAAAGCCGGCATAAATTAGGACAAACAAGCAGGAGGGCTACGAACCTAAGAAAGTTAGGAGAGTATGAAAATAGGTAACTAGTCGAATAGGGATCAGTGACGGAGCTTGGAGAAATTTGTAGGAGGGGCCGAATAGAAGTTGTATAATTTTGGAGTGACCAAACTATATAACTCTTCTTATATAACTATATTTATGTGTAAAACATATAGAAAAATACATACTAAAGCTACATATTTATTTATGTATTTATTATTATTATTATTATTATTATTATTATTATTATTATTATTATTATTATTATTATTATTATTATTATTATTATTATTATTATTTTATTTTCATTAGAAAATCATAGGATTTACAAAAATTAGTGGGGAGCCGAGAAACTAATTGGCCCCCACTCCTCTAACTATAACAAAGCTAATCCTACTAAAAATATGCTCACAGAAGACGTGCGCCAATCTCCTGAGTCAACGAGAAATTTCGGATGCGCATTATTATTATTATTATCATTATTATTATTATTTTTATTATTATTTGGGGTGGGGGGGTGGCGGGGTTGAGGTCACCATCCCTTCCAGCCCTTGAGATGCTCCGTCCATGCTAGGATAGTCGACTAATATAATCGATTAGAAGTCGGTTAGGGTTTCGACCCTTACAACCAGTCAAACAAATGAGAGAGGGGGGAATGGAGATTTAGGATTAGAGGAATTGTTATGATTTGTGTTTAGAATGCTTTTATATATATATATCCTACAAAAAAACATTCTAGAGACCCTTATAATTATCCTGCGTGTATACAAGTTTGACAAGAAGTCAAACTACCCCCTTTAGAGTTTTCGGCCAAAACACCAATCCCTTATGGATTATGTTATGCCTTTTATTCATTTATGATAATAATCGTTTTACCCCACAATGAAAATATTATCACATTTTCATTTCCTCACTACTTCCATTTCATTTCATTACTCCTTTCTCATTTTCGCTCGCATGTTCCTTTTAGAGTACACCGGTGCGACCTTTAACATTTCGTGAAAACCACCGTGAGAGATGTTGTTCTTTGCACATAAATACTTTCACTTTCCACCCTCACACCGATGGCCAAAGTGAAATAATGACTCAACATTAGAATATATGTTAAGGGCACGTGTTCTTGATTTCGGGGGCAATTAAGATGGTCCTTTTCCTTGGGTTGAATTTTCTTACAACAATAGCTACAACTCAAGTATAGGTACCCTGCCTTTATGCAATGTTATATGGTAGAACATGTAGGACACTCGTGTGTTCAGATAAAGTTGAAAGAATATATTCCGAGGACGAAATCTTCTACAAAAGGGAAGGATTGTGACACCGTGAAACCAGATGAGGTAGTTTTATATTATAATGTCATTTTATTAGTTTGGCTAGTATAAGTAATTTTAGAGGACTTTTGTGTGATTGGTTAGTCATGAATAATAAGTAGAAAGTAAAACTTTAAGTCAAGGTGTTAAATTGTTAAGTATAGAAAGTTTTATGTGGCCTAAACCTTAAGAATGAGACTTGAGGGATCATTTCATCACATTAGCTAAGTATTACCAGAGTTTTAGTTATATCGCTTCCCATTTCACTTTCTATGACTTTCTAAAAAAGTGTAGAAGTGTGTACGTGTGTGTGGAGAGATGAGTTAGCAAAAGAGGAAAGAACATGAATTTTGGAAGTGATTTGATTAGAAAATTGTGTTTCGTGCAAGAGATTAATCTAAAACTAATATCCTTACAAGTAAGTTTGCATAATTTGAGTTAGGGTACATGCAAGATGAAATTGAGGGATTTTGGGTACAAATATTTTAACCTAAATGGTGTAAGTAGAGTTGGTAAGGAATGAAGTTCCTATAATGTTCATACTTAAATTTATAAATTAGGGGTTTTTCTTATGATCATGAATAATGATTAAGGATATGATAAAGTGTTTGGCATAAGGATAAACAATGTCTTAACCTCTTTTTGTTATTGCATTGCATAAATGCTAAATATTGTTAATGATTATTGTTCAGGAATCAAATGAATTGGTAATTGGCTTTCAAGTTAAGATAGTCGCGGATTGAGGTAAGTAATATGGTCTGAACTTGTGTTATAACTTTATCATAATGATATTTTATAATAATGAATATGTTATAGTATATAAGAAGCTTGGTATAGAAGTGTGGATCCAATGCTAGTGTTATAGTTAGCTATTCAATAGACTAGATAAGATATGTTATAGGTCTAAGTCTAACCTTTGGTTGGACGATTCATTGTTATAGTTGCTTCCCTATACGTGTTATAGCTTAGTTAGTTGTTTATCTAACTAAAGTTTATGACAATCCATTTTAATGGGTTATGTGTTATAGTTGTTATACCATTTACTTACTAAGCGTAATGCTAATATGTTTAGTTGTCATGTTTTGTAGGTTCAAGCGGAATTGACAAGGGTAAAAAGAAGGCTTAGGCTGAAAGCTCTTGAAGTAGAAACTACTAGTTATTTTTTTGTGTTTAGTGGGTAAGTAAAGATCTCAATCATGCTTCAACAAGTTACGACCCCCAAGCTTCAGTAAAAGTGTAGTAAAATTGTATTTCAAATGTTTTATGTCGGTTTTAGTCAAATGTTTTATTTCAAATGTAAAATTGTATTTCAATTGTTTGCAAAATGGGTAGAAATTAGGTGTTTGGCATAACACCCTCATCTCATTTTGATGTATTTTGATACAAAAGTCTTTCGCTTTTGCAAATTTATATAATATATGATGAAAGAAAGGTGTTTATGAGATTTAGAAATTATCGAGTCCCGTAGATATGTTTTCTAAAAAATGTAGCTTTTGATTACAGGTCTATACGAAATATAGGTTTTACCTCTATACGGCGTATATTGTTTTGAACGACGGTATGTGATAAATATTTTATGGGGAATACATTGTGTGTACTTTTTTCAAGGAGTATATTTTATAACTTTTTTAATGAAAAAAGGTAATACTTGTATTGTCAAATGCGGTTGAGCTCACGATGTCCTCCTAAAAATTCGCATTTGCTCCGCAAAAGGTTGAGTTTGAGCAACTGTTGGGGGTAAACGGGGTCTCGCTATGAAATCGCGTGTCCCTCACTTCGCTACTAAATCGCAGTTTCTTCGCCGTTGTCGAGATTCAATGTGCAATAAAAAGGAGAAGAGTGATGTCATCTTGATTGAAATAAGACGGCTGTGCAGATTTGCAATTTCTGGTAAAGAATGGTGATGTGTGTGACGAGATATGGAAGAATGAAGTTTGAAGTGTAACACCCCAACCCGACAAGGGTAAATATATCACAATACGGTTTCATATCAGAACTTTAAATAATATACAATAGCGGAAGCCTTTACAAAACTTACAAAAGATAATATAAATAACTTAATATTCAAAATAAATCTAAGATTCCTATTTCAAATCTTGCTCTTGTCTCTACTCTCAACCCAGATCAGCTATCCCATAAGCCCATCTTGAATGCTTAATACCTGCCGCAGGAAAAGAAAATGCGGCTGAGCTTACAAAGCCCAGTGAACAGATATAACAAAATACAAAAACTAAACAAAACATAAATACGAATTGAACAAAGAAACGAATAACAAAATCATAGCGGAACGAGAATAATGAATCATTAAGGATTCTGCAGAAACACAAATATACAGAAATCCGGAAGAACAAATAACAAATAAGAACAAACACATAGCACTTTGATGGCACAAATGCAAACACATTAAAATAACCAGACATTCAATGCATTCAGATAGTAGAGCTCACATAAGCCAAACGGAATAACTAAAGGCGAACGGAAACACTCTCTAGAAATAATCATGGCATTCATACAAATTAATCAACCCACATTTAACACACTTGATTCAATATTGTAGCAGCGGAAATAGCATTCAAATCATGGCAGTCTCACAAGCAAATAGAAACATAGTAGACAAACTATAACTAAATAGACAAATTCATAACAAAGCCATTAGCAATTACCAGAACATATATCATAAGCTAAACCATTTCCCATATCAATTCTTAACATAAACAAAGTCTAAACATAGCGGATCAATTATAGACAAATAGGTATATTAACAAATAATGAAGATTCACAATATTAATCGAGCAGATTATACGGAAAGAACTTACGAACAAACAAATACCCACTAGCATAGTCATCTTGCGGATCAACGAATTCACATAACGATAAACTAACATAACATCGGATGACAAAGATATGAATCATATTTAACATGTTAATCATAACCTAGCATAATAGACGGTAGTCACATAAACATACGAAAACATAAACACATATAATAACGTATAATAGGCCTAACACATAATTATAAACACTTGAACATACCGAATCATAACCAGAATACTTAACATAGAAATAACAGATAAGGGTTTAGTTAAACTACCACGAGCCCAGAACATATCATATCAAAACATCATAACTATATAGAAATAATCTTAGAAATAATTCGAAGTAGCTAGCTCCCAGAGTTTCGTGAAGATGCGTGTGCACACGACATCATTCATCGACAAATCATATCGGATAATGATCGGATCTAGGATGCATCCATACGCCCCACAAACATATATTGGTCATATAATATAACTTGAGCTCATACTAGATAACAGATTAGGGGACGTGGCGAACTTCACTCTGCTGCCCTAGAGTCATGTCAGAGGTGCATCACTGACACAGACATGGAACCCCCATGACTAGTGAAATAGTGGCTCGGGTGTCAAACTATCTTAGGTCAAACAGATTTTCATACATGACACAGATCATAATCAAACACAAAGTTCAACATATAACATATCAGATAACTCATATCATAAGGTTCATATTCAAATATAACAAGGTTCAACAAATGTGCATATCAAAGTCTTCCTAACATATAGTTCAAATCAGATATTGCATGGTTCAATAAAACATAAGTTCGGATAAGTAATGATCAAACAATCGGAAAAGGGTTCATAGCAATGGCATCGGAAACCCTAATAAGTAAAATAGGAAAGCTAACGAAAAGAACATCATAAGGAACCTTTCTTGAAAAGGTCGAATATCTGCACCTTAAAAGCCGATGAAAGGAAAAGCAAGCGAATGAATGAACACAAAGATATAACGTCGCGTCTCCTTCAACGAATCTACACGGATTATGATTTATTTAATACTTATTAGCATCATTAAGTTATAACGGATTCATCACATTAACATTCTTAGAGTTATAAGTATATTCTCATTTTATAAGCTTCTTATGCATTTGTAAGTGTGTTACCTATTGATATCATATTTTATCTTCCATTTTCTTAAACTCATATTTGGACCAGACTTTAACGATTTTTATAAAATACTTACTTAGCTCAAACGAAATCAAGCAAAATCCCAGAGGTTCCCATATGACTTAAAAGACTCTACAAAAATTGGTGGGTTCTATTTCCATGCTAAATGGCCTATGGAAAATCACAAGTCCAGACCTATCCAGAAAGGGATCAGAAAATACACTTTAAAAGTTTACGCTTATTGGACCTATTTAGACACCTTATAAAAATCCCCAGAACTCCCAGAAATTCATTCATGTCATAAATATCACCCCTGAAAAAGGAGAGCACCCAATTCCTTATGGTTTGAAAATGAAAAATCAAACAATCCAACCAAATTTCAGACCCGTTTTCTCAGCTTTGACACTTGATCTTGTAAAATTCAAAAATATGACTTAGACAACTCCAAATTCGACCAAACCACTTGGAAAAGTTAACTAAGACATAAAATAAACTTTTCCAACGAAAACCCAGATTATTGCACTTGTAAAATTCGATCTATGACACACACAAGTTCGACATATGATGCTGTCCAGTTTTAGGGTTTATTAAAACCAATATGAGCACATGTTTAACCTACCCAAACGCACCCATGACCTATGTAAGCCACACAAACTGATTTAATATCATCATATCAAGTTTACTCTTCCATATTTTCAGTCTTACAAATTTATATACACCTTTTAAAGAAACCATGCGACTTGATAATAAACAAAACGAACCCTAGATCAATATTAAACACCATACCTTTGTATCGACACCACATGATCATAACCTCCTTGGGACTCCCTTCTTGGTTTGATTTTCGAATGGCATAGGAGAAAAAATGAAGTTGCCATTCAATTTTGGATGAAGGAAAACTAGGGTTTTATGTTTGCAAAAGGAAGTCACGAACAAAAAAGAGGAGGGGTTTTCGGTTTGCATATGGCCGAACAAAAGGAAGGAAAGAAAAAGAAATGGGCCAAGTCCAAGCTTGTTTGGGCCTTTATTCAAGTGGAGTCTTTGATTTGCGACTAATGAGATTATCGGCCCAATGCAAAATTTATAAACGCGTGTTTCATAGTTTAGACGTGAGTGTGTGTTGTTTTATTTATTTACTCAAATTACGTATTTGCGAGTTAAGTTAGAAACATATTTAATGAGATTAACGTAATTTAGGTATTTTAGAAGTTTTAAATTTCAGGGGTAAAATAGTCTTTTAATACGTTTTATATTTTTAGGGTTTTACATGAAGTGTAGTAGGCTATTAAATAAAATGTTAAATATGCGAGAAACAAATATACAATGGATACACAAAAATAAAACGAAAATACATGAATTACAGTTTCAGATTTTTCTATATGTCACAAAGTCGCATCAAACTTTGAATGAGTGGCATATTGTGTCGTAGAAATGCCAATTTCGATTGTCAAAAATCATATCCAATAACCAAAAACACTTGTATTGGAGTCAAACGCATTCCCGTTCTATCAAGTAGACATTAACACAATCTATAATCACCTAAATTTTTTTATTTGAGTACACGATCAATTGGCTACCTAATGCAGTTATTCTTTGTGAATCCCACTTCTAACACTTTGTTCAAATGTAAAAATATAATGTTCATCTTAACTACTTATAAAGCATGCATGATATCTCTTAATCCCTTAATAGTTCTTAATTTTTAAATAATGTTTCCTTATCATACCTCTTAATATAAATGACGAGTTACCACAAACATAATGTTCTTGGTCCTCTTGTTCCAAAACACACGCATGAAAGCTAACACACGGTTGGGTATAATTAATTCAAACGACTTCTTATAATACCCATATTAAACAAGCATATCTTTACTTAAAAACAACCTTAAAAACCAAGCATACCTTTACTTAAAAAACAAGCTTATGAATGGCAAGTTAAACACACGGTTGCTTTTATTTATAACATCGCACTGACTTCACAATTTAAAAAAAAAAAAAAAAAAAAAAAAAAAAAAAAAAAAAAAACCGTGTGCCTTTTAAATGTAAATTTTAAAAACACACTAACAAAATAGTGAAATGACTTTTTATATTTAAATAGCAACAGGATTTTTTAGTGGCAGATAGATAGAGGCGGACCTATGTTGAAACTAGGTGATTCCTGGGAACCACCTTAGAAATTGAAACCCTTTAGAGGTTATGTGTGAAAAAATTTAGGACCTACCTTAGATTTAGATCGGGAACCACCTTATGTGTCTAGAGAAGAAGAAAGAACGACAGATCCATTAAGAAAACAAAATAAAACAACACTCAAAGTCTCTTTTAATGGAGGTTTAAAGGTTTGTGTGACTGTATATCTATGTGGTAAAGCAGAAGACCCAAAGTACATTATTTTCTTTATAGTGGTTAGTGTTTATTCAATATCTTATTTTTACCCTTCAACTTTAGCTTACTTTTTATTCCCTCACAAAAAGCAAAAAATGCATAGATATTGTTATTACTCTATATGTCGCAAAAAAGAAAAATAACCCAGCAGCTTATTTGGTAGTGCATCTATGTATATGTTATACTCGAAATAACTATATTTGATTGTCACTTTGAATATTGTTATTTGTTAGTGAAGATGTTGAAATCTTTAACATTAACTTAATAAATGATTGTCTAATATCGTGTATAAAAATTATGCACCGAAAGGTATAATCATCTGACATTACAATCATAAACTTTTTTTAAGCTATGCAAACCACGAAGACGTGTTTATAAACACCTTAACCATTAAATTCGACCCGACCCGACACATTGACCTGGTAATTGGTTGGCCCGTCGATTTGTGTTATTTTTACTATATTAAGGAACCACCTTAGTTTATCGGCTGGATCCGCCACTGCAGATAGAAATAGTGATATTTTGGTTACACAAAACGGTAGATAAAACACTTGACAAAAAATCATTGTAACTATATGTCGCTATAAAATTTCGTCAATATGCACGGCTATTCGTCTAGTTTTACATTAAAGGCTTATGTTTTAAGAGTCTGGACACTGAATATAACTAAGATGTGATGTTTTCTTAAAATTATGTATTACTATTATTATGTGTTACGCATCGAACACACAATCACTAAGTTGCATAACATAACATAACAATCCCTAGAGATACACGAACAGAAATAGACTGATAGATATCATGTTACTCTTCACAAAATTCATCAATATAATATTATTCTCAAAAATTACACGAAACCGGGTTCAAAATCGACGTGAATCACCAGCATGACTAAGATTCCTAGATAGCCTTGAACGACTATCTCTAAGATCGTCCTTACTCGCGAAAATGAAGGTGTCATCTCTAAAAGAAGAAGCTCTATCTTCATCGATTCTCCCCATCCCAACACTGGAATTCCTAGGAACACTTTTCCTCGACTCACTTGCTTGTAATTGTTGTATTTGCCTTTCTATCATGTATCGTTCAATATCAGCCATACTTACTTGAGTTACGCCAGCAGAACTAGCCCTTACTAAGCCTCCTGATGATTGCTCACGGCCACGATCATGATCATCTAGCATGTTGGTGCTAAAGCTCCTAGGAAGCTGAATGGTTCGGTTAGCTTCTTTCACGATCATCGTTGGGCGATTATAGGTGGTGCGAAATTGGTCATGCCTTTTACGTAGAATTTTTCACTTTACCTAGAGCTCGTATCGGGTCATGATGATCCAAATGATCAAAATTGGCTTCTTTTGAGATGTTTTCTTGCTTCCCATTGTCTTGGTCTTGTTCTTGTTTCGTATTTTAATTTCAATATGACTTTAGTTAAGGATGAAAATGGTGAATTATATATAGAGGATATATAGCAAGTTGATTGAAACATTCAAATAGAAGACACTGGTTGAACGATTAAATGTTTGACCTTTTAGGCCTTAATTTCATCAACTAGGAGTGGGAGTGTAAGAAACGGTTAATTTAATTAAGAGAAATGATACATGGACCCAAGGTTGTTAAGATCGGGATTCTACCTAGGATCTTTTTCGTCTTTGCAAGATCGTGATCGTAAGATCGGATCGAGATCCAAAGATCCTACTACAACGTCATTTTTTAATAGTCTTTGTAATATGATTCAAATCTACAAATGGTTATCTATAATTAATCAAAATTATATGAATGTTTTATGAAAATATTGTCCTAAATTATGAATAATTGAATGTTTAGCAAAAATCACGCTTTGTTTTCTTAATTCTATTAAAAGATAATCCATAACTTTTTAGTTTTTTAGTTTGCGGTTCGAGAAACGTAAGATCGGATCGGATTAGATCTTAAGATCCTACGGTCAAGATCGGGATCCTGTAAGATCTTAAGCTTTCTAAGATCCTACGTAGGATCCGGATCGTTTTTGCTTCGTAGAATCGTAAAATCGTGAGATCACAAGATCGTGATCGGGATCCCGACAACTATGCATGGACCTAATTTTAGGCAAACTTGCACCTAAACCACTTAAGATCATTCGATGGTTGTAAAATAAGTGGTCTGCATCTGCACCCATCAAGATCTTGACACTTGGTTTTGGCCCAAGTTTGGAGTCAAGTTTTAGCTAAGTTTGGTTCATATCATTTCTCTTTAATTAAAGTGCCATTTATACGTGGTCAAATGTGTGAACGACATTTATTAATATTTGCATTATTAGTCTAAGGGATAATAGCAAGTTGATTAAAAAAAAGGACATATTGTTTTGTTTACTAGTTATTTATTTCTAGTATTATCTCAGTATTACAATTCTTACTTTCTATAAAGAAAACGCATTGCAATGTGAAATTGAATTTAGATTAGTGAAGCAATAAATAATGACCTAAAAAAAATGTGAAATGTTTGAGACACACGTTTTAGGACCAAATGTGATTAGCTTGGTGTTTGGCAAAAAAAATACTGTAATAATAAAAGTATCGTTATTAACAAAAGCATTAATATAGGCCACCAACATTGTCCAACAAAACAATTGTATTATTAAAGATTGCATCACTCCTGCAACTACTAAGTCGAGGTCAACCATAGTTCATAAAGTATGAGGACCTAGCAACGTAGTTCACCCAATATCCATCCAATTGAATTGATCTACTCATACATATATATATGAATCTCCATGCAATCTTCTTGTAGGATAAGAAATCTATATGTGCATTGCTTTTTCACAATGCAACAATGATTGATCTCTACATTGACTAATTATGAGTAATGGTACTAACAAGTTTATTTGCCAGCGCGTTGCTGCGGGAATGAGTTGTTGATGATTGTATTTGTTTTCGTATTTTTGTTGGTTAAAATTTTGTAAATGTGACGTGATGTTGAGAATTAGTTGTTTGGTTGAATATATATATATATATATATATATATATATATATATATATATATATATATATATATATATCAACCTTATCACAAACCCAACACAAATACCACGTTAACACAAACAACACAAACACAAACGTTAAAGGATAACGGGCCACGTAATAAATTGCTAATGACCGCTTAGAAATAAGATGAGAAAGATGGTGACTTGAAGATATAAATTGTATATATGTGAGATAAAGATGAACACAATAAATTTGTATATTCCAAAGATGAAAAAGATGTTGTACACACACACACACTTTAAGCACACCCTCAAATGACCATTTGAGGGTATTTATAGTACAAGAGGCATAAAACCCTAAAGGCTTTAGCTTGGGCTTTCTTTGGGCTTGCAATGGGCTTGGATTGCTTACACTTAATAAAAGGCTAGCTTAACATAACTATTAGCCATTTAGCTTAGCCCAATCCACGAGCCCGTTGACTATTCTATCACGATATCTAACACACGTTATAAAGTTCCTAATCGTGAATGACCATCACTTCTAATAAAACTATTAAGGCTAACAATCTCCCCTAAGGGGTGGTCATTCAAATGATGCTCCACTTGATTAGGTCTTTACTTTTCTCGAGCTTGAACTTTGTGTGTAGATATAGAATAGTCTTGATTCTTTGTTCCTTCATGCTTTGTGATCGATAATGTGGTTGTTCGCCGTTGTCAACTTCGTTGGTTAGGTGTCTCCACGCCTTTCTCCACCATGCTCACACTTCTATTTGACTTTGAGTTTCCAATGATGTAGTTCTCGAGTCTTTACACTTTGTAGATTCTTTGACATTGACGAAGAATCATCTTTAACTTTGAGTTGCCTTTGATTTTGATGAGAACTTTCATGTGTTGTTGGTATGAGCATGTGGCGAGTCTCGCACGATCCATCCGCTCCGAGCTTCCATAAGAAGAAAACATAAAACATTGTTAGTAATAAGCGGATTCCGCACTTACAAGTTTGAATTTCGAGGGTGTTAACAAAGATAGTGTGAAAACACGCCTCTAATTCTCACAGAGGCCGCTCTCGAACCGGAGTCCCACAAGTGAGATAACGCGATATACCAAGTACATCTACAGCTCGGATGAGTCGCCGAGGTACACCAAGCATCACCCCACGATCAGAGACCGCTTGAGACACACTAAGCGTAATCCACGGAGATTACCGGTGACCGCTGTCGTGGTCGCTTGATGTTGACCTCGGCAGAGTTTCCATTCAATCATCAAGATCACAGATGTGAAACTTCTCATAAATGTTCGCAGATTGCTAAGATCTGCGTGGGACTCTAGAATATATCACTTGTGTCCTTATTGATGAACAACAAGCGATGTCATGTCAAGTGTTCCTATGAGATCTTTTGATGAATCTCGTGGCTCTAGACTCAATAGTGCATTTTGGTTTTCCGAGCGGAGACTAGGAGAGGGTCTCCTTCTTCAATACCAACGATCTCTAAGAGAAAGTCAATAGATTATGTAGGGTTCCCAGTGAGAATGAAACAAACCTTTTAAGAGGAATTGAGTGGCTAGAAGGTTTAGTGCAAGCAAGCGCCACCGGGTCCATGACGCCTTTGTCTTCAATACCGGTGTCATCTAGTGACAACCAAGAGTGTATGAATTGAACCCGGTTTCGCCCTAAGGTTGAATATGGAGGGCTATTTCTTTTCACCCTTTTCATTACATTTCTTTTAATTCTTCAACCCTTCTTTCTCCTTTCTCACATTACTCCTTTTTCAATCATTCCTAAGGACTTCTAATACTAACTATTTGTGATGTCCTTGGGTAGATCCTCCGCTCTGGCGGATCATAGGACTAATTTCCTATCCTTAGTCACCTTATAACTCCATGACCGTCCTATTGTTGCCATAAAACCATTTTTCTTGAAAATCTCTCAAAGTGTTTATGATAGAAAACATGTTTGAAACACTCCGAGAGTTTTATATTTTCGTAAACACTCCCCTTCACATGTGCTTATAAGTTTTGACAAATATGCACATAGAGGGTAGAGTTCGCACTTTTGAATTGATCGACTTTAAATGAACTAGACCGATTCGAGACACGCTTACATCACTAGAGAACTAGCTTGAAATTATTACCCGTCCCGGTCAAGTCCATAGAAAGTTTCGAGATGGTACATGATTCCTCGTCAATTCATTGGTTTCAACCGAGTCGAGCTCATTTTGAGATTCAAACAACGATCATTAAACTTTTTGATCACATTTTAATCACGTCTCCTCCCCTCAAAAATAGCATATTCGTGATATTTTGATATCAACGGATTAAACAACATTTTAGAATCTTTTGGGAGACAAACGGATTTGATTTAAGCATGAATTTGGAACATTTTGTTTTATACTCCCCTTTAATAAAGCATAATCAATTAAAGGGTTTTAGAGGAGTTATCTTGAGCACAAAATATTTTGAAAGATTTTGAAAATCTTTTGAACAATCTTGAAAAGGTGCTCAAGATGATGATGATTTCTCACCATTTTTAAATGTAGTGCATCAAGCGCACACTCATTTTTCGATCAAAGCACGAGTTTTGATTTGAAAATAATCAAAAGTCATCATTTTAGTCCGGTTTCGCATCGATGTATACGAAAGCCATTATTGAAGAAATTTTGAGAAACGACATGTTTTAGAAAACAAATTAAAGAACTCTCGCTCAAGCATCCGTACATGCCCGTATCATTGTTGAATGACATTTCTAGATACGCATGTAATATCGATTATACAAGAGACATGTCGTGAGAAGAATATTTTTGGATTTTTGATTTTATATTGTTTTTGTATTTTTGAAAGTTTTATATTTTTATATTTTGCTTTTGTTGGTTTTTCAAATTTTGTATTTTGTTTTTCAAAAATATTTACAATAAGCTTTTGGAAAATCATTTTCAAGAAGATTCGAGAAGACGTTCTAACTCCTCGGGGTTAGGTTCAGATTCCAATTCGTCGAACTAAATACTCAAACCTTTCTTTTGGAAGGGCTTTAGTTAATAGATCGGCGAGTTGGTAATCGCCTTCACGAAAAATAATTCAACAAGACCATTTTCGACGTACTCTTTGATGAAGTGATAGCGGACTCGATATGCTTAGTCTTTGAGTGATGAACAGATTGCATGATATGGCTATGGCACTTTTCGAGTCACAATACATAGGTATTTTATCGAAAGTAAAGCCATAATCTGTGAGTTGTGTTCTCATCCATAGAACTTGAGCACAACACGCAGATAGAGACACATACTCGCCTTCAACGGTTGAAAGTGCAAGGCAATCTTGTTTCTTTGAAGACCGACTTACTAACTTTTCTCCCAAAATTGTGCTCCTCCGGATGTACTTTTGTCAGTAACTTGATCACCGCGTGGTCCGCATCCGAAAAGGCAATTAGATCAACCGATTCCTTCGGATACCAAAGTCCCATGTGAATGGATGTCTTCGTGCACCGAAGATCCGCTTAACCTCTTTGAGGTGCGCTCGGTAGGCTTTGCTCGAAACCGTGCTAATAAGCAAACAAAGAAATGAATATCCGGTCGACTAGCAAGAAGATACATGAGAGAACCAATCATGCTCCGATATTTCTTCGGATCAATAGGTTTCCCAAACAAATCGGCTCCAATTTTGGTGAAGTTACCATTGGTGTTCCGACCGAGTCACAATTATCCATACCATGATTTTTCAAAATCTCGCTTGTATATTTAGCTTGATTTATAAAAATTCCACGAGGGACCGATGTATTTGTAAACCAAGAAAGAATTTTAGTTCCCCATCATGGACATTTCAAATTTGCTTTTCATGAGATTTTCAAAATGTTTTGAAAGATTCGGATTAGTGGACCCAAAGATGATGTCGCCCACATAAATCGAACAATCAAAATGTCGTTTTGCATTTTGTGTAAACAAGGTAGGATCAACTGCCCTTTGGTGAAATTGTTTTGGATAAGGAAAGAGGACAGTCATCATACCACGCCTCTGAGCTTGTTTTAAACCATAGATTGCCTTTTTGAGTTTGTAGACGTAGTCCGGATGTTCCAAGTCAATGAAGCCTTCGGTCGACTCACGACACTTCTTCTTTCGTAGTTCCATTCAAGAACGCGGTCTTAATGTCCATCCGATAAACCGTGATGTTTTTGTGAGTGATAGGCCAAGAATATCCTCGATCGCTTCAAGTCTAGCTACCGCGCGAATGACTCTTCAAAGTCTATCCTTCCTCTTGTCTCGTATCCTTTGGCCACAAGACGAGCTTTGTTGCAATTACGCTCATCTCTTCATCCCTTTTGTTCTTCCATAACCATTTGAGATCAATGACGCGAATGTCAATTGGTCTTGGAACCATTTCCCAAGAGTCATGAAGACGGTATTGGAGAAGTTCCTCCCGCATCGCTTCTATCCATGCGGATCCGCCATTGCCTCACGAATGTTCTTTGGCTCTATATTGCTAATTGAGCAAAGGTAAATGCATAAGTCGCAATCGGTGGCAAGTTGACGTCTCGTCTGAATTGGCCTTGAAGGTTCACCAATAACTTGTTCAATTGGGTGATCTTTTGTCCACTTCAGAGTAGAAGGGTACCGTTGGTTATACGTGTGCGAGTTAGATGGTTCTCGTAAGCTTGAAGAAGATTCAGCTGATTCCGTAGCAAACGGGTTTTCAAATAAGTCTTCATCTAACGTTGCATCGTTTTGGTTTTGGTTTTGCTCATCAACTGCTGGTAGAACGGGTGCAAGAACTTGAGTAGATGTAGATGATGTTGATGGAGTTGGTGCATTGGTTTCACCGTTGTAGATGCATCTTCTGGTGGTGGTGGAGGATGATTTTGAGCGGTGCAATGGAATGATGGTTTGATGCATTTGTCAAGTTCCACCATAGTATTCATCGAACATTAACTCAAGAAATTCTCCCATTCTTGTTCTTTAGGATTGTCAAACGAAGTTGATTGAGCTCTTTGAGGTACGAGTCCCGAATCGATGTGTCCGTAAGTCTGCCGGTTTAGTGCGGGTTCTAGAGCGAGTCTCTCGAAGCCATATGTGAAAGTTCATCAAATTTCACATTCATCGCTCCATGATCCTCCTAGTTCTTCTCGTTATACACCCCGAATGCCCTCGAGTTATCTCGAATATCCAATGAAGATTCCAATATCACCTTTAGCTTTCGCTTTTCCAAGATCTTCTCTCGTCATTCGTAGGATAGCACAAAGCGCCAAACACGTGAAAGTAAGAGATATCGGTTTTCGTTGTTCACAAGCTCATATGGGGTTTTATTGAATCTTGGATGGATTAGGGATCGGTTCGAGTGAAACAAGCAAAGGCAACAAAGATCACCCATAGAAATAACGGTGCACTAGAATAGATTAGCATTGTGCGAGCAGCTTCCACAAGAGTTCTATTTCTTCTTTCAACTACCCCATTCTCACTGTGGAGTTCTAACAACCGATGTCCGATGAGTAATTCCAACATCTTCAAAATAAGTTCTTAACTCCCGATTAGTGAATTCGGTCGTTGTCTGCTCTTACAACCCTTACGGAGCTTGAAGAAGTACTTGAATGCGTTTCAAAAGGTGATGATGATGCCTCGGTGCTTCGCCTTTGATCTCGTAAACTTAACCCATGTATATCTTGAATAATCATCGACGATAACAAGAATATACTTTTTCCCATTAATGCTTTCAACTCTCATTGGGCCACATAAGTCCATGTGCAACATATGCAACCTTGCTTCCGAACTAGGTACGGATTTGGGTTTATATGATGCTCTTTTGCTTTTCCTTGTTCGCATGATGGACATAAGTGATTCTTGGTGTATTTGAAGTTTGGAAGTCCATTGACGATGTTGTCTTTGGCAAGATTGTTGATGGTGTCAAAATTGAGATGGGATAACCGTCTGCCACAACCAGACCGTGTTCCGGATGCTCGTGTCATAAGACATATTGGTGATGAAGAGGCCATTTGATTGATGTCGATAGCATACAAGTTTGTATCACGATTCCCGCTAAGAGATCAAGCCATCCAAGTTTCTAACGAAGCAAGCATTTTCCTAAAAGCAACCTCTAAATCGCATCACGTAACCGCCTGATCGAGAACAAATTGTGTCCCAACCCTTGGACATAGTAAACCCGAGTGATCAAATAATTTCAAAAGGTAGATCTCCATAACCCATGATAGTCGCTACATGATCATTTCCAAACGACGGTTCCCATGAATTTCCGACGAAATTGATCGCCAGCCTTGATTCCGGTCATGTGCTTGGAGCAACCCGAGTCGACGATCCAAAGACATATTTCGATAACCCGCCAATCACGTAAGAAGAAGATTTTGGAAACCGTTTTGATTTTGGTTCCTTTGGGTTAGAGGTAAAATCTCGATCACACTCATAGAAGTCATCTATTGGTAAGACAGTGCATCACTCATTCTTCCATTCTCGAGTGTGAAAGTTCTACCCGTGGGTTTCAAATGTCATCCCTAAAGTAAACATTATGCTCCCTATCGAGAGTGTAAAGCCTAAGTCTCGCGACTAGTCTTCCTATTCTTTTAGCATAAGTTCTTTTGGGAACATTCTTCTTAACAGCTTAACAATCTCATTCTTAGAAACACAATCATCATGAACATTAGTTAAAGATTTCTTGCCGTTAAACAAATGATTCAATGATTCATTAAACTTAGCAGATTTCATAGGTTCATTACATTCGGATGAAATGTCTTTCTTATTACAAAGCGGTAAATTCCTAGGGTGTTCTTCTACTTTCTTCTCTTTATTCAAGCGACTACTCTTAGAGGCAAGCGAGACTCTATTGTTCCTTGTATTGCTCTTAGGCTTTAGTCTCTGCTCCTAGAGGTGCTTCCTAGTCCCGTAGAAGGTAAGGCACACTCATTAGGATTCACATTTTTATCTAGAGAAGTGGTTTCACTTTCCTAGTCTCTTTAGAGTGCTTTTCTAAACTTATGTCGTTTGTTCCATATGTTTTAGATGTGGAGGCGCATTTATTAGTGGTACTCATCTTAAAAGTCCAGTGCTAAAACTTTTGGTTTCTCGATAACCGCTTTTCCTTTATCAACATTTTGTTTAGGCAAGGCAGTGGAGTGACTGGTTTTGATGAAACATTTTTCTCATTGACTTTTGGAGGAGGCATAGAAATGTACATTTTGGTTTGGAAACCGGTTTGGGAACATTTGCTTTCTCCTCACCAATGGTTTTGTAATCTTAGTATCCACTACCTTTCCTTTTTGACTTTCCAAATGAGCCCTCAAAAGATCATTTTTCGCTTTCATGTCATTGTAGGCACGCCATACGACAATTTGTCATACTTGCATTCCTCGCTTTTTCGATCAAGTTGTTTAAAATATGAGATATTTTCTTTTCAAGTTTTTCAAGAGCTTTTTCATATTTTGAAACAATTTGAGGTCTCAGATCGAGTCTTTCATGATCTTCAATGTAATATGTTTGCAAAATGATGGACATAATATCGTGAGTCGAACATCTTCAAGAGAGAGTCATTTAAATTTTCCAAAACTTTGATTTGTTCAACACAATCATTAGCTTGCTTTACTGTGGATTTATGGTCCTTGACAAAGTCGCTTGTTTCTTTCAAAAACGCTTGTTCAAATGAATTACCCTTGCACCGATGGCATTCACCGAGGGGCAATTTGAGTTTCAAAAACTTTCTTTGTTCGATGTCAAAACTAGAGAACCGGTTGTTAGGTGTAATAGTGGTTTTAGTTTTAACAAAGGTCTTGAAGATCCACAATTCTAGTTTTCACATTGTCTAAAATACTTCTCGCATCACTTGTGTTAAAAGGATTGTTTGAAGACATTTGTTCAATGTTCGAAGAGAATTTGAGACAACAACCGGTTTTGAAACAGATTTTGAAGCGTGTGTTGACTCTTTGTTTGAAACACTTGTTGTGATGGAGAACTTTGACTTTTCTTTTGATTAACAAAAGTAATTCCGTTAATTTTGTTCCATTTGTTATAATCAATAGGTTTGATTTCGGATTCTTTTGTTTCATTTTTGATCTACTCTCCTCGATAGTTCTAACGCTTCAAGAGAATCACGAACAATTATGGGTTTATGCAAAACATTTCCATTGTTTAACACATTCGAGATTTCGAGCTTTCTTGAGGAACGAAGAAGGGTCGTTACCAAGTGCCATTCTATTATTAGTATGAAAACGCGGATTTACTTGATTAGAAAGCATCTTGATTGTTTGAGCGTAATGACCCGCTTTAAGAAGCAAATTTTCCAAAGTTTGGATTTTTTCATTTTATCAAGAATTTCATCAAGAAGAGAATCTTCTCGCTTTGAAAAATCAAGAATCAATCGCTTCTTCTCTTTTCAAGATTAGAAAACATTTCTTTTGTTTAGAAAGTTGGTTATTTAAATCGAAATTTCCTTGTTTAAAGATTTAATTTTCAAGTTCAAATTCACATCAAGTGTGTTATACTTGATTTGCAAAAGTTGTTCTTTAGAAACCAAATTTCGATAACCAATTTCTAATTTCGATTCTTTGTTTTTCCGAAATTCAAAGGCTTTTATGCTCTCCTTGTAACTCTCAAGCTCGCCGGTCAATTTAGCATTCGCGGCCTTAACATCGCGATTGACCTTTTAACTTTCTCAATTTCAATGCCACGCTTGTTGATTAATGATTCAAAATAAGCACGTGTTTCCTCATCGCCTCAAGATTTTGTGCCACACGCCTCCATTAGGATCCACATCCGAGTCTCGAGTTAGTATTGCTACAACTCGGATTGTCCGTATGTATCATAAGTAGGTGCCGATGTCACGTATCGTCGTCGTTATGAGTAAACACATCAAATATGACATTGTTATAGCATGGATCAATGATTGGTACCTCGACATCTGCGTTGGCCATAGACAGGAGGTGCGTCGAAATCGGGTCGTACTTAGTCTCCTCAAGATTTGCCATGAAGATGCAGCTTGCATTGAGTTCCTCGAGGTCTTCCAAATCATCCATAATAGCCATGAAGTCATTTTCCTCAAGACTCAATTGAAGTCCAGATTGTTCCTTTGTACCAACATGATAGCTTTCAAGATACGCAAGATCTTTCTTTTTCGGCTTAGTTGGACAATTCCTTGCCATGTGACCCAATCCTTGACAGCTTATAACACGTAACTCGATTACCCCGATTCACATTTCCATAATTCCCAACGATCGAGCCGCAACATTCCCATTCGATTACCCATCGCTTATTCCCAACATTCGACCCATCCGACACCCCGATTCGAACCGCTGACACCCATGCGAAATCCAAGAGTATATCCTCGCCGATTCCCAATAACTCCAACCATTTGTCCTTGACGACCCATATTCACACCCTACCGTGCAATTTGCCTGCTATGTAGTGTTTGATGAAACCTTTGGTTGTTGTTAGTTGGTGTGGAATAGCGACCTCAATGCTTTACCCAAGAATGCAAATGCTTGTGACAAAGCTTCTTCCGGTTCCATTTCAAGATCGGTGATTCCTTGTTCCGGTAATGTTGTTGTTCGTGGATAGTTTTGTTGTTGAGGGATGTATTGTCGCAAGTTGTTGTTAGTGGAAGATGATGAAGGTTGTTGTTGTGTATTCACCGGAGTTTGAGTCTTTGCAATGAGTGCCAATGGATCATGATTCTTTGCTAATCTTTCTTGCCCGACTTCATTCACTTCACTTGGTTTTGTTTCGTAAAATCGTTGAGTTGATCAAAGTTCACTTGATGTAAGTCTTTTGTTTGGTTGACAATAGTGACATATCGTCCCCATTCTTCCGGTAGATTGTTCAAGAACTTGATGTTGCTCACGATAGTTCGGGTGTCAACTTGTTTCGATCACTCATTCATTAAAGTGCAAAACCTTCCATAGTAGGATTCAATGGATTCTCCGGAGTAGATGTAAACTTCTCCCAAGCGCTAGCAACTTGTTCTCTCGTGTCTTGTTGACCAATTTCGCTCCATGACAAAGTCGCCTAACACGCTCCCACATATCGAAGCGCTTTCACAACCGCTCACAAAGAAGAAAGATGTCTCTTGGTAAACCCAGTTGGATAATATGAATTGCCATGTCATCTCGCTTCGACTTTCTTTCGATCCTCTTCGAGTATTCCGATTCTTTTGAAGACGAAAAATGGTGGGACGGGAGGTGTTGCATCAAGATTTCCGTGGTCTTGGACTTGTCGAGGTATGAAGGGTCCATCCCGAATGGATTTGATCATCAATTTTCCATTAGGTTTTGTCTTGATGTAACGAAGCATTCGACTTGTCCATTGAAGATAACCACCTTTTTCCAACATAGGAGGACGGTTTTCGCACCGGCCGCATGAATGTCTTGTTGAGTTGCCATTGATGAAGGTATGATCCGATAAAGTTGATGTAGGATCGATTCAACGATAAAGGAGTTGTGGTTGATGAAGATTAAGCTCGGTTGAGGTGATTCGAAAGTCGTATCAGAACTCGGTTCTTAAAAATTTTCACCAAAATTTGAAATTCACTATAAAAATCAATTCTAAGGTCGTATGAAAATTTGAGTTATGACAATTTTGACGCCAAATTTGACCCGAAAAATTTGAATTTAGGCCCAAAATTTGAATTTTGACCAAAATTTTCACAGCTTAAACCAAAATTTGAATTTCGCGTAAAATTGAACGTTTAGTCTCCTCAAAATTTAAATTTTACTCAAGTTTTTTTTTTTAGGATATGGTTATGAGTAGACGAGGCTTATGCGTGAGGATCTTAGGCGTTAGGATTCCTTAGGCGAGGATCTTATGCGAGGTTTAAAGTTACGAGTAGAAAAGTTATGCGTAAGATTTAGCTTATGCGTAAGGAAAACTTAGGCGTAAGAAAATGCTTATGCGTAAAGTATTCTACGCGTAAGTCGAAACTTATGCGTAAGATTAGGGTTTTGCCCAAAATCCTTTACACTATCACAAAGTAAGAGATATCCAAAAGTCGAAGTGTTCCACAAACTTATCCAAGTGAGGAAGCACCGAGTCACCGTTATAGCTCAAGAAACTTCACCAAAAGTTACGAGTAGAACCTTATGTAGTTGACTTTCTGACGCGTTAGGGTTTTGACCTACTCGTAAAAAATTTCCAACGATTCAACCAATTTCTCTTGCACGTATATCCTTAAAACACTCGAATAACCCAAAATGTTGACCTTTTTCACCCAAAGTGCTTAGAAAAGTTACGAGTAGAAATGACCAATGAACCAAAAACGAGTTTAAAACTTAACCAAAACGCGTAAAGCTTCAACTTTTGCAAAAACTAAAACTTTAGCACCAAATAAACCTTAAACCACAAGAATCTTGAATTTTAAGTGCAAAATTAAAGCTTTAAGCGTGAATCTTTGAGAACGAAACTACGCGATACTACACAAACAAAAACTTCAACCAAACACTCCTAAACCATTGTTAGGCGATTGATACCAATTGTAGGACCTTACTTTTATCAACCTTATCACAAACCCAACACAAATACCACGTTAACACAAACAACACAAACACAAACAAAGCTTAGAAATAAGATGAGAAAGATGGTGACTTGAAGATATAAATTGTGTATATGTGAGATAAAGATGAACACAAGATGTTGTATATTCCAAAGGAAAACACACACACACACACTTTACACACCCTCAAATGACCATTTGAGGGTATTTATAGTACAAGAGGCATAAAACCCTAAAGGCTTTAGCTTGGGCTTTCTTTGGGCTTGACAACTTGGATTGGATTACACTTAATAAAAGGCTAGCTTAACATAACTATTAGCCATTTAGCTTAGCCCAATCCACGAGCCCGTTGACTATTCTATCACGATATCTAACACACGTTACAAAGTTCCTAATCGTGAATGACCATCACTTCTAATAAAACTATTAAGGCTAAGAAAAGCAGACAAGAAACAAAGCTCCACGAGAAGAGGAGCAAAATAGAATAAAGCTCAAAAGGTGAGCTAAAAGAAAAGAAAAAATAAAAACAAGTTGACCTATGCCAAAAACATCAGGCAATAGGAGCCAATTGTCCCAAGAAATATTTTTCATAGAGCAACTACTTGATATCACAGCAACGCTAAAGATTGAATCTTCAAAAAACAGTCTTCGCTTAAGATCAATGCATGTTTTTCAACTACCTCACCAACCAAACGGTTTCTCCAATACCAGATAAACCATAGAGCATTCAAACATACCCTTTAAAAAAAACCTTTGCAGAATGCTTGTTAAGAGGAAAGCATGAAACTAATGAAGCTAAAAATGATAAGGATAAGTTAAAAGGAAAATCAATCGTCCACTAACTAAATACCTTTCTTCAAATGGTTAAGACCTGAGGGCAACAAATCAAAAGATGGTTAGCATCTTCAGAAGCATTGGAACAAATTTGACATAGAACTAAACCAACGTCCAACCCTCTGTTATCAAGATTTCCAAAAAGAGGCAACTAATCGTCAAACGCACGCCAAGCAAAATATTTTGTTTTTGAGGGACCCAAGAATTCCATTTAAAATTTTGCTCAGAGTGATAAGGCTCAGCCAAACTCAAATCGATTATATGGGATAAAGTCTTCACCGTAAAATCTTTTCCCGAACCGAAAGTCCTTTTCCAACCGTCTGGGGCCAAAAATTTGAGAGCGCGAGGTTCAGTAATGGAATATGTTAATACAAATAAGCCGTAAAAACGTTTATTTATATTTTACGATCTTCTAATGTTTTGTCGATAACAAACGTAAAATCATTTTAACGAAACAAATAGAATACGTAAATAGTTTGAGTCAATAGTTTCCTAACACACTTACGTTTTCACATAAAACACTAAAACAAATATAAGTGATTTATGATTTAGATATATATGTACAACAACTAGTGTTTACATATTGGGTTAGCATATACTTAAACTAAGTATACTAAAATGGGTAAAAGCAAGTATATACTAAAATGGGTAAAACAAGTATATACTAAATGGGTAAAAAACTAGCAAATGGTATTGACCCATAACCCATGGTTTTATATATACCACTTAACCAAGTTCATTGTATCTAGAAAGAAAACCATGGATCTACCCATAACCCATGACCCATGACCCATAACCAAAATTACCCATGGGCAAGAGGAGCGCTTCACGGATCCCCGGCTTTGTGCGAGCCGGATCCTTGTGAGAGGATCCGTGGGATCCGGGAACAAGAGAGAATTTTCTCTAAATAGAGAGCCCATTTCTTCCTTTCTACTCACCACTTTACACACATACTTCCCCAAGTATTATAACCTCTAACCTCGGATCCAAGTGATCTATGTAGTTTGTCTTTGTTTTGTGTGATCTTCTAGGTTCCTCTTAAAGGCAAGATCACCACTTGAAGACGAGCAAGCTCAAGTCCATGAGTTGCTATGCTTCGTCATCATCAAGACAACTAAGGTTCTCTTGTTGATAGTTCTTTCTCTCTCCATAGATGTTGGGTTGAAGGCATTAGTGAAGAATGCCGAAAGTGTCAAGATGAAAGCATTAGTGAAAAGTGCTTATCGTCCATGTCAAAGCATTAGTGAAGAATGCTAAAGGTGTCAAGACGAAGGCATTAGTGAAGGGTGCCAAGCGTTATGTCAAAGGCATTAGTGAAGGATGCCGAAGAATCAAATCAAGTAGCATTTGGGAAGAATGCTTAGGTCGTATAATCGATGAGGTGCATCGTTATACATATAAGTATTTGTTTATTTCAAGGATGGTGATATCCTTGATGGTGTTGTAACAAGGAGTGGATCTCCTTGATATTAGGTGTTGTGTTGTGAAGGGTAGTAGTTCCTCCATAGTAATGGAACTAGGTGCTTAGCCTAGTACCTAATAAAGGGTAGGCGACGTTGTGATAGGATTAGTTCTCCTTGGTGTGAAAGAACTCGGTGGTTAGCCTAGCACCGTATAAAGGGGTGTTTACGTTGTGTTAGGTGTGGTTCGCCTTGGTGTGAAGGAACTCGAGTTTAGCTTTGTACCGGAAAAGGTTAAGCGACATTGTGAAGGCTTCTCCGCCATAAGGAGTTGGTGTAGTGCTTACGAACTCTCGAGTAGGTGACTCGGGAGTGGAGTAGGTGCGAAGGTGTCCTTGTAGCCGAACCATTATAAATACTTGTGTCGTGGTGATGCTTCTTTACTCTTTATCTTTCATTACACGCTTATATATCTATCTATCAACGTCCAACATAAACAACCAAATAGATTGACATAAGTCGATCTAAATATGTAAAAGGAAGTTTTAAATTGGTAAAACTATTCAACCCCCCCTTCTAGTTTTAATTGGTATCAGAGCCTCGTTACCAAGTTTCTTAGAGTATGTTGTACTTTAAAAACTTGATACGATCCATGTATGTTTGAAAACTACAAAGAAGGATTATTTTTGTCATATTTTAAAAAATTATTATATTGTTTATTGTTGGACAATGATAGATTGCCATTTTTTAAGCATTATCGATACTTGGATTTGGAGTTACCAAGAAGATCATAAAGAATCTATCTAATTATTTCTTTTCGCAAAAGAATGTTTAGTATTCTTACAACATAAATCCGAGATTCCAAGAAGATCACAAAACATCTAAATACTTTTTTCTTAAAAGAATATTTAGCAAAGGTATGATCGTTAATTACTTACCTTTATTTTATTATTAAAATCTTAGTTGCATGATTTATTAGTAATTGTTCGTAGTTATTCATATTATAGTCATCATCAAAATAGTATTATTCGACTAACTTGTATAGACTACATTACCAACTTGTAATAATGATATATTGGTTATTCGACAACCTCAATCATTAGTCATCACAAAGGATTTATCGACACTTCATCTATGTCAATAAATATCCATGTGAAACTTCTTATATTATGATAAAATGGGATTTTATTATAATGTTTGAAAAGCTTCCTAAGAATTATGACTAATTCTTTAAAAGGGAACCTCGTCTAATAGGAATAGTATTGATGAGTCTCTAAATACTCATCATTTTTGTACAAAATAAACTGCAAAATCATCTGAAAACACTCAGAAACACATCAAAATGATCAAAATATCACAAATCAGTGTTTTATGTGTTTTAAATGCAAAATATCAAAATCGGATGAAAACGATCAAATTTGCAAAATTGGCGCTTTAGTCCCCAAGTTTCAAAAGTTGTCAAAACAGTCCCCGGTATATCAAAATAAAGAAAATGTTATTTAAAGTCCATGGGATTCTTAAGTTGTCTAAACAAGTCCTTGAAATCAAAATTGCAAAATTACAACTTAGGTCCTCATGTTTTGAAAATGTCAAAAATAGTCCTTGGATTAATAAAAAAATGGAATTTTATGCATATGGTCCTTGTACTATTCAAGTATGGCAGGTTTGGTCCTTATGATAACTTTGGAAGTTTGGCAAGTTTGGTCCCTCAAATTGGCAGATTTACACTTATGGTCCTTGTGATTATTACTTATACCAAATGGACCCTTGTTATTAACTAATCCCAAGCCCAAATAAAAACCCTTGGCCCAAATACCCTACCCGGTCCACCAATCCAATATCATAACCCGGTCAACCCACCCAATCCTGGTCAAATATATACACGCGCCATTTTTTTCTTCCCCTTCAACCACTGTCTGCAACATCCTTCAACAACCATACCCCCTCCTCACCTTTTCTTCCCCTTGTCCCCTCACCTCAACACAACTCCTAGAATCATTAAATGATCCTTCCCTCATCTCACTCAACCCTCCAACTGCTAATACCCATTTTGGCGCCAAAAACAATCAAACGGCCAAGAGTGTCTTGACTCATCCAATGGCTACAAATGAAAGTGGGAACTATTCAGAGTACAAGTGGAAGCTGTTTGGGTATAAAAGAAAGAAAAAAAAGAGAGAAGAGGAGTAGCAGTTAGTTTTATTTATTTCCTTTAATGTCGTTTTTTTACCTAGATGTCTTAGTTTAGTAGAAAATGTTGTAATTTCATTTCTTTGTATCACATTCAAGTTTTATTCTCATTTTGAAGTGTTGTTAAGTATCAATCAAAGTCTTCATTCAAATTCCAAGTTTATAGTCTCATGTGGAACTTTCGCTTTAAATTTTATGAACAAGCTTCTCATAAGCTTATGCTAGAGTCAAATAAGCTCCTTTAAGCTTATTGTAGCCTTTGGAAAGCTTACAATTGCTTTTCAAGTAATTTCCATCTATGGTCAACAAAAGTCAAAGATCTAAAGTCAATCAATTTCATGTCAATTATCGGTTTTAGTTTGTTGAAATGATGAGTTTTATGTTTATATAAGTTTTAAACCGGTCTTGGTAAGAATCTCATCGCTTTTGTAGTTTTAATGCATTTTGGTTTTATAAAGGGGTGTTTGGTTCGCTTGTTTAGACTCGCTTAGAGGTTACAATCTTAGAATAGATCGTGGTTTCGTGTTTATTATGGTTTATTTAGTTCATTTCTGCTCTTTGCTTTATCTGTCATTTGAGCTAAAAGTCAATATGCTTGAATCGCCATTTGTCATCTTAACTGTTGGAATCAATGCACCGAGATTATCACATATAGGTTCTAAGTCGGTAGAGAGCTAGCTTGTTTCAGTTCCATTCCACCTTATTTCATCCATTTCGTCTTTAAATTGCATCTGAATCTCATAAAAGTCAAACTAGGATCTGCTTTTCAAAAGTCAACATTTGTCAAAAATGCTTTTCTTCCAAACTTGCAGCAGTGCATTGTCTTCACTTCAACTAGTTAGGGTCTAATATTTGGTCTACTTGCGTCTTCTAGGTGGTCTTCAAGGCCGAAACTGCTTTTGTCTCTAGATTATCCGATAAGCTTATATATAAGCTCAAACATTGGTATCTGCTCTTTACCTGCTCGCTCATCGACTTCTTCGTCATTATTTTTGCCATTTTGTTTTGCCCTCTAACTTCTTTAATACTTGTCCTCAGTAGCTGTAATTTGGTACACATGTTCTCTGGTTGGTATTCTTGAGATCCATGTTTTTGGTTTTCATGATAGCTTATTGGATAAGCAGTTAGAAGGGCTTAAACAGTAGGGTAAGTCTCTTGTATTGCTTTAGTAACAGTTAGCTTTTAATCACTGGTTATATGCTCATTAGGTGTTAGGAATAGATGTAATTGGTTGCTTTAGAGTAGTTTTAGCATAGAGTAGCTTCTGTGAGCTTGGTGTAGAGTAGAGCTTATTTGCTTATTTTATGTGCTTATTTAGGATGCTTTACATAGCACCTTAGATTCTCCCACATAAGCCCTTGTTTTCTCATTTTCTCAGCTTTAGAATAATATTTTAGAATTTCCTGAAATTTTCATTAATTTTGGTCATTTGCTCACTATTTTTCTTAATTAAAATAGTTTTAATCACTTTTAATTAGCTTTAATTGCAAATAATTAAGAAAAGTCTCAAAAAAATAATTTTTCATTTTTATTAAGTTTAGATAAATATAAATAGCCTAAAAAGTATTTTTCCATAATTTTCTTAGTTTAAAAAGTATTTTTTAGCATTTTAAGTAGTTTTATATAGTTTTAAATTAATAATAAATTCATAAAAAGTCTAAAAAATATATTTTCTGTTTTAAAATTAGTTTTATAATATTTTAGATTTTTCTACATCTTAATTTTATTTTTCTAGTCTTATTTCATATTTTCTTTTATTTTAGGTAATTATTAAATAGTTAAAAATAGTTTTTAATTAATAATAATTAAATAATTAGTTATAAAATAATTTTCTTTTTCTAATAATTTTCTTATATCATTAGGATTATAAAAACGTATTTTTCATATTTTTAGGATTTATATTGTGTAAGTTTCACTTTTTATTTTGCACGTTTCATGTAATTTTAATTTAAACGTAAGTTTTAGTTTCAAGTTTTAAACGTTCATCACTTTAAATATAGTGATAGCGTTTATTTAATATCTTTATCTTTTTAATTTTCTTAATTTGTATTTAAGTCGCTTTAATTTATAACCTTTTCGTTAGTGTAATATTCCATCCAAATCTTTTCCGATCGCTATCATTAGTGATCATTCTATCGTCTCGAATCGGTGTTTGCACACCATTGAGTCTCCGTGGGACTTAACGCACCCGGAATCCACTATATTCCCCGATCTTCATTGCATTTGTGTTTAAGCTGTTTTAAGTCTGTTTAGACTTGACGGTTTTTAAACCTTCAAAACCTCAAACCACAACTTTTAGAGCCTTAACATCAAAACACTAGGCGTTTTAGAACTCTCAAACCAAAATTATCAAGGAATTTTTGAGTCGACTTTTGTCATCATGCCGGATCCCTCCGTTCATACTAGCCGGATCCCAAATGAGAGGATCCGGGATCCGTGCAATGTAAGACAAGATAAGCTAAAGAATGATCACCGTGGATGTTCCACAATTATATTCACCTCAAAGACTCACGAACAAGAACTCAGGTATTGTTCATAGGAGCAATTTGATCATTCCTCTCAAGTTTAACAATCACTTGTGTAAGTACAATCTTCACTACATTGTTAATTTAATTCCTTGATTTCTAAGATTACAATTTCTTCATCTTTAAGAGTTGGGTTCAAATAGGTTTATCATAATTTGTCACCACATTGTTTTCTAAGATAATCTAAATCAAAGAATTAACATTGTTAATACAAATTAAACACATTTCTTGAACTCAACAAAGATGATAAGAGCAAAATTGTGATCAAACCCTCTAGGTTACTATTCACAATTAACACCACATTGTGGTTGTATTGTTTAGGAACATCATGTCAAGCAACAAGCAACAGGATTACCAAGACACCGCCACTACATACCCATGTACCATAGGAAAATGGATTAAGTCCGGACGATAGGAAAGCCTTTAAGTTGCTTAAAGGAGACTCTTTCATGAAGGTAGAGTTGTTGATCCATCATTTATTGCAAATACCGACATAAGGAAGTATTTGGAACTATTGGGTTTGATTGTTTATTGGATATAAACGAGCAAATTTGCGGTCTTTGTGCTTGAGTTCTACAAGACTATGGGTATAATTAGAAATGATGATGGGTCAATCTCAATTGAATTCACCATAAATGGACATGAGTACACTCTTTCACTGAGGAGCTTGGAAGAATAATAGGGTTCCATATGATGGTGTTTGCATGTATTCTAATGAGTGGTCGTTGGAGGAGATACACTCTATGGTTGATCATCACGACATTTATCACGCAACAATCTGGAAGCAACCACGGTAAGGATACCGTGTTTATGCCAAGATCATCCCCATCAAGGGTTACTAGGAAGTCGAAGTGATCTATAGAGATCCTTTCCAAATGGAGCTCTCGAGAGATGTACCCGTTGTATAGAAAATGGGAAGATGTGATAAGGAGAATGTGGTGTGTCTAGTAGGAAACAAGGATCACCCCAACGATGTCTAAGCTTTATGATCTATTGTCTAGTGACCGAGACTCGCTTCAACATTGCCTACTACATGGTCAAGAGAATGGCAAGTGTAAGAAGCATGGACAAGATGGTGCTCCCGTATGCAATGCTCCTAACCCATCTTGCTAAATTCATCTTTGCATTAGATCCTTCTCCAAAAATCTATGACCATAGCTTTTGCAACAAGGTTATGGTACCATTGACCGAGGGAAGAACCACGAGGTTTATGGTAGATGGCAAGAGGCCTCATCCACCCACAGATTCCTCGGAAGAAAGGGAGAGACCAAGATAAGGTGAAGGAAGTAGCAACCCACTCGGAAATACCGAACTCGACCCCTTGGAGTATATCAACCAATTGTCGGATGTTCCCGTGCATCACCCGAATGGCAACAAACCAAGGGAATCTTCAAGTGCTTTGCCAACTTCTTGAAGAAAAAGAGGTAGAGTGGAGGATGGGTGAAGATGAGATGGGGAGGAGAAGAGAGGTAAGGTCTTAGGACCCAAATGTATGATGAACAACTTCAAACAATGGCTTGTAACACTTTAAACTATGCTCGTAGTATGTAGGTATCGCCATATCTTGGCACTAAACAATCCTAACTTAGGTATTTGGAAAATGAGATTTTACGACCCCTTGAGTGGTCGTCGTCACTCATTCTAGGAATTTTAGCTCTTCCTACTTTGATATACATTATATTAGTTGTGTTCTTGCATTTAGTCCCTATAGAAACAACTAGGAAAAGCATTTACTATAAAGTGAAAAGTTGCACATTTCCTGAAAGCTCTCTGATCTGCAGTTGGCGGATCCCAAGATTAACTAGCCGGATCCCTCCCAGAAGGGAACCGCGGGATCCGTGGCATCTGATAAGCAATACAGATTTTCCTACATCAAAATAGTCTACTAGATCACCTCACACGAGTCAAACATAAGATACTAGAGCCAACTAAGTCTTCCTCAAATAGTTGAAAACCTCACTCTCATCCACGGCTTATCTAGGATATATTTTCAAAATATTTTTGATTTATCAACTAGTCAAAACTCACCATAATTCCGCTCTAACACTCACACATTATCTATCACGTCTGATAGCACTTAGTTTGGTTTGTCCTTCAAATTTTAGCAAATTGATCTCAATCATCTTTGACTCAAAATTAGGCTTAAAAATTAGTTTTTCGTTTCTTTTTATTTTTAAAGATTTTAGTAAATTCCTCTTAGGAAATCATCTGACTTCTAGGACTTGTTATCACCATTTCTCCATATCAAATTAAATGGCATCCTTGTCAAATATATAGTTAGACTACCCAAAGTCAATTTTCTTCCCCAAAACCATCATTAAGCACCGTCACTTATTATGGTTGAGGATTTGAGATATCCAACAACTAAAGACTTCAAAATTAAGTCAAAACCTCGAAATCCATTGATAATAAACCTTACAAAAGCATAATCATTTCACCTAAAACTCAGCCGATAGCCGGATCCTCGGTCTTTAACCGTGCGGATCCTCACGAGAGGATCCTTGAGATCCGTAGTCGCAAAAAGCCTTAATCGCTTCCATATTCAAATTTAAGTCACCTTTTGGTTCTCTAACCACTTTTAGCATTCATTTATTATCCTCCTAGAGCTGATCAAAACCTTAAGAGCATGCTTAGTCCTCTAAGTGGCCAAGAATTTAATTTCCTAATTCAAATTATCCTTTAGAAACCAAACAACCTTAGGTTTAAGGCACCATCCTCACTTACCTTTCAAAAATCAGCAATTAGAAGCTCACATTAGCATCATCATTACCATGACTAAGGCTCTTAGCAACAACTCCTCAACCTTAGGCTCATCCAAAAGAAAGGGTCAAATGATCCATGAAATCTCTTCCATCAAACATCCCCATTAGAGATAATGATACTAGAACCCCATCTCATCAAACTCATCCAACAAAGGCTAAGAGAACCGCAGGATTAGCATCAAACCTTCGGACTAGAAAAAGGATCATCTAGTTCAAAACCAAACTTGACTAGTTCTAGCAAGCCATCACAACCCTCATTCATTAAGCATGGACTACACTCCTTGAATGAGCCTCTCCCTCACCCAAACATCTACTCATTGGATCATTCACAACCAAGAACCTCCCATTCACCAACCTTTTCATTGAATAGGGAACCACCAACAACACCAACTAGCTCATCATGGGAGACAAGGAACAACCTTGATCATATGGAAGAAGTTCCATTACCACCCTCATTTTTAGAACCTCTTCCTACTTCTCAAAATGAAGACCCACAATCACACATAGAGCCTCCTCAAAATATCCATTTCCTCCGTGTCCAAACCAAGACAATAATTGTCCAAATTGTCTAAACACTCAAGGACTTGTTCAAGAAGCACGAAATGAGATACATTTCATGTTTAATCATCTTCTTGCAAAGTTGGATCAAATCAACAAGTCCACTCATCCCTAGACTCAAGCACATTGTAGCGTTTAAGTCTAGTAACTAGTTAGTATTTAGTGGTACTTGTATGTCCTAGTTCATTCTCTTAGTTTTAGAGATTTGTTTGATTATCTCTCGTTTTATTGAATGAACATTCATATGCTATGATTATTTTGTGCGTTGTGCTTTTTATTGCACACGTTTATTATCTCCTCATTAGCATTGTTTGACACATCTTCACTGCTGAAGAAACTGTCACCAGATAGCCGGATCCCTCCAAAATGCCTAGCCGGATCCCTCCAAGAAGGGAACCGTGGGATCCGTGGATCAGAAGCACAAACTTCTACTAACTTGAGTTTATTTACAGGAAATTATGCACTATACTCTTGTTTTCTAACCTTTACTTTGTAGATTTTCAAAATACATATGAAGATTTTGACACCATAAAGTTAGGGGAGCTTTGTGTCAAACGAAATTGCAAAAACATTTGCAACTTAATCCAATTTTGGATTATACTTCACGACACCCCATTACAACTTTGCAATCTTCAAGGGGGATCACGTTTTCGTCACTTTGACGAACCATTTGCAAACATATTTTCAAACACAATTAGTTTATTTTATGTCATGTCCTTGACGCCCTCTCAAAGGGATGGACTCGTCAAGGGGGAGTTAAGACAAGTACCATTTCCGTCACTTGCTCTCTTTAAATTTTTACATACTTTTTCTTATAAAAAAAATTGTGTTAGTTTCTTTTTAACACTTTTTGTTTCGACAAAAAGGGGAGAAGAAAGTAAAACTACTAATTCAAATTTGCTACAATTTTAGTTTTTCTTAAAATAATTTTATGTTTTGTCATCAACAAAAGGAGGAGATTGTTAATACAAATAAGCCATAAAACGCTTATTTATATTTTACGATCTTCAATGTTTTGTCGATAACAAACGTAAAATCATTTTAACGAAACAAATAGAATACGTAAATAGTTTGAGTCAATAGTTTCCTAACACACTTACGTTTTCACATAAAGCACTAAAACAAATATAAGTGATTTATGATTTAGATATATATGTACAACAACTAGTGTTTACATATTGGGTTAGCATATACTTAAACTAAGTATACTAAAATGGGTAAAAGCAAGTATATACTAAAATGGGTAAAAACAAGTATATACTAAATGGGTAAAAAAACTAGCAAATGGTATTGACCCATAACCCATGGTTTTATATATACCACTTAACCAAGTTCATTGTATCTAGAAAGAAAACCATGGATCTACCCATAACCCATGACTCATGACCCATAACCAAAAATACCCATGGGCAAAGAGGAGCGTTTCACGGATCCCTGGCTTTGTGCTAGCCGGATCCCTTGTGAGAGGGATCCGCGGGATCCGGGGAACAGTAGAAAATTTTCTCTATAAATAGAGAGCCCATTTCTTCCTTTCTACTCACCACTTTACACACATACTTCCCCAAGTATTATAACCCTCTAACCTCAGATCCAAGTGATCTATGTAGTTTGTCTTTTGTTTTTGTGTGATCTTCTAGGTTCCTCTTAAAGGCAAGATCACCACTTCTTGAAGACGAGCAAGCTCAAGTCCATGAGTTGCCATGCTTTGTCATCATCAAGACAACTAAGGTTCTCTTGTTGATAGTTCTTTCTCTCTCCATAGATGTTGGGTTGAAGGCATTAGTGAAGAATGCCGAAAGTGTCAAGATGAAAGCATTAGTGAAAAGTGCTTATCGTCCGTGTCAAAGCATTAGTGAAGAATGCTAAAGGTGTCAAGACGAAGGCATTAGTGAAGGGTGCCAAGCATCATGTCAAAGGCATTAGTGAAGGATGCCGAAGAATCAAATCAAGTAGCATTTGGGAAGAATGCTTAGGTCGTATAATCGATGAGGTGCATCGTTATACATATAAGTATTTGTTTATTTCCAAGGATGGTGATATCCTTGATGGTGTTGTAACAAGGAGTGGATCTCCTTGATATTAGGTGTTGTGTTGTGAAGGGTAGTAGTTCCTCCATGGTAATGAAACTAGGTGCTTAGCCTAGTACCTAATAAAGGGTAGGCGACATTGTGATAGGATTAGTTCTCCTTGGTGTGAAAGAACTCGGTGGTTAGCCTAGCACCATATAAAGGGTAGGCGACGTTGTGTTATGTGTGTTCGCCTTGGTGTGAAGGAACTCGATATTTAGCTTTGTAACGGAAAAAGGTTAAGCGACTTTGTGAAGGCTTCTCCGCCATAAGGAGTTGGTGTAGTGCTTACGAACTCTCGAGTAGGTGACTCGGGGAGTGGAGTAAGGCAAGGAAGGTGTCCTTGTAGCTGAACCATTATAAATACTTGTGTCGTGGTGATGTGCTTCTTACTCTTTATCTTTCATTACAAGTTTATATATCCATCTATCAACGTCCAACATAAACATCCAAATAGATTGACATAAGTCGATCTAAATATTTAAAAGGAAGTTATAAATTGGTAAAACTATTCAACCCCCCTTCTAGTTTTCCACAGAATACAACGAATTGAGCTCATCACATGACCTCCCCCGAGAAGAAGACCGCCAAGCCAAGGACAAAATCCATCTGCCATCGATTTCTCTGAGCCTCTCATTTAAGAGGCAATATAGCATACAAACGTGAAAAACGTATTTTAAGACACGGGCCGCCGTCCAACCATTTATCGTGCCAAAAGTATATGGACTCTCTGTTTCCAATAAGGCGCTGAAAAGAGGAAGAAAAGGAAATGCACATGATAGCAGAATTTTTCAAAACCACAAAAGTTTTACAATCCTCCTAGGCAGTGCACCTAATCGTTGTAGTGTGGTATAGGTAGGACACGGGGGATTGATCGTTCTCTAGAGGAATAGTGTTGTGAAGGCCGAAGTGTATGTCGAGATAGGTCTAAAGGTTAGGGATGAGTCTTTTTATATTTTTATATTTTTTTAGAAAGCAATTTAAAATCTTGGGGTTTGAATAGTGGCCGTTTTAACTACTAATTAGTTAAAACAAAACTAAATAAACTAAAATTAAACTAATATATAGAAAAGTAAATTGGTGGTAACTCTTATGATAGGAAAATGTGTTTACTTAGATTTCTTTACTCCTTAGTTATCTCTTATTGATTAGTCGAACTGTCACGTCTTTGTTTTAATTTGAGCGTTTTATTCCTTATTATTGGTCGTAGGGAGGTGTCGAATGCCCTAAATCTATGAATATATAAGTCTCCTCTAAGAAGCTTAAAGTCTATTAAGTCTTCTAGGATCTACAAGCCGTAATTCATGCAATAAATACAACGAGAAAAACCACTAGTGCACTCTAGGGTTGCGTTTAATAAGATAGACAAGCTAGTTACATATAAGAATTAAGCTAGTTTTCTTACCCCTAACGCGATGCAACCAATTAAACAAGAGACGACAATCAATAATTAATAACTGGGTTTCATTAGATCTAAGCAAACACTAATAAATCTCGCCTAGCATGTTAAAGTGAAAAAAAGAAAAGCATATAACCAAACAACACATAGACATATTGAATGATTAAAGAGGGATTACTTAACTTTAATTAAACATGAGCCAAAGTTGCTGAAAAACCTTCACAAAAGCTGTGAAATTCGTCTAGGGTTTGCCACTCCAAAGTGTTACAAAAATAATGGAAAACATGTGAAAATATATGACGACGTCACTTTATAATTGTGACGTCGTCAGCTCGCCGCCATTAGGGTTTCTTTCTTTGCAAGTTGCTGTTGTGACATCGTCGCTTTGTGTCTCTGACGTTGTCATGATGTGTCTTGACGTCGTCACTTAATAAAAGATCTGAGTTGTCACATGTAAGTTTTACTCTGAATTATGGTTTTTAAATACAAGTGATGCCGTCACGTGTTAAATTAAAAGTTCGAGCCGTCGCTTGTAAAATTTCCATCAAATCATCTCGTCCAATGCAAGTGATGACGCCACGTAAATTGTGACGCCGTCTCGAGCCCTTTTCAGACAGATTCGCGACTTTGTCGTTTTCTTCACTTTCTTGTCCATTTTAGCCCAAAGTACGCCGATTTTTATCTTTTGCCTCCCAAGTACCTAAAATGTTGAAAGGAACGATTTAGGGTAATAATTGATCACAAATGTACGAGTTTAGAGCTTAAATGACCCTCTAAAAACGTACGTTTTAAATCCTTATCAAATATCCCTACACTTGGGATTTGCTTGTACTCAAGCATATGCGCTTTTATCCAATCAATTTACAAGTTAAGGGGCATTTAATATTGGTTTAAAATAGTTTACAACATCTACAAGCTCTACAATAGTCAAAACAAGTACGAAAATTATATACTAGCACCTCACAAAAAGTGTTTGGATTCTCACATCTCTCAGGTGTATAAGTTGTATAACATGCATAGGAACGGAAAAAATTAAAAAACCCTCTACCTGTCATAGCATATAGATTACCATAGGCTTGAGAATAGATCAAACCTCCATCGCTTTAGCGTAAGCACATATGATAGACTATTAAAGAGGGCTTTTAAAGGGTTGTAACGTTAGGTGTAAGGGTATGGAAAACATGGTTTGTTGGATATAGGGAATTTTACTGGTGGCAAGTCATTCATCTAAGTTAATCACATGTAAAATGTGGTGTTGCTAAGCAAGACTTGACTCACTAACTTCTAACTCTTTTTGTATTTTTTTTCTTGACTTAAACAAAAACAAAAGATAAAGGACAGAGGCGGGATGGTAGTTGCATCCCTATACTTGAACTTTTAAATATATAAAAACTAACTAATGACCCGAATTGCAAGGATCAAAACACATGGAGTACTTAAACATTTATGTAGATATGGAGATTATAATTGACTTCTTCCCCATGAGTCTCAATCATCCCAAAACTGTATACACAATATATGACTCGACTTAGCAACCATGTAATCAACTAGACAATTAACTAAGGGTTTAACAAATAACAATAATGCACTAAAAATGAACGCATACAAGGAAGGCTAAGGCGATTTGGGTGTAGATTTAGGGGTGGATTGTAAACAATGCTTTTCATTAATATTCCAGAATCCACCAAAATATTACGAGAACCGCGTCTCGGAGGGGTTAACTAGGGGTATCTTGTACTAAAAATGAGTGTATAGCAAAGGTGTGGGGTAATTATTTGACCAATGTAACCAATGTAATTATAATACACAGGTTTAAAACAACGGTTATCCTAATTACTCTTATCATTTAGTTAATCAGAACTACACGAATGTAGTCCCACTAGCGATCTCGGAATGTATCACAAAACAAGTTCTAGAATCTATATACTACCGGTACACTCATAAGAATTAAAAGTGAATAATTTTATCCTATATATCTAAAGGTGAACCTCACATTTTTTGGGTAGAATTTGAGTGGTATAGTTTTTGTGCTAGCTATATAATTCCTATCCATGAGACGCTTTATTAAGACTAAAAATTGACTCGTAAATGTCATAAAAAATTTTAAATTTGGTGCTAAAATTACCCTAACAAGTATTTCTTTCGGTTTTATTACACAATTACTTAAAAACAAAATAAATTTCAAATGAGTGATTAGTTTCTAAGGTGTCACTTTTTCCCTCCCTACACTTAAATTGAACATTGTCCGCAATGTTCTTAAAAAGTACCAAAGTTATGATAACGAGAAAAATAAAAGAGATTGGAGAAACTAATACTCCCCTGATTTGCTCAGCATGGACGATAGAAATACGGTTAAATACTCTTCCAAGAAGATTAGATCAATGATATGCTTCTCTTCCAATATGCAGTTGAATCTTCTTATCCAATGTAAATTTATAAGAAACCGAACATGAAACCTCGCATAAAATCGGTGGTAAATACTATATATAATAAAAACTATCCTAGAAAGCAAATAAGATATAATGCTTGCAAAATAAATGTTTACAGAATCCTGGAATTTTAAAACTACTGGAAATTTTCAAAATTGTTGTGCTGGGGCGGTTCCGCTTTTGGTGAGTTTGTTGGAGAATGGGAATATACGCGCTAAAAAAAGATGCGTGTACTACTTTGTATTCGTTGTGTTCAGTTAAGGAGAATAAAGTGAGGGATGTTGAGTGTGGGATTATGAAAGTGTTGGTAGATATGATGGCGGATTTGGGGTCAAATATGGTGATAAGTGTGGGTTTGTTTGTGGGTTGATTCCTTTTAAACTGGAAACTCCTATTTATATTACTTGATAAAGATGATTGTCAATTAAAGAGTTTGTATGTTTATTTTTTCAGATCTATAATAAATGAAGTAGATCCCGTGTTTATATTTTCATATATATAAATCTATAATAAATGGGTTTTCAATATTTTATAATTTGTTAAAATTCAATCATTATATTTGTTTTTGAGAAGTTGGTGGGGGTGGTGATTGACCTCGGTAGTGAGTGAAGAAGAAAAGTTGTATGATTGGTGGTGGTGGTGGTGAGACCTACGTGAGAGTTATGATAAAAAGAATTAAATTAGAACGATGACAAAAAGAAAAGAATTAAATAATACATAAAAGGACAAAAACTAAAACATTAAACAAATACAATGAAATGACATAAACAGTGAAAAGACAAACATAACCTCGTGTGCTTGGCATGTAACTGAAGATAACGAGGAATCCTAACGACGTTAGCAAATGTGGACCATTCACGTATTTTTTTAGACCATTCGCGTAATTTTTTGGATATTTCGAACTAGCTAGATGAATTTTCGTGATTTTGGACAATTCACGAAATCTGGCAAAACCAGAGGGACTAATGGTGTAACTAATATGAATATTTAAAAGGGTTTATTTGGACAAATCAGAAACTATAATTAGATCTGGGTTAGGATTAGGATAGAGTTAGGATTAGGATAGAATTCACCTATATATACAGATCACAAGACGCCAACAACAACAAATTATACGTAAGAAAAAAAAAGTTACAAGGGTGTCAAAGTAGTGCATGCATCCACGAGAGATCAAAATATAGCCAGAGTCGTGCGAGTCAAGGTAAGTTTCTATACATGAGTACATTATTTTTGAACGATGAGAAGATTTTATATATAAAAAGTAGCAAGAAGCTAAATAATAACTTACAAACGCAACAACCACAAGGCTACTTAAATCACCTATAACCAATATAATGTACCGATATATGCTTTGTGATTATATTTCTCTTAATGTGTGACACACGGTAAATTTTCACTAAAATTTAACTGATGATTAGTAATTTATTATTACTGAGCCAAATTCATTAAGCATGCATAAGCTTTGCCTGATCATTTGAGTAGATAACTCGCATACAATAAAAATTTCACCACTCTTGCATTCATATCATTTTATGAATATTTCATTTTGTCTTATGATTTAAATTGTAAGACGACAGGTTATCTCGTTTTCCCTGGTGACCGACACTATGATAAGGACCTGATAAAACAAATGACAAAAAACCGTAAAGAAAAACCTTACAAAAATAATAATATCTCCGATGCGTAACCATAAGATATTACTCCTAAAAGTTATCAAAAAATGATACTTTGGTCACAATATGACTTCGCGGGACACAAAATATTTAACACACTATCACTTGAACAATGACTTTTATAAGACTCAAGTGCAAACATACATAGGAATAATGTAAATGCATACATTTTATACAATAATTATCCCACATACAAATACTTGCACAAATAAATTAAGAGTCTACATTACCCATACCCTCATTTTATTACTTACATTACCTTATATTACTTTGTTTTTATTATACACTTACAAATGAAGACTTAATAAAAAGTAGGTGAACCATCTTTGTCTTCTCCTCTACTCACGACAAAAGACCACACAAACCAGGAAAAAGGAAGTGAGAGATATCCAAATATTCTTCTTCTCCCCTAGACCTGCTTCTCCTCTTCACACGCCTCCTAGGCCGAATCTCTCCAAAGAAGTAAACCCACACTCCTCTTCCAAATATTCTTCATCTAACCATACCATATTCATGTAAGTTTTGCTTCCCCAAACCCCCTCTTGATGCGCCGCTACCCTCCAATGGAATCCAAGGAAGATCAAGATAAACCACAAGGGAGAAACAAATCTTTCCACCAATCTATCTCTTATGTCCAAGATTCCTTTGGTTTTGGAAGTTATCCATATTTGGCTTCAAACAAAGTTCAAGATGAAAAGGCATGGTCAAGGACTCCTTTCTTAATCCTTTCTTATACTACTCGAAGGGCTGAGGTACACACAAATCAAATCTCAAATCCACTCCAAAGAATAACATTTTCAAGGTACCGTAGTGGTTAATCTCGATTCGGCCTCGGTAGAGGTTCGGTTTGTGTGGAGCTCTCGAGTTAGCCTTCATCTTCGCTATTTTCGCCACTTTCATAAGGTTCACCCTTAATTATTTTCTTCTTGTAAATTTGTTGTAACATAAACCTTAATAATGAAATGTTAAATGGTGATGTCTTGTTTCTTTGATTTGAGTTTGTAAGATAAGGGTGGTAAAGAAAATATAATCTTGCGTTATAATAATAAAATTGTCACTTTGAAACTTGAATTGGTCACTCACTTGTTAAAATGATTTCTATCGAGGAGTATGAGCCAAGAAAACGAGAGTTAAGTTTTATAAAAACTTGGTAATATGACTATAAACTAGGTGTTTTTGATGTATAACCTTAGTGTTTGGATAAACAATTCATGTTACCTTGGACTTAAGTTACCCTTTGCAAAATGGGTCAGTTTGGTTTTTTTGTCGAGAAGGGAAGTTTAGAAGGGTTAAGCTTTGTAAAACTACTAATGATAAATGATATTGAACTTGGTAATGAGAGGTTGAGTTGTTGTTTGATCCGACTAGAAACCCATTTTGATGCTCGTGGTCCTTTCCAGTCGACATCCGGGTCATGCAAATTGTGTCGAAAACCATGATAAAATCTTGTCACAACTTGAGAAACAATGGTTGATAACTTAATACACTCCGTCTCGAATCCCAGTTATAAACATTGTGTTTAAATGGTCATGTACGCCTAGGAGAACTTAAGTCGAATGTGCATGGTTACTAAAATAGTCGCGAGTAGTCTATGTTGGGTCGAAGTCTATAACCATTGACGAGAATGAGACCAAGTTGAAGTAGTACTCAACTTGTACATGGCCTCATCACTCACTTGTTCACCCTCCTAGTCTTTGATGTTAGCCAACCTTGTTCGAAACAAACGACTTGAGCTTAAGTACTCACGCTAAATTTAAAAGACAACTTGTGAAATTAGACTAAAACCTGGAAAAAAAAAGAATGTTTGTTCAATGCTTCTGTTAACATGTTCAAATATTAACCAAGAACCTTGGGCCTATGTTTCCTCTTCTTTCTTCTCATTACACCAACTCCAACGGGCCAAGCCCAACATCTTGATACCATATTTCCATTTATATTGGGCCACAACCCATGGTCCTCATATGTCGACTGTTGGAAGAATCAAATAAGGTGATACCGAAGAAAACTTATCGGACAACAAACACTAAAACCCGTCTTCGTCAATACAATATTTTCATTTCGCATACATCGCCTTAATGCCAATCGTGTATACTAGTAGTAACTTAACAATTGATGAGTGTGTAAATACTCATCATTTTTGTTAATCGAATCGCAAACGTTTAAAAATGCTCGAAATGCATCAAAATACCGAAAATATTCCAAAATTGCATTTATATGTTTCGGATGCAAAATGTTCAAAATCGGATGAAAAATGAGCTAAGTTTTCATAATTGGCGCTTTAGTCCCCAAGTTTCAAAAATTGTCGAAATAGTCCCCGAGCCTTAATTTCAAAGAAAAATCACCAAAGGTCCTTTTAAAATCATAACTTGTCAAAATTAGTCCTTTGGTGAAAAATATCAAAAGTTTTGAGAAATTACAAGTTTGGTCCTCCAAGTTTCAAAATTGGCAAAAATGGCCCTTGGAAATTTGAAAATGTCAAGTTTGGTCCTTGTATTATTAAAACTTGTCACTTATGGTCCCTTGGAACAACTTTGCAATTTGCGACTTTGGTCCTCAAAATTGAAAATACAAATTGGTCCCTATGTTATTAAATCCTTTAACACCTTTTTGGACCTGCCATGCACCTTATGACCCCTGCCACTTAACCCATTTTGGACCCCCCTTTGATATTAGCCCCTTGGTCAAACCCTTTGGTCAAATAAGCAACCCCGCGCCAAAAGTCTTTCTTCCCCACTTGCTCACATCTTCACCTCCTTATCACTCCACCTTCAACAACACTCCAAGATACATTAAATGCCCCCCCCCCCTCATCTCACTCAACCCCAACTGTCAAATACACCCTTTCCCGCCAAAACCCATCCAATGGCCAATATTAATTCTAGACATCCAATGGTTGAGGAAAAAGCTGGGATACACTCAGAAATCAAGTGGGAAGTTGTTTGGGTATAAAAAGGAAGAAGAGAAGCAAGAAAGAGGGAGTAGTTTTAGTTTTAAATTTTTAAGTATGTCGTTTTTTTTAAGTTTATGTTTTAATTAAACTCTAGGATGTAATCTTTTGCTTCATTGTACTAAATTCAAGTAACATTATCAGTGTAATGTGTTTTTAAACACTAATTCCAAGTTCTTATATAAGTTTCAAATTTCAAGTTTACTGTTGCACATTTCAGCTTAAATTTCTTATGTACAAGCTTTCAGAAGCTTATTTTTAAGCTCAAACTAGTTCATTACAGCTTCTAATAGCTTTTGGTAAGTTTTAAATTAAGATTCAAGCAACTTTGTCACATGGTCAACAAAAGTCAAACTGAGCTCAAATTGATGATGGAATTGGATATGGGTTGGTGCAGTGCTTATTTGGGTTGGAAATGGCTTAGGTAGTGGTCTTGGGTTTTGGTCTTAGCCTGCAAATCAGCTGAACACTTGTGAGTGTTTCATGTCCTTTCCAGTTTTGCATATTGTACTTGTATGTGTATCTGTGGTCACCATTAGTTTAAATTAGTTTATTTAGTTGTATTTAGGATGTCTTAACTCGGTTTGATCATTAATGCTAGTTGGTTCGTAGTTTAGCTTATTTTACTTGTAATTCACCAATAAAAGGAGTGTTTGGATTGTCGCATAAACTGTGATTTAGGTTTGTGCGATGGTTGATGATTGTTGCTTTAGGCTTATTAAGTCCATTCATACTCATTGCGCTATAAAATTGTTCTTGCATTAGCTCAAAGTCAATTTCATCTCAAATCATCCTAGTGCCTTAACTGTTAGCACTTTTGAAAATCCAAGTCTTATTTTGTGTTCAAAATACATAGATATAGTTTGCATTAAGTTTATTTCATCACATTATATCAATTTCACCATAAATTAGCTTCAAATCTCATTAAGGTCAAACATATCAAATCATACAAAAGTCAACTTGCAAAAGTTAGTTTATGCCCAAATGAGTTGATTTTTAGTAGCTTCATTTCTGTTCAAATCAAATGAAACTTGTGGTTTTAAAAGTTATCTTGGTCTAGTTTATCATTGTGAATTTTATATATTTTTTAAGACCCAAATTGGCTTGTCAATGGGCATAAACTCCTCAAGAAATGACTCATGAAAGTCGAGTCGACACGAGAGGTCTCTGGGTCGCCACAAGCTCGCTTGAGCTTATATAGGTCTCATCTTTGGCTTTTAGATAGCCACCCAGGTCTAGATTATGTTCCGACTTTTGGTTTTAATTCCGCTTATCTCTGTGCTTATTTTTAATCCATAAAGTAGTTGCTTAAACCTGTTTTTAGCTCATTAGCCAAAACACCAAATCTGTGTAATTTGCCATTCCAGTGATTAAAAACAGCTAAGATTAGTTGCATTTAAGTACTTGTAGTATATTAGAACTTCTGTAAACAGTTGGTGCTTATTGGTTTCATTTGGCTTATTTCAAGTGCTAATTTATAAGCACTTGCCTAGCAGTTTCATTTTCTTGTACACAACCTACTGTTTTTCCATTTTCCTAGTTTCATAACATTATTTTAGGCTTATCTTGAATTTTTCACATTTTCTAAGTCAGTTTAGTATTTTTCTTGATTTAATTCGGTTTTAGGCCTTTTAATTAGCTTTTAATACAATTAATTAAGAAAAGTTTCAAAAAATAATTTTCATTTTTCTTAAGTTGAGATAAATATAAAAGTCAAAAAATATTTTTCCAGATTTTTATTAGTTAAATTTGTATTTTAAGCAATTTAGGTAATTTTAAATAGTTTTAATTCCTAAAAATAGAAAAATAATCAAAAAATACAAAATAGTTTTGAAAATTCTCTTTGTTATTTTAGATTTTCTAAGTCAAAATTTTATTTTTCTAGCTTTATTTCCTATTTTCTTGTATTTTAGGCTATTATTAAATAGTTAAAAATAGTTTTAATTAATAATAATTAATTAAATAGTTTTAAAAATAATTTTCTTTTTCTAAATATTTTCTTTTATCATTAGGTTTGTAAAAATATCATTTTCATATTTTTAGGGTTAATACCGCTTTAGTTTCATATTTTCATTTGTACGTCGCGTAGTTTTTAATTCAGTTTTATAAAACATAAAATCAAAAACATCATTTTAAAAATAGTGATAGCGTTTATTTAATATTTTTTTATCTTTTTAATTTTCTTTAATTTGCATTTAAGCCCTTGTAGTTTATGTACTTTTTCTGTAGTTATAATAATCACAATCCCTTTTTCCGTTCAAATCTCTCGATCACTATTCGTTTGGTGATTCATCGTAGCTTCATTGGGACATAACGACCGGAAACATTATACTCCCCGATCTTCATTGCATTGGTGTTTAAACTGTTTTAAGTTTGTTACGGTCGGCCATTCACAAGTGACCGGCTTGTGTGATTAAACTTGACGGTTTTGCACCGATCAACAATCAATATACAAAGGTTGGACATGAACAAACTATGTGTAAAAACATGTTTCACTTAATAAAGTTTACGTCAAAGTTTAACATCAATGTGTAAACAAATGTATGCCAAGCAAATTTTCCGTTTAGAACTATATGTATTAAGAACAAATTTTGATAAAAAATGAGGACTACTAAATCATTTTGTAAACTAATAAATTTGAGAGTTTTCAACTTTAACTTAAATATTTTCTAAATGCAATTAGAAAATAAACAACCTAATACTAGTTTCGACAATATCATTTTGCGTCAACTAAAATAAGTATATACACATTTATATACTTACTAGTGGAACATTGTAATTATTTTCATATCAAACTTTGGATATTAAAACCATATTAGTGTCAACATGAAAAGTATATATACATTCATATACTTACTAGAAAAACCTTTCAATTATTTTTACAAACTAAAGTATAGTTTTTAATACAATTATAAAAACAATTGAACTACTTTGAGTAAGCAATACTTAAAACAATGAACTGAAACGTTACCCTCCTTATCTAGGTCGCTTGTCAGTGCCGCTCCACAACCATCACTAATCCCACATTTGGATTGCACATTTGCTAAGGTGAGTTTCATAGCCCCACTTTTACTTGCTCAACTGTCTTATACATTTTGGGGTGAGAAATATGCAAAACCTTTTCATGGACCAAAACTATTACATGATTACTATTACGTGGTTTAGCCTAAGCCCTTATGTCCCTAGAGAATGCCCTTTTTCATGAACCGTCAATTCCCCATTGGGAAACGAATGTTATAAATAGATCTATTGAGGGTGACTCCTCCGTTCGGTTGGCCATGCTTAGGCCAAGGCAAACGATACCATGTCGAATCAGTGTTGAGGACAAAACACTTACATGGGCCCTATATTGTATGACATCTTTTAGCATACAGAAACTGTCGTAGTATCGGTTGCATGAACTTAGAGCTAACGTAATAGACTTTCATCCATATATCATTATATTCGTTGTAATGATTATATGACTTTGCTTATGGTCCGAACTTACTATTTAAACTTAAACCTATGAACTCACCAGCTTTTAGCTGACCTTTTAGCATATTTTCTCAGATGTTTAAGTTATGTTCATGAAGGCAAGGCAAGAAGCGGATGTATGGTCGTAGTAGTATTAAAGAAGTGTTTTTACAACAAAAATGATGTTTTTACATTGGGACCACTAAAACTAATGGGATGTACCCATGTATTTAAACTATGTTGTAAGACAATGTTTTTAAAACTATTTTATGAAATCAAACGGAGTATGTATTCCGTTCTTTATTACTTGTGTTATGATTCACCAATCCCGTAACGCTCCCGAATATGCTTCCGCTAAACAAAATTTGGGGGTGTTACATAATGCCAACTGAATATATTTACAGTAATAGCTTATCTCTAAAGGATTCTGTTGAAGCATATCATGGATGGTAACGTAGTAGAAACCGCGCGATGCAATGGATGACTTCAAAAGACTTACTTTGTAGCGACACTTAAACCTTAGGGACTAATTTTGCCAGGTTGCTATAGTTAGCAATTAATTCTACAGGACTTACCTTGCAACGTCGCTTAAACCTCAGGGACTGTTTTTGCCAAGTTGTGAAACTTTGTATTTAATGTTTGGACTTACTTTGCAACGACACTTGAACCTCAGGGGCTGTTTTTACCAAGTTAGGAAAGTTTGCATTTAATGCTTTGGTTTGCAAAGGAGGCATGTACGCCTTTTAGTATATTATACAAATATGGAGCACAAGGCCACATTCACGTACAAGTTACTCGATAAAGTGGTGTTCAAGCCATTGAAGTATCTATTTTCCGTTTTACCGAATTTTGAACAGTTCTTGGCATTCTTGGCAATGCTGGTTGTCCTTGGCTTTGCCACACTGTTATATGCCGTTGACGATTTACCACCAATGGATTCAAATCCACCTCCATATTTTTCATTAGAAAGAAACTGGGAATATAATGTTGTGATGACGACCAAGGAATATGGGATCTTTTTTTATGTGAGATCAGCCGCTGAGTTTAATAGAGAATATCGCTGGGATGGTATCCGAAAAAAAGTCGAAGATCGTATCATAATACAAACACTACCGAGACGTTGCTATTATAAACTCCCGTCGCTTAATCTCAGATGGAATCCAGAACGTACAAATTATCCAGCTTCATGTATCAAGGACTTGGAACGCCGATACGCCATGATTGCACCACATATTAAACACTTAGGGGGCGTTTGGTTCGCTGTAATTCGTTGTAATTGTAATCTGAATTACATTCCAATCATGTTTGGTTGGCAAGGTGAAAGGAATTGTAATTCAGATTACATTACACTGACTGTTTGGTTTGCATTGTAAGCCATTACAATTACATCAAGTGAAGGAATCTAGATTACATAGGAAGTTGGATGGAAAGTTTTGAATTACAACTAATAAATAATAATAATAATAATAATAATAATAATAATAATAATAATAATAATAATAATAATAATAATATAAAAAAATAATAATATAATAATAATAAAATAATAATAAAATAATTATAATAAAAATAATAATATTAAAATAATTATAATAAAACATAATAAAATAAAAATAAAATAAAACAATAATAATAATAGTAATAAAATAAAATAATAATAATAATAATATAATATTAATAATAATTATTATAATAATAAAATAATAATAATAATAATATAACAAATTGTAATAATAATAATAAATGATAATTAATAATTAATAATAATAATATTAAAATAAATAATAAAATATTAATAATAATACATTATTATTATTATTATTATTATTATTATTTTTATTTAATAATAATAATAATAATAATAATAAATAAATAAATAAATAAATAATAATAATAATAATAATAATAATAATAATAATAATAATAATAATAATAATAATAAATAATAATGATAACAATAATGATAATAATGTATTATTATTCCTATTTATTACTATTTATTATTATTTATTGGATGGAAAGTTTTGAATTACAACTAATAAATAATAATAATAATAATAATAATAATAATAATAATAATAATAATAATAATAAATAATAATAAAAATAATAATATAATAATAAAAAATAATAATAAAATAATTATAATAAAAATAATAATATTAAAATAATTATAATAAAACATAATAATAATAAAAATAAAATAAAACAATAATAATAATAGTAATAAAATAAAATAATAATAATAATAATATAACATTAATAATAATTATTATAATAATAAAATAATAATAATAATAATATAATAAATTGTAATAATAATAATAATAAATGATAATTAATAATTAATAATAATAATATTAAAATAGATAATAAAATATTAATAATAATACATTATTATTATTGTTATTATTATTATTATTTTATTATTTAATAATAATAATAATAATAATAATAATAAATAATAATAATAATAATAATAATAATAATAATAATAATAATAATAATAATAATAATAATAATGTATTATTATTCCTATTTATTACTATTTATTATTATTTTGTTATTTATTTATAATATTATTATTATTAATTATCATTTTTTATTATTATTACTATTTATTATATTATTATTAATTATTATTATTATTATTATTATTTTATTATTATTATTATTTTATTGTATTATTTTTATTTTATTATTATTTCTAATATTCTACTTTATTATTTTATTGCTATTATTATTATTATTATTATTATTATTATTATTATTATTTTCTTATTATATTTTTATTATTAATATTTTTTGTTACTATTTTATTATTATTATTATTATTATTTATTTTAATATTATTATTATTTTATTATTATTATTATTACTATTTATCATTATTATTATTATTATATTAACTTTTTAAGTTTTATAAAAAAAATTGAATTACATTACGTTGCGAGTCAACCAAATACATTGACAGATTTCATCAATTACAATTACAACACATTCCAATTCTTTAAATTATAATTGCATCAAATTACAATTCTTTCCAAAGATTACAATTCCTTCAAAAATATTATGTGAACCAAACGCCTCCTTAGAGTTTCGGCAATAAGATTGTTATTTTATAAACAAATTGTTTCCGTTTCTTATGTACGTTTGGAATTTATACTTTGGTGATTTGTATTATCAGTTTTCTTGATATCTAGTACTATTGTTTTTATTTTGTAGTAACCTTTTTAAAGCTAGTCTGCATATAAAGTATAAAAAAAGAATGCAAATGTTGTATTTTGCTTTCTTGTTATTACTTATTGTTTTTCATAGAAAAGCTTAGATTGATTCAAAATGAAACACCAACAAAGAGACCATGCGATCACTTAATCGCGATTGAGGAGTTGGTTGTCAAGCAAATACTCACTAATAACCATCTTTAACAAAATATGCCAACATATTTATGTAGACCAACGCCAAACATGCAGAAAAATAACACAATTCCGGCATTCTTAACTTTACAATATATGACCTCAACTTCATACAAAAAAACTAACACAAGACTGTACCATATGATCTTAGAATCTCGCACATCTATAATAAATTGCACAACCCTTTCTTATTTATATTTTTGATTGGCAGGCAATTGAATCACGACGCTTTGGCTAGAAACCACTTATCACGAAACTTCAGCTTACAAAATTGAGATCAAGAATGTGTTTTACGTCTCTTTTTTAAGCAAAGGCTCAGCAAGAGCCCCCTGCAACTTTGAAGTAGAATCATCGTCACCAGGCTTTCTTGGAGTTTGTGCTGGCTTATTTTGGCCACTGATGTATTTAACAAGATGGTAAAAAAGGATGAGATTAAAACAAAAATGTCCGTATATGCAAAGTAGCCTCGGTTTTCATTAGAGGTTTACAATATCAAGTCGTTTACTTATGAATGGCTAGACTCGTGTTTATCTCAAACAGGTCAGATTATAGAAATTAGCGATTAAAGTCCAAAATGTGTTTTTAATTCATATGACCCCCTGAATTGCATTATTCAAAAATTTAGATTATTATTGAAATTCGTTCTGGTAATCATAACCAATGCATTAACTAGATTACAAATGGTATTAATAGGAGAATAGTACAGTGTGTGCATGTCAAAGCAACATGTTTCGACCCAAAAATGAGGGCCCGAACCATTCACCAATCAGATTGGCCCAACCCTTTTTCCCTAGTGGGCCATACATCATATGCAGGGAATTATTGCATTGTTGATTGTTCACCATGTAGGAGAAAATATACATATAAACATATGATAGAGATGAAAGGAACCCACTTCACAAAATCCATTCGACCCGTTATCACTAAAATGGATTGTAACAGGCATTACTATCAAAATGCAGGCCAAATGAATCACCTTAAATTAATAAACACTAGTCAAGTGGGTAAAGCCTATATAGGCGGTAACCCATAATCGACAATGTAATTATTTTAACTGTCTATATTCACGATTTAAGAAATTCCCATTACTATGATTGTATTTTAGTAACTTATTTGGTTCATAAATTAAATCATGCAGAACTTAATGATGTCATGACCAAAAGAGAATAAAATATGCATACGAGATTATAGCGAAAAAAGATAAACTTCTTACAGCAATAGCAGTTAATCTCCGAATGGAGGGAGCACGGGCTACGGATGAAGCTGCTGCAGCTGCTGCTGCACGTATCCTGAGAAAACCAAAGACCGGTTGGTTTAATCTTCTTAAAGAACAAAGCAACATGCACCAAAATTCTAGAAAATTTATGTACCTTTTATGCACATCAACAAATTCATCAGTCTCATCCACAATCTCCTCCTGCATTAATTCACAACTTTAGACTTTCATACTTTCGCCAACATTTAACAAGGGTCTAGCTAGAAATTTGTTTTTAGAAGACTTGGGCAAAGAGACAATTAAGAGAACCTGAAGAAGTTCCTCAAATACATCTTCCAAGGTGATTGATTATACCAATCACTTCACCTTCTTCAATGTCCTCGGCTGTATACGGCACTCCATTTGTTTGCGCGGTCAGTTTTGCAGCAGTTTCCACATCAATTGTCACACTTTCTCCCTTATCACCTTGCTTTGATGACCTATTTGGAGTTGCGGATTGAGAATATTGAAAGGTGACTCTTTCTTGATTTGGTTCTTCTTCAAGTGTAGGAGGTTTTCTGCTTTTCCCTTTAGTTTTAACTACAGCTGCCATATGACTACTTCCCTTTTGGAACTCGTTCAGTATGTCATATAGAGGCATGTCAGCTGGAACCCTGGCCAAAAAGTATATAGTAACTAATTTACAAAACTTGAAAATATTCAAATTGCCTTTAGATTATTAAAATCCAACTGAGACATGCTTGAAAAGAAGCGAAACAAGAAACGAGATAGGCACACCTTGGAATTCTCCTAATGGAGACTGCACTTACTGGAGTCTCTGTTTCTGCTCGTACAGTAAGAAGACTTTTCACCTAAAGCTCAAGAAGGATAGTATTAGAAGATCTTTTTCCACAAGACAAATAGCAAAAAGAAGAAACTAGAACTACAAATATGGCCATGCTGGGTAACGGGTTATTACAGTTAAGTTTCTTTTCAGTGCAGATCAAAATGGGTCAGGTTGGACTCCGAAAAGATTGTTGACAAACATGTTACTGTCATTGCAAAAGTATATAACTACAATATTAATCTATGCATTATTCAAACACTTTTGGGCAACTTTCGACCCACTTGACCCACTCAACCTGTTTGATCACTTTTCATTTTAGCTAATCTTCTCCAAATTAACCCAATCGATCAGTTAGAGAGAATTATAACATCTGTTGAAAACCTACCAATAGAAGTCCAATAATATTTCTTGGGTTTCCAGAGTATACAGGGACTCTACTATGACCTCTTGCAAGAATCTTTCCCATTGCTTCCCTGACAAGTTAAAAGGAGAAGGAAATCAATAACCCAGTCAAGTAATAATAACTGGGAGAAAAAATAGTAACAAATTATATATTCGATGAATATTTAACTTCTCATGATGATTTTAGGCTCCAATATAGCCACATGTTAACCTTATTCTCTTAGTGTTGACTTTGGTTTGTTGGGAACCATTTTAAAGAGGCATACTACTACAGTACTACGACTGAAAAACTGTTGGTATTAGATTATATCATTCCATTGGTTCTTAATTTCGTACTATGGTCACATGATTCTGCAGTAATGTGTTACTAGTTCATACTAGGGTTATTAGCATAAAAAGGCATTATACTTGCCACTTTTTGTCATTGTATGTTGCGTACTTTTTTTTTCCTCAACTTAACACCAACCTTTTAAAATTGTGCTATTGTGTGTACTTTGTGACCATTTTACCCTTACTTTTTCAAATTTTGAAGGGTAAAATGGTCATTTTCATGGCTGAAATAGTCACAAAGTACACACAATAGCACGAATTCAAAAGGTTGGTGTCAAGATGAGAAAAAAAAGTACACAACATACAATGATAAAAAGTGACAAGTATAATGCCTTTTGTGTTAATAACCCTTCATACTATTGCCAATATCAATTGTAGTTAGTGCATTTTTGGTATAATATCATATATAGAAGTTGCAGTCATACATTGATAAGTTTGGGATCAAGCTGCTTATTAGCTCTAGTCAAGACCGCCATGCCTGAGCTACAAGTCCTTAAATATATTCAGTTATTCAAGTATAGACTACCAGCAAGGATTTGGAAAGGCATCGACAAAAAAATGTAATCTCTAGTTAGGTGCTAAGCATATTGTCAAAGTTAACATAAACTCATAAACAGAATGCTAGATTAAAAATCATGTATAGGTACTGAACATACCAATCCAATTTTGAATTCACGTCCAAGGAAAAAGTGGACTCGATTGGTGTCATAGCCTCCTCTGCAGTCTGATCAGAATAAACATTGACAATCACTTTAAGAAATTCCATTGACAGCAAAGTAATAATATATATCATAAGAAGAGTTTACGGGAAAACAAAAGCATGTGCGTGGATTGACAATGCAAGAATATTCACCTCAAAAGATAAAGTACAGCTGATTTTAGGTCACTCTAGAACTTAAGCAATCAGAAGCGAATGGAATTTTAGATAAAAACAGAATTCCATAAAGATATGTATTGCTGCAATGAAAAAATAAGAACTGAACACATTTGTTTCTAATACCTTCTATCACCCTGCTCGTCTCTCTTTAATACTAACCATGGTACTACTTACTAACTGAGAAGTGAAAATACAAAACTACCCTTCTAACCTAAGTTAATTATTAATATTAACATTGAAGAAAAATTATCTATCTTAGACGAGCTAGTCGCTAGAAGAGAACTTAGTTATACATCAAAATCAAGTACTGATTATTCCCACATAGCCTCAGGACTTTCCGAGAGCATTACAAATCAACCCCACATGTTAATTATTGCAACCAAAAAAAAAAAAAAGAAAGAAAGGGAACCCCCGCCATATTTTGATTCAAAACAAACACTATGCGGAAAGGTGCATATGCACCTTTACAAATTTACAGTGAAACCAACGTCAAAGACCTCATATAGCAACAGATCATTCCTTTTGAACATATGCCATATAAGTGTTACTAGAGAATGTGGGCTGAAATAGAAAATCTAAGAAGTGAGCACAGCTCACGACCTCCATTGTCAATATAAGGGCAGTAGTATTTGCGTCTATGTGGGTGACGTGGAGGTATAAGAATATGAAGTACTTCAAACACAACTTTACAAACTAATGTCTATAGACAATATTGATAAGAAACAAAGCCAATCATACAAAATGCAAGCAGTGTACTATTTATGTCACCTAATACCTTTTCAGTTAAATCTAGTGCTCCACTGATAATTGTCGTCTCGTCATGAGTGAGTTCACCTCCTTTACCGGCCTGTAATAGAAGGAGGATGTCACCAATTGCAGTAAAGGCATACAGCATATGAATGCCAATTAAGAATTTCATAACCATGTTTGTTAAGAAAAAAACTAATGCTAAATGCTTAAATCACAACAGAGCTTACCTCCTGACCATGGATCGAAACAAGGGCTTTTAACTGAGCTCGTCTAAATAGGGCATCATTATGTCCTAGTACCCAATCAAGCATCTGGAATCACAAAATAACGTAATTGTAAGCTGCAATACTTTATCATCGTATTGGATCAGAAAACAACTTACACGCCTACATAAACAAAATACTACTAAATTTACTGAGATAATCACAATGAACTAGAAGAAAAGTAATTTAGCAATCAAAACTATGACTTATCTGCTCTAATTACAAGGATATATTAGGTGTAAAGGCTTTAGTTTGTCTTTATTTCATATCACACAACTGACACGATACTATAGAGATGTACAAACTTACCTTGCCAATAGGATAAGCAATTGGATAGCAAGCTATCATCAGAAACTTCACGAGCCAAATAAAGCTAGCACCTATAGCGAGTCCATATCTGGTACATACTGCTTGTGGAATTACCTGTCGAAACAATGGGGTACAAAGAGTGATCCATATACATGATGTTAAATCTAATAAAAGCAAAGATTTTTTTTTTTCTGATAGATCCAAGCTACCTCTCAAAAGAACAAGACAAAGGTTACAGAAAGCACTATAGCGACAACTTGATTGAAAATCTTATCCAAGTATATTGGCAGGGCCTGCAGATTGCAACAGAATAAACCACGTACATTAGGAATCGTTAGCAAAAATATATTGGTTGATTAATGAAAGAAACTTTACAAGAAAGTTTTCAGTTTTACCATGCCACATCTATGTACTTTTCATATGAACGTATTGTGACAAACCAAGCACTGGTTAGCTACTAACTCTTATAACGGAAAGGATATAACTTTCAATTTATTGTTTATAACTTTGTATGTGAAATTTTGTCAAATAACTGTAAAAGATTGATGTACCAATGAGCTCACAGGAAACCTCTACAAAAATAGACCCTTAGGAGGAGAACGTTCCTAAAAAACTATCATCACATGTTCTGAAAGAAAATAAAGGCTTGAATAATGCAGGACAGACCATGTACATAAGCTAGGAGTTTCGTTATATTACCTCCATGGCAGCTGCATTGCATAGAAGTAAAGTTACCAGAAGCTGGTGCTGTTTCTGAACCACTGGAAATATGACAGCTGGAGACATAAAACCAATATTAGAAATCAGGAGACCCAAACAGCATATTGTTGGAGTCAAGATTGTCTAAAACTGATACAGATAGATAAAACTTATAGCATAACCAAAACATTGATGCAGTGCATTCTAATAAGTAAATGTTTTTTCATATTATGGCTCATCACGAATAACAGCATTTTGATTTCCAATGCCCTTCGACACTAATCACTTCTATCAGGACATGGTTGGATACTAAAAGGGTGTTTGGGAAATTAAGCAAATAAGCAGTTTGGAGTGTTTGGATACAACAAAATCCTTCTGCTTATCTTCACCACTATATTTATTTGAGACATCATCCTTTATTCATAAAGAATCATGTGTTTCACTTCCTAAGAAATCAATACAAACATTATACTTCATATGTAGCCCAACAGAACAAGATGCTGCCACAATACTCATTATGACAGGATCAAAATAATCCAAGACATTTTCGTCCTAACGAAATTACACTTCTATCCCGACTTGCCATTTAAACAGAATCCGTAAAAATGTCCTATAAGTAGCATTCATTTCGCCATACCAAAAATAACAATCACATCAAATCCAACACAAATAAAATCTCAATCCCAAAATGCATAATTCCACTTAAAAAAGGCCAAACACCATATCCCAAAAAGTCAACAAAACCAATCTAGCTCACGAGAAATGCTAGTTAAAACAAATCAATACACAATCGATGGCTAAAATAATAACAGAATGGATAACTAACCATTGTTTTCAAAGGGGGTGTTTGTTTAAGCTTTTTTATAAGCCCAAATTTTTTCGGCTAATTTTGCAACTTAAAAATGGAAAAACAAGCTGAAAAATGAGCTTTTGAAATATACCAACCCGAGCCATATAAACTCATAAGCCCCCCACACACACACACCCCCACAAAAAAAGCTTAAACAAACACCCCTTATACACAAAAGCGACATTAACCAAAAAGGTTCCAATAACACCAAATCCAACACACAAACCTCAAAAATCCCAAAACACATACATAATTCCACTTATAAAAGTCAACTACCCATGTTCCAAAAAGCCAACAAAAACCAATCTATAGCTCACAATAACTATTTAACAAATTTAACGAACAACCTGCTTGTTTCTTTTCGGTAAGAGTACCACTACTCATTAATAACCGGATCAAAATAATCTGCGACCTAACGTTACAACTAAACTACACTTATAACCTAAGTTCGCAATCAAACAGATTCACTTAACCACTTTTTTAGAATTACACAAAAGCGACCTTCTATCGAAAAAAGTTCCATTCATTTCGCCTAACACATAATTCCACTTAAAAAGGTCAACTACCCATGTTACAAAAAGTCAACAAAAACCAATCAAGCACACAATAAATGCTAACATAACAGAAATTAAAAAACTAAAAAGCAACCTGCTTGTTTCTTTTCAGTAGGAGTACCACTACGTTGAAGAATCTCAAGCTCAACAAGACCCAAAGACATCAAACCAAGTGTCAAACCAGACATAATCCCTGCAAAGATTACTAAAAAACATGATATCCCAACATAAACATAAAACATGGCTGATCCAAATTCAATCTCTGCTCCTAAAGAATTCATGTTTCTCATCATTTGCACCGCGTTTAAAGCATACATTTTTATTTCATATAAAATGAAATCACAAAAGGGTTATGTTTGAATTTGGTTTTCTCAAGTGGGTTTGTTTTTGTTTTGGGAATTGATGTGTAAAAATGGTGATTTATGGTGGTCCATCTTTCTTAAGAGTTGAAATATCGTCTTATTCCCTGTTAAGGACAAAAGACGTTCACTGTAAACAAACAAAAATCTTATAAGGTCATTTACTTCATACAAAATTATAAAATTTCGATTTTTATTTGATCACCAACCAACAACCAAAATCTCATAAGGGATCAACAAGCAATTTCTCCTCACCTATATCTTTACATTATTAACAAAAATCATAAAGTAACGAATAGTACTGTTTACAATGAGTTTTTTCAGCAGAAAAAAGCATGAATTAACGAATACGGCTCACGTGGGAAAAGGGCTCGGGGGCGGCTTTTGTGGCAGCTTTAGCAGCAACTTCTGGGTTCCCAAAAACGTTCCAAAATCTCAATGTCTCATCTCCTGCTGCAGATGCAACTGTACATCCATCGGGGCTCTGTGTCATGTAAAGAACTCTGGATGTATGACCTGTAAGCTCCGCCATCTTAACCATCGAAGGGTACTTCCATAGAATCAGCTGGTTCTGTGAAAATCCATGTGAGCTCAGCAGCTCACGCTCGTTCTTGTTCCATAACAGTGAACACACCTGTGACCCTGTGTCAACTGAGTTCAAACAAGCACCGGTGTGTGCGTTCCAAAACATGATACGCTTATCACCACCTGAAGCAAGAAGATTAGCCTGAAACGGACACCAAGCAAGCGCCTTAACAGCTGCAGTGTGCTCTTCCATCCTGTGAAGATATTGAGTTGTTGATCTGTCCCAAATGTGAAGAAGATTGTCGTTTCCACCACTAGCTAATTTCTGACCAGAACCTGACCATTTCAACCCGCAAACTTCTTGGTGGTGACCACTGTAGGTCTCAACAATATGTTCCCTTACTCTAACGTCATTGTTTACAATCTGTCCATCCATTCCCCGTTGTCAGAATGTGGTTGTTCCAATCCATTGCTCCAACTCTCAGTTGATGTGCACCTCTCAATGTCCTTAACTGTTTCAATCAAACCAAAACGTTATAAGTAAAGATTCATCAAAACATAAATATATCAAATTCACAAAATATAATAACATCAGATGATTACCAATCTGTTAGAGGTTGAATCCCAAAGCTGAACATCAGAACTGTTTAAACCCACTGAGATGTGCCGACCATCGGGTGCCCATTTGACACTTGTAACAGGACCACTTTCATCATCAACTGTCACGAGTTCTGATATACTTCCATGGGTAGCATCCCATAGATACATTGTATTTGCAAGAGCAATCGCGAGAACATTGCTGCTTCCCCAATCCAACAGGTTCAGATAGAAATCATCACCAATTTCAGGTGCATCGAGTGTTCTTTCAGGACTCTATTACACAAACCAAACACAAAAACCGCATTTCAGTATAAAAACACAAATCACACAAATATAATTCTAACAGCAAATGTCTCTAAAAGAGAGGTTACTACCTCAGGAATGCATCTACGCTCTTTGACAGGTTTTGACTGTGGAACAGACGAAACCAAGTCGCTTGGAATTGGTTCAATTGGCGTCGGAGGCTTGTTCCTGAAAGCAAGAATCCTGGTTCTGTTCATGTTGCAAGCTTCCGCCAAACGCTTCCTGTACGCTACACTTGCCGGTGAGCAGTCAACTGGATTCTCCTTACCTTTTGTGAGCATGTAGTGCGCGTAGTCGAAATCCATAGCAGATCTATTCGGTATAAACCTATCCAACTACACGAACAAACATAAAAACCCAAATCAGTAACAAGAAAACCCTTTGAATCAGTAACAAAAAAAAGTAAAAAACCCTTTACATCAGTTAAAAAACCCTTTATATCAGTAACTAAAAACCCTTTAAATCAGTAGAGGAAAACCTTTAAATCAGTAAAAATCCTTTACATCAGTAGGAAAAAACCCTTTATATCAGTAAAAGAAACCCTTTAAATCAGTAAAAAAAACCCTTTATATCAGTAAAAAAAACCCTTTATATCAGTAAAAAAAACCTTAAAACAATTAAAGAAAACCCTTTAAATCAGTAAAAAACCTTTACATCAGTAAGAAGGAAACCCTTTAAATCAGTAACACCAGAACAAAACACGTAAACCAGTAACAAAAACCCCTTTAAATCAGCAACAACAACAAAAAGAACAAAAACCCATAAACCACTAACGAAAAAATACAAAAAATAACTCACGTTTTCGCGGGAATTCTTGCGATGAAGGTATCGTTCCTTAAGCGGTTTTCTTGATTTAGCAGCAGAAACAGATCCTGCATCCATGATATTAATTAGCAAAAATCAAAGAAACAAAACCCAATAAAGATTTATATATAACAATAAAGAAAGATACAAAATTTAATCAAATCCTGCAAAAAAAAGATTAGTTTCACAAGCAGATGACAGAAATCAATGAAACAAAAGACGATTCGAAGAGCGTGAAGATGAGATCGAGATCAGCAGATGATTGATTAAGAGAGAGATTGTGTGATTGAATTGGGTTTATGGGTTTGTATTTATTTGTGTGTGAATATTAGGGTTTGTGAAATTTGGCGGTGAATGGTGTAGCCGTTGGAAATTTTTTATTACGGATATGGCGGTGAATGGAGTTTTATTCTTTTAAGTCAACTTCCTTTTATACCATTAGTGTAAAGTGTAAACCTTTTAAATTTAACAATTGTTTAACTAAAGCATTTAATTAATTTAGTCAACCTTTTTATCTATGATTTAAAAAAGACTATGATCATCATTACGATCAAAGGTGATCACGCTTTGAGTTGATTTAGACAATGAAAAAACTAGTAATCAGCTCATGGGGCAAATATCATGTTTACATGCGACGAGTACACTAAGCAAAATTATCGGATATAGTGGATTAGGGTGATAATTGGGAACTTAGGATACCTGTCAAGTAAGGACAATATTTAACTTTTTCGCTACCTGAATCAACACGACTCATGATACATTTGAAGGAATTATGTGCAGATACAATGCATGTGTAATTATATATATGAGAAATCACATCCAGTAATTAAGACATTAAAGGATCACGCCGGTGCATCACAAATAAAATAAAATATTTGTTGGAGTTAATAAATATTAAAGGGTCGACATAATTAAAATAACGAAGTTAATTTAATTAATAATTAAAAATGTAAACACAAAAAGGAGATAAAAGGAAAAACCACAAACACAAAGGGTTTGTGGTAGTAGGATCAGCGAACTCCCCGAGGGAAGAGTTTGACTTCTTGTCAAGCTTGTTTACATGGTGGGCAAAGAGACTTCTGAATGTTCTTTTCTATCCTATCAATACAAAGGCAATTCTAGAGATCCTAATAATTCACACACAATCATTGTCGATCTTAAGTGGATTGTGACTAAGGGTTTCAAACCTTTAGCCGATTGTGGTGGTGGTGATCCGGATCACCCGTGTGTTGAATCGAACCATCTAGCGGTCTCAAACGTGACCGACTGGATGGATACCTACAGACTTCCTTGTGCGAGTATTCTTGAAGAATGATCATGCCGAGCAAATCAAATGTATGCACGTTCTAACCGTTTATGTAGTTAGATTTTGATTGCAATACTTGCATGGATCGGTGGCTAGGATTTAGAGTTAATTTAATTCCGCATATTAATTTATTAATACAAATTCCGCATATTTTGATGCTATACTTTATGCATTAAAAATAGGTAGTTCGACTACGAAATATGCCGCCTGTTCATTGTGAGATTGGCTAACCTTGATGAAAATAAAAACAAAATCGGACGTGCTGGGGCGGTTCCACTTTTGGTGAGTTTGTTGGAGAATAGGAGTATACGCGCTAAAAAAAGATGCGTGTACTACTTTGTATTCGTTGTGTTCAGTTAAGGAGAATAAAGTGTGGTATGTTGAGTGTGGGATTATGAAAGTGTTGGTAGATATGATGGCGGTTGGGGTCGAATATGGTGATAAGTGTGGGTTTGTTTGTGGGTTGATGCCTTTTAAACCGAAGCTCTGCTTATATTACTTGATAAATATGATTGTCAATGAAAGAGTTTGTATGTTTAAATTTTCAGATCTATAATAAATGAAGGAGATCGCATGTTTATATTTTCATATATATAAATCTATAATAAATGGGTTTTTAATATTTTATAATTTGTTAAAATTCAATCATTATATTTGTTTTTTGAGAAGTTGGTGGGGGTGGTGATTGACCTCGGTAGTGAGTGAAGAAGAAAAGTTGTATGATTGGTGGTGGTTAGGGGTGTTCATGGGGCGGTTCGGTTCGGTTAGTTGGGATATTTTAAGTATCCATAACGGGGCGGGTAATTCATTTTACTACCCGAAACCGAACCGTGTTAGGCGGGTAATCGGACATGCAGTTACCCGAAATGAGTGGTTATCCGCGGTTTGGTTCACGGTTAACCATTTTATACGTTTAAACAAGTTTAACCATATGAACAATAACATGATCTAAATAGTAAAACGCAATTTTAGGGTATTAAATAATATTGAATAGACTAAAGTTATTTTAAAATTATTCAGTCACAATAATTACGTTCAAATAAGCATATATGACACATTAACAAAAAAATATTTGTTCGACATTCACATAGATGTTTAGTAAACGCGTACATTAGGAGCAAAAAAGACGTTATACAATAAGAGTAGTGTAATAATATAATCGATACTTGTACTATTATTTAAATATTTAGTTAAAAATCTTCATGTATATTATATACGGTTCGGTTAACCATGGATATCTAAATATAAAAACCGAAACCGATCTGTAATAAGCGGGTTTTTTCGGTTTCGGTTTTTATCGGTTTCAGTTTCTTCGGTTTCGGGTTTTTTTCGGTTTCGGATTAAGCGGTCGGCTCGGTTTGTCGGTTTCACGGTTTTTTTAAACACCCCTAGTGGTGGTGGTGGTGAGACCTACATGAGAGCTATGATAAAAAGAAATAAATTAGAACAATGACAAAAAAGAAAAGAATTAAATAATACATAAAAGGACAAAAAGTAAAACATTAAACAAATACAATGAAATGACATAAACAGTGAAAAGACAAACATACCCTCGTGTGCTTGGCATGTAACTGAAGATAACGAGGAATCCTAACGACGTTAGCAAATGTGGACCATTCACGTATTTTTTTAGACCATTCGCGTAATTTTTTGGATATTTCGAACTAGCTAGATGAATTTTCATGATTTTGGACAATTCACGAAATCTGGCAAAACCAGATGGACTAATGGTGTAACTAATATGAATATTTAAAAGGGTTTATTTGGACAAATCAGAAACTATAATTAGATCTGGGTTAGGATTAGGATAGAATTCACCTATATATACAGATCACAATACGCCAACAACAACAAATTAATTATACGTAAGAAAAGAAAAAAAGTTACAAGGGTGTCAAAGTAGTGCATGCATCCACGAGAGATCAAAATATAGCCAGAGCCGTGCTAGTCAAGGTAAGTTTCTATACATGAGTACATTATTTTTTGAACGATGAGAAGATTTTATATATAAAAAGTAGCAAGAAGCTAAATAATAACTTACAAACGAAACAACCACAAGGCTACTTATACCACCTCTAACCAATATAATGTACTGATATATGCTTTGTGATTATATTTCTCTTGATGCCAATTGAACATATTCTGTTGAAGCATATCATGGATGGTAATATGGAGCACAAGGCAACATTCATGCACAAGTTACTCGATAAAATGGTGTTCAAGCCATTGAAGTCTCTACTTTCCGTTTTACCGAATTTTAAACAGTTCTTGGCAATGCTGGTTGTCCCCAGCTTTGCCACACTGTTATATGCCGTTAACGTTTTACCACCAATTGATTCAAATCCACCTCCATATTTTTCATTAGAAAGAAACTAGGAATATAATGTTGTGATGACGACCAAGGAATATGGGATCTTTTTTTATGTGAGATAAGCCGCTGAGTTTGATAGCGTATATAGATGGGATGGTATCCGAAAAAAAGTCGAAGATCGTATCATAATACTAACACTACAGAGACGTTGCTATTATAAACTCTCGTCGCTTAATCTCAGATGGAATCCAGAACGTACAGATTATCCAGCTTCATGTATCAAGGACTTGGAACGCCGATACGCCATGATTGCACCACATATTAAACACTTATTTCGGCTATAAGATTGTTATTTTATAAACAAATTGTTAACGTTTCTTATGTACGTTTGGAATTTATACTTTGGTGATTTGTATTATCAGTTTTCTTGATAAGCAGCCATCTTTAACAAAATAAGCCAGCATATTTATGTAGACCAACGCCAAACATGCAGAAAAATAACACAATTCCGGCATTATTAACTTTACAATATATGACCTCAACTTCATACAAAAAAACTAACACAAGACTGTACCATATGATCTTAGAATCTCGCACATCTATAATAAATTGCACAACCCTTTCTTATTTATATTTTTTGATTGGTAGGCAATTGAACTGCGTACGCCTTTGGCTAGAAACCACTTATCACGAAACTTCAGCTTACAAAATTGAGATCAAGAATGTGTTTTACGTCTCCTTTTTAAGCAAAGGCTCAACAAGAGCCCCCTGCAACTTTGAAGTAGAATCATCGTCACCAGACTTTCTTGGAGTTTGTGCTGGTTTATTTTGGCCACTCTGCTGTATTTAACAAGATGGTAAAAAAGGATGAGATTAAAACAAAAAAGTCCGTAAATGCAAAGTAGCCACAGTTTTCATTAGAGGTTTACAATATCAAGTCGTTTACTTATGAATGGCTAGACTCGTGTTTATCTCAAACAGGTCAAACTAAAGAAATAAGCGATTAAAGTCCAAAATGTGTTTTTAATTCATATGACCTCCTAAATTGCATTATTCAAAAGTTTAGATTATTACTCAAATTCGTTCTGGTAATCATAACCAATACATTAACTAGATTACAAATGATATTAATAAAAGGAAAGTACAGTGTATGCATGTCAAAGCAACATGTTTCGACCCAAAAATGACATGTGCGGCCCGAACCCATTCACCAATCAAATTGGCCCACCCCTTTTTCCCTAGTGGGCCATACATCATATGCAGGGAATTAGGGCACTGGCAATGGCTTCGGTATGCTCTCGGTTTGGTCCTATACCGCGCGGCAACACCGGCGCAACCATTTCGGCATGGCTCGGTTTGGAGGGTGCACGGCAATCACTGCCGATTTGGTATGGAGAGGTGATGAAAAAGTAGCCGTTGGCAACGGCAAGAATAGTAGCCGTTAGAAGCATTTTCAAAAAAAAAAAAAAAAATCCCCCTATAAAAATACACTTTAATCACCATTTTCAAATCACATTTTATTCACATCTTCTTCCAACTATCATTCTTCCAACTGATCCGACAATGCGAGAGATCACTATTGCCAAAAAACGTGAGATCGCGAAGAAATATGGATGGCCGTCCAATTTTTAGATATGTATTCTCGATGATTAGTGATTTCCTTTTGTTTTAAGTATTATGTAATTTTTTTTTTATTATTAATGAAATATTATGTTTTTATTAAATTGTTTAATATAATTATGAATATAAAAAATAAAAAAATAAAATTAGGTGAGGTATTACTAGAAAAGTATGGTGAGGTATGGGTGAGGTATGAGATAAGGTGGAATGATATTATTGGTGGGTGGTTGGGTATGGTTGAGGTACGGGATCATGGTTCCTTATTGCATTGTTGATTGTTCACCATGTGGGAGAAATATACATATAAACATACAGTAGAGATGAAAGGAACCCACTTCACAAAATCCATTCGACCCGTTATCACTAAAATGGATTGTAACAGGCATAACTACTATCAAAATGCAGGCCAAATGAATCACCTTAAAATAATAAACACGAGTCAAGTGGGTAAAGCCTATATAGGGAGTAAGTGAGTAACCCATAATCGACAATGTAATTATTTTAACTGTCTATATTCACGATTTAAAAAATTCTCATTACTATGATTGTATTTTAGTAACTTATTTGGTTCATAAATTAAATCATGCAGAACTTAATGATGTCATGACCAAAAGAGAATAAAATATGCATACGAGATTGATTATAGCGAAAAAAGATAAACATCTTACAGCAATAGCAGTTAATCTTCGAATGGAAGGAGCACGTGCTACGGATGAAGCTGCTGCAGCTGCTGCTACACGTATCCTGAAAAAACCGAAAAATGGTTGGTTTTATCTTCATAAATACCAAAGCATTATGCATCAAATTCCTGAAACTTTTATGTACCTTTTATGCACATCAACAAATTCATCAGTCTCATCCACAATCTCCTCCTGCATTAATTCACAACTTTAGACTATAATACTTTCGCCACCATTTAACAAGGATCTAACTAGAAATTTGTTTTTAGAAGACTTGGGCAAAAAGAGAATTAAGAGAACCTGAAGAAGTTCCTCAAATACATCTTCCAAGGTGATTATACCAATCACTTCACCTTCTTCAATGTCCTCGGCTGTATACGGCACTCCATTTGTTTGCGCGGTAAGTTTTGCAGCAGTTTCCACATCAATTGTCACACTTTCTCCCTTATCACCTTGCTTTGATGACCTATTTGGAGTTGCGGATTGAGAATATTGAAAAGTGACTCTTTCTTGATTTGGTTCTTCTTCAAGTGTAGGTGGTTTTCTGCTTTTCCCTTTAGTTTTAACTACAGCTGCCATATGACTACTTCCCTTTTGGAACTCGTTCAGTATGTCATATAGAGGCATGTCAGCTGGAACCCTGGCCAAAAAGTATATAGTAACTAATTTACAAAACTTGAAAATATTCAAATTGCCTTTAGATTATTAAAATCCAACTGAGACATGCTTGAAAAGAAGCATAACAAGAAACGAGATAGGCACACCTTGGAATTCTCCTAATGGAGACTGCACTTACTGGAGTCTCTGTTTCTGCTCGTACAGTAAGAAGACTTTTCACCTAAAGCTCAACAAGGATAGTATTATAAGATCTTTTTCCAAAGACAAATAGCAAAAAGAAGAAACTAGAACTACAAATATGGCCATGCTGGGTAACGGGTTAAAACAGTTAAGTTTCTTTTTAGTGCAGATCAAAATGGGTCAGGTTGGACTCAGAAAAGATTGTTGACAAACATGTTACTGTCATTGCAAAAGTATATAACTACAATATTAATCTATGCATTATTCAAACACTTTTGGGCAACTTTCGACCCACTTGACCCACTCAACCTGTTTGATCACTTTTCATTTTAGCTAATCTTCTCCAAATTAACCCAATCGATCAGTTAGAGAGAATTATAACATCTGTTGAAAACCTACCAATAGAAGTCCAATAATATTTCTTGGGTTTCCAGAGTATACAGGGACTCTACTATGACCTCTTGCAAGAATCTTTCCCATTGCTTCCCTGACAAGTTAAAAGGAGAAGGAATCAATAACCAAGTCATCTACAGAGAAGAAATAGTCACAAATCATAGAATTCAATGAATATTTAACTTGTCACGATGATTTTAGGCTCCCAATATAGCCACATGTTAACCTTATTCTCCCAATTGTAGTTGGTGCATTTTTTATATAATATCAGATATAGAAGTTGCAGTCATACATTGACAAGTTTGGGATCAAGCTGCTTATTAGCTCTAGTCAAGACCGCTATGCCTGAGCTACGTCCTTAAATCTATTCAGTTATTCAAGTACAGACTACCAGCAAGGATTTGGAAAGGCATCGACAAAAAAATGTAATCTCTAGTTAGGTGCTAAGCAAATTGTCAAAGTTAGTATGAACTCATAAAGAGAATGCTAGATTAAAAATCATGTACAGGTGCCGAACATACCAATCCAATTTTGAATTCACGTCCAAGGAAAAAGTGGACTCAATTGGTGTCATAGCCTCCTCTGCAGTCTGATCAGAATAAACATTGACAATCACTTTAAGAAATTTCATTGACAGCAAAGTAATAATATATATAATGACAAGAGTTTACAGGAAAACAAAAGCATATGCATAGATTGACGATGTAAGAAAATTCACCTCAAAAGAAAAAGTACAGCTGATTTCAGTTCACTCCAGAACATAAACGATCAGAAGCGAATTTTGAATAAAAACAGAATTCCATAAAGATATGTATTGCTGCAACGAAAAAATAAGAACTGAACACATTTGTTTCTAATACCTTCTATCACCCAGCTCGTCTCTCTTTAATACTAACCGTGGTACTACTTACTAACTGAGAAGTGAAAATACAAAACTACCCTTCTAACCTAAGTTAACTATTAATATTAACATTGAAGAAAAATTATCTATCTTAGACGAGCTAGTCGCTAGAAGAGAACTTAGTTATACATCAAAACCAAGTACTGATTATTCCCACATAGCCTCAGGACTTTCCGACAGCACTATGCGGAAAGGTGCATATGCACCTTTACAGTGAAACCAACGTCAAAGACCTCATATAGCAACAGATCATTCCTTTTGAACATATAAAAGTGTTACTAGAGAATGTGGGCTGAAATAGAAAATCTAAGAAGTGAGCACAGCTCACGACCTCCATTGTCAATATAAGGGCAGTAGTATTTGCGTCTATGTGGGTGACGTGGAGGTATAAGAATATGAAGTACTTCAAACACAACTTTACAAACTAACATTTATAGACAATATTGATAAGAAACAAAGGCAATCATACAAAATGTAAGCAGTGTACTATTTATGTCACCTAATACCTTTTCAGTTAAATCTAGTGCTCCACTGATAATTGTCGTCTCGTCATGAGTGAGTTCACCTCCTTTACCGGCCTGTAATAGAATGAGGATGTCACCAATTGCAGTAAAGGCAAACAACATATGAATGCCAATTAAGAATTTCATAACCATGTTTGTTAAGAAAAAGACTAATGCTAAATGCTTAAATCACAACAGAGCTTACCTCCTGACCATGGATCGAAACAAGGGCTTTTAACTGAGCTCGTCTAAATAGGGCATCATTATGTCCTAGTACCCAATCAAGCATCTGGAATCACAAAATAACGTAATTGTAAGCTGCAATACTTTATCATTGTATTGGATCAGAAAACAACTTACACGCCTACACATAAACAAAATATTACTAAATGTACTGAGATAATTACAATGAACTAGAAGAAAAGTAATTTAGCAATCAAAGCTATGACTTATCTGCTCGAATTACAAGGATATATTAGGTGTAAAGGCTTTAGTTTGTCTTTATTTCATATCACACAACTGACACGATACTATAGAGATGTACAAACTTACCTTGCCAATAGGATAAGCAATTGGATAGCAAGCTATCATCAGAAACTTCACGAGCCAAATAAAGCTAGCACCTATAGCGAGTCCATATCTGGTACATACTGCTTGTGGAATTACCTGTCGAAACAATTGGTACAAAGAGTGATCCATATAGATGATGTCAAATCTAATAAAATAAAAGAACTTTTTTTCTGATAGATCCAAGCTACCTCTCCAAAGAACAAGACAAAGGTTACAGAAAGCACTATAGCGACAACTTGATTGAAAATCTTATCCAAGTATATCGGCAGGGCCTGCAGATTGCAACAGAATAAACCATGTACATTAGGAATGGTCAGCAAAAATATGTTGGGTGGTTATATAATAGTATTTAATGAAAGAAACTTTAAAATGAAGTTTTCAGACTCATGCCATATTGTGCTACATCTATGTACTTTTCATATGAACACATCGTGACAAACCAAGCACTGGTTGGCTATTGCCTCTTATAACGGAAAGGGATACATTTTGTATTTGAAAATTTGTCAAATAACTGTAAAAAAATTGATGTACCAATGCTCGCAGGAAACCTCTACAAAGAAAAAGACTTAGGAGGACAACGATCCTAAAAAAATTATCTATCACATGTTCTAAAAAAAATAAAGGCTTGAATAATGCAGGACAGACCATGTACATAAGCTAAGAGTTTCATTATATTACCTCCATGGCAGCTGCATTGCATAGAAGTAAAGTTACCAGAAGCTGGTGCTGTTTCTGAACCACAGGAAATATGACAGCTGAAGACATAAAACCAATATTAGAAATCAAGAGACCCAAACAGCATATTGTTGGAGTCAAGATTGTCTAAAACTGATACAGATAGATAAAACTTATAGCATAACCAAACATTGATGCAGTGCATTCTAATAAGTACATGTTTTTTTCATATTATAGCTCATCATTAAAAACAGCATTTTGATTTCCAATGCCCTTTGACACTAATCACTTCTATCAGGACATGGTTGGACACTAAAAGGGTGTTTGGGAAAATAAGCAAATAAGCAGTTTGTAGCTTTTAACTAAAACAAAATCCTTCTGCTTATCTGATTATTTTTTGGTAAATGAGCAGTTTCCAATAAGTAGGATGGCACACGTATATTTTAAAGTGCTTATTTGAAATGAAACTGAAAATTACGTTTCTACCATCATATCTAACCTAAAACCTTGTGGATTCGAATTTCACTTTCTACCAAATTATTCTATTTTAAGGTCTAACAAACTTTATTCATTAGGGAGTCATGTACTTCCCTTACCATCCTAAGAAATCAATACATACATTAAACTTCCATTTACCATATCTAGCACGACAAAATAAGATACCGCCACAATACTCGTTAATGACTGGACCAAAAATTAACACTTATAACCCAAGTTCCCAATCAAACAGAATCACTTAACGACTGTTTTCAAAGTACACAAAAGCGACATTCAATCGAAGAAGGTTCCAATAAGCAACATTCCTTTCTACTTACCCAACAGTTTATTAACATCAGATCCAAACACAGAACCTCAATCCCATAAATGGATAATTCTACTTCTGAAAGTCAAATACCACAATCCGCTGTGTTTAACATCAACTACTTCAATCAGAACACAGTTACAACCCCAGAAAAGAAGCTTGAACATGAAAAAACCATATGCACCATTATACTTGTTTAACAAAAAACTGGCATTCCTTATTCATAATGAGTGCACTTCCCTTCTTTAAATACTAACAAAAAAGAGGGTGTTTGGGATTATTTACTTTTTTTTTCTGCTTATATGCTTATCTGCTTATTTGAGAATTGTTATAAATTAAAAACCTTTTACCCTCGTATCTACCCTAAAATCCTTGATTAAAATGTACTCGGCATAAGCAAATCAAAACACTATTTAAAAAACTGCTTGTTCATCTTCTTCTGCTTATAAGAAGAAAAAATAAGCAATCCCAAACACCCTCTAAGCCTATCTTAACCAATATATTTATTTGAGACATCCTCTATTCATAAAGAATCATGTGCTTCACTTCCTAAGAAATCAATACAAACATTATACTTCATATCTAGACCAACAGAACAATATGCTGCCACAATACTCATTAATAACAGGATCAAAATAATCCCGGACCTTTTCGTCCTAACGAAATACACTTCTATCCCAAGTTTCCAATCAAAAGAATCCAAAAAGTGCCCGGTAAGTAGCATTCATTTCGCCTTACTAAAATATACAATCACATCAAATCCAACACAAATAAAACCTCAATCCCAAAATGCATAATTCCACTTAAAAAAGGCCAAACACCATATCCCAAAAAGTTAACAAAACCAATCTAGCTCACGATAAATGCTAGTTAAAACAAATCAATACACAAACGATGGCAAAAATAATAACAGAATGGATAACCAACCATTGTTTTTAAAGGGGGTGTTTGTTTAAGCTTTTTTTGGGCTTATGAGCTAATTTGGTCCCGTTTATTTTTTATAAGCCCAAATTTTATCGACTATTATTGCAACTTAAAAATGAAAAAATTAGCTGAAAAATGAGCTTTTGAAATATAAGCCGAACCATACAAACTCATAGGCCCAAAAAAAGCTTACGGGGGTGTTTGTTTCGGCTTATATAGCCAGCTTATGGCTTATTTGGTTTTGGGCTTATGTTTTATAAGCTCACTTGCAAAATCAAATAAGCCATAAGCCGGCTATATAAGACGAAACAAACACCCCCTACAATATAATCCAAAACCTTTTCGTCTAACAAAATTACACCTTTATCCCAAGTTTCCAATCAAACAGAATCCCAAAAAGTGTCGGATAAGTAGCATTCATTTCGCCTAACACGAAATCCAACACACACAACCTCAATCTCAAAACACATAATTCCACTTAAAAAAGTCAACTACCCATGTTCCAAAAAGTCAACAAAAACCAATCAAGCACACAATAAATGCCAACAAAAACAGAAATAACTAAAAAGCAACCTGCTTGTTTCTTTTCAGTAGGAGTACCACTACGTTGAAGAATCTCAAGCTCAACAAGACCCAAAGACATCAAACCAAGAGTCAAACCAGACATAATCCCTGCAAAGATTACTAAGAAACATGATATCCCAACATAAACATAAAACATGGCTGATCCAAATTCAATCTCTGCTCCTAAAGAATTCATGTTTCTCATCATTTGCACTGCGTTTAAAGCATACATTTTATTTCATATAAATGAAATCACAAAAGGGTTATGTTGGAATTTGGTTTTCTCAAGTGGGTTTGTTTTGTTTTGGGAATTGATGTGTAAAATGGTGAATTATGGTGTTTTGTTTTTGGATATTTAAAGAAAGTGTTTATGATTTGTTTTGGGTGATCACAGGCTTTTTGGTAAGAAAATGTTATTGTGGATATTTTTTTTGTTGCAATTGATTGTTTTAGTAGGTTATTTTTTTTTGAGAGAAATAATTGAGAGGACTAAAAAAAGAAGTACAAGAACATAAGATTTTTTACGTTTTTTTAACACGTGTAAAAACGATCGATACTAAAGTCTAACTTATGTCATGTTAAAACCTTGACCGGTGATGTTGATTGTCGATTAAAAACGATGAAATGAATAAATATGATGATTGAGACTTGATTTTGTCTTTTTTATTTTTTATTTTTGTTTTATTGGTATTTAAAGAAAGTTTTTGATTTGTCGGGTGATTAAAGTGTTTTAAGTTTCTAATGTGGTAAGAAAATGGTTTTTGTTTTGGAGATCAATCTTTACTTATTGCGGATAAATAAAAGTTATGGCGAATCTTTTTAGTAATAGTTTTGTGCGTATGTTCGGCGAAAAAGAGCAGTATTAGAATACTCGTTGTAGATAGTAAAGAGTAATTGTTTTGTTTTAAAATAATTTTAACGTATAGAATGAATTAAAGACATAGATGTTGGGTATAGATGTTGGGTATGTTTGGTATGATAGAATTTTGAAATTTGAGAACTTTTATTATAATAGAAGTTGAAATTTATATTTTGTAAAACTTGTTTAAGAATAAAAATTTGAGATTTTATTATTGAAAATTCTAAAAGGATATAATTAAATGAGTTTATAGTATATGTTAGATATTTTTGTGGGTAAATATGTAATTTATGGTTCATAAGCCATTTAAAGTTTTTAATTTTTGGGCTAAAGTTTTAAGCCCTTTGAGAACTATGATTCATGTTCTCATGACGACAAATGAGACTTATTTTATAATGACTTATTTAAAGGCCGTATGGCCTCATGGCCATTGCCAAACACGGTAGTTATCAAGCTAACTTTATACGCTAAAGAAAGGGTAGTAAACAATGGAATTTTTATCAAACAACTTCGAGCATCGACTCGAGCTCGACTCAATTGAGCTTGTTTATCAAGCTAACTTTGTACTTCTCTAGTCGAGCTCGAGTCGAGATCGAACCCAATAAACTAGCTTGAATCAAATAGCGAGTCGAGTTCGAGCTTTTCGAGCCTTAATGTACGTAAATATTTTTATTACATATTTATATAAACAACCTAAATCTTAATGTGAATATTGGTATAATAACTAAAAAAGCGTATCTTAAAATGTCTTTTAAGCCTCAATGATCCCGAACTTTTGTATAAGTTCTTTGTTATTGAGTTCATTGCATACTTTTTGACGTTATTGATAAGTTTAATTATCAAATCTGATTTGTATATAACTTCAAATTTTTCGAGCCACGCTCAAATTTAAATCATTAAAGCTCGTGAAATTATCGGCCGGTCTCGAAAGAATATAAATTTCGGTACATTCGGCCTCGTCAATGCTCGACCTCGACGACGTGATTACATCTAAAGAACAACCTCGACAAGATCTCGAATAATCTAGAGCACAAAACAGATATTCCTTTTTCTCACTCTAATAAAAAAAGATTATCTGATTCAAAATGTCAGTTTAACAAACAGATTAAGTACGATATTTACACTTCACCTCCCTCATCTATTCGCACTTATCACAAAAACCCCAAAAACACAAAACCCAATTTCACAAACAAAACATTGACACTCCATTTATCCAAACTACACACGAATCTTGTTATTACAAGATCCATTTCATATAACGTGCAGAACTAAAAAAAACAAAAGATGTCGTGTTTGGTAGGATGTTGTGCATCATTAACATGTGGTTTATGCACATCAGCAGCATCAACAATCACTAAAAAGTCAGCTAGGCTTGGTTATTGTGGTCTTTTGGCCTTTCTTTGGTTGTTTCTTGGGTCCTTCGTGAAATTGGCACTCCCTTTTGAAAAGATTTCTTGTAAGTATTAAATTTGTGATTATTTACTATGGGTTTTGTTTATTTTGCTATAAAGTTTGTGCCTTTAGCTGTTTAGATGAGTTTTCTTACTTTTATAAGTATTAAAGTTGTGAAATTTGAGTTGGGTTTGGTTTATTTGTGCTGTTTAAGGATTATATGAATTGGGTTTTGTGATTTTGTTATAAAGTTTGTGGCTTTATGTGTTTTAGGTAGTGTTTTATTATCAAAGTATCTTGTAAGTATAAAAGTTGTGACCAAAGCACTTGTAGCATAGCGTCATAGCGGTATCGGACATTGTGTGATTGTTAGATGCGTTTTTTTAATAAATCAGAAAAGTATAAAAGTTGTGAAATTTAGAATTGGGTTTTGCTAGTTTGTGTTGTTTATGAATTGAGTATAGTGAATTTGTATTAAATGTTGTGTTTTAATGGGTTAGATGATGTTTTGTGGCTTGTTTATTTATGCTGGGACTTTTTTTATAAAGAAAGTATCTTGTAAGTATAAAGTTGGAAATTGTGAAATGGGTTATGTTTTTTTGTAGGGTTTTTTGGTTATTTGAATTTGGGCTTAGTCATCTGTGTTTGAAATTTGTGTCTTTAATTGGTTTGGATGATGCATAGCTAGGTGTATGATGTAATTTTGCTACTTTAGCGGTGACTTTTAGCTAAGAATAGGCTGAGGTGTTGATGATTATTATTATTTTTTTTGAATTGGATACATGGGTGACGTAGCTTATGACATACATAAATGAGTGCAATATGATACTTTATATGAATTTACTGAATTTAGTATAAATCCAGAAATCTTGGGGATGCTAGTTCTTTTCTTCTTCCACGATTCGAGTTTTTAACACACAACATTTGGTTGATGAGACAGACCTTTATGATGGTATATTGGTATGATTGATGTCGAATTTGGTTAGGTTATATAGATTTGACGTGTTCCAAATGATGCGGAGCTAGATATTTCCCTAGCATGTTCATAACTAAGATTTGTTCAGATGAACCACCCTTTAATGCGTACAGTGTTCTGCCCCTGGTTCCAACTCATATAATAGTCTTCGTGTTTAGTTATCCCAAAAGGAATGACTTTGCCTTTTTAGATAAATTTTTGAGATAAAGAAACAGACTTACAGTTGTATGCACTAGTATGCATTAGTGCATTACAAGTATATCGATTTTGATCTATACGATTAGTCTACATCGTTGCTGTTGAGTTGGAATATATATTTGGCTTAAAGTGAAACACTCGTCAAACTATGGCATAATGCAATCAGAGCATTGATTTTGGAACCATAAGAATACTGTCTAAATAGTATCCATAATATGAGCATATAAATTGTTTAACGGGGTAGAGAATTTAAATACCAATATTACCATGTCTTCAACACCCCATATACAAAGCAATAGTCTACCAAATACCACTTAAACACCCTCCGATCTTGTGGGAATTTATATTATAGTATATTTTGACAAGTTTTGTCTCGATTCGAGCTAAATAACGATAAGTACTAAGTTTCTTTATATTGGGATTTATAGGGATCAACACTTCCGATACTCTCTCGGATGAATTTTTCCAAACGGAAGCTGTTCTTCGTGTCAGCCTTGGAAATTGCCTGTTTTTTACGATACTTGCTCTATTGATGATTGGTATCAAGGATCAAAATGACAGACGCGATGCCTGGCACCATGGAGGATGGATTTTCAAGATTATCATATGGGCTTTGCTAATAATCCTCACATTTTTCCTCCCAAATCCAGTCACATCCGCTTATGGTTAGTACTGACTACATGCCATGTTTTCCTTTGCATATTTGTTTTGACCAACATACTTGTGTCTGTTACCATCAAGTCCTTAACTTTGCCTCCTTAAGCATGTATTAGAGTATATTTTACAAAATAACATCTGGCTAGCATTATAATAGCGTTTTGAAAGTGATTATCTAATGATATATAATCAGAATCGTTTTGAAAGTGATTATTTAATGTTATAGTAGATAGTGTTTGGATGTGGTTCCACTGTTTGAAGTTGTAATAATAAGATAATGAATGTTTGAGCGTATAGAGAATTTTGAGTGTTTAAAGAATTAATAGATGGAATGACCAAATAAAGCTATATGTAATGGCAGTAAAAGTGTTTAAAGTTGGGTTTTTGCTTTATACTAACTGCTTATTTGCTATAAAATAAGAAGATAAGCACTTATATACTAATCACAAACACCCTCTAAACATCACATAATTAATACAATTGGTTCCAAAACTGATTATGAATAGAAACTCTGTAAAAAATGCAGGAGTTATATCAACAATCGGAGCAGGATTCTTCTTACTAGTTCAAGTCATTATACTATTGGATGCCACACATTCATGGAATGATGCTTGGGTTGCCAAGGATGAACAAAAGTGGTTAGTAAAGAAACTGCTGTGTTAACGTCTATAAAGACTTGACCCATACACTTACAATCCACTGTTTTATTTTTTCATTTCTAGTATCTTTATGTGATGTATATAATGTACATTTTCAGGTTCGTTGCTTTACTTGCAGTATCAGTTACTTGCTACATTGCTGCATTTACAATTTCGGGACTACTGTTTATTTGGTTCAATCCCTCTGGCAATGACTGCGGTTTAAACGTTTTCTTTCTCGTCATGACAATGATTCTTGCACTTGTATTTGGCATCGTTGCTTTGCATCCCGCGGTAAACTAATCTTTATCCAAGATATTACAATACATTTTGGCTACAGATGGCAAAATTAGCGGGTTGGCAATGGGTCAAAAGTCAAAGCGTATTTCATTTTCAGAAAGGTCGAAATGGGTCAAGTCACTTGCGTTATCCCGGACATTATCTGTCTAATTTTTTATAATTTTATTTGATACTCAAATATGATTACAAAAACTGTATCATTTCAATAATAATCTAAATTCTACTAAAATTTTGATCTAGATACACTTTGGTGCCTTTTGGCCTTCCCACCCATTTGACCCATTTTCTTAATAAGCAGCTCACTTTGAAAACGCACTTCCAAAGCTCCCTGTCCAAATGTGAACTGTAAAATCGTAACTTTATAATATGTTGTGTTATTTGTCTTTAACAGGTGAATGGTAGCCTGTTGTCTGCTTCAGTGATATCAGTGTACTGTGCGTATGTGTGTTACACTGGTCTCGCTGCGGAGCCTCGAGATTATGCCTGCAATGGTCTAAACAGTTCTAAGGCAGTCACCACAGGTACTCTTATCCTCGGGATGCTTACAACTGTTCTCTCGGTTCTTTATTCAGCACTTCGTGCTGGATCTTCCACAACCTTCCTGTCTTCCCCTCCGTCTTCTCTCAGAGCAGGTAATTAATTAGCTTTTCACCTTAGGACCGTAACTAACGAGTAGTGGCAAAATGTGTGGGTCGGCTAAAGGGTCAAATGGGATTTGTCAAAACTGGAAATTTTGTACAGCCGATATGGGTCAAATGTGGTTATGGATTGCTTATTTTAAGTGCTTATATGCTTATTCCTAAGTCAGATTGGCAATGAAAACTGGTTATATGTTTTTCTAAAAGTAAATAAGCGCTTGCATATAAGCAGTTCAGTATTTTTTTAAAGCAGTTTAGCAAGAATAGCCCCAAGCACCACTTAATTGGAAATTTCATGAGTTGACAACTTATTTTTACTTTAAACCAGGCGAGAGATCATCACTTCTAGAATCAGAAGAACTGGAATCAGGCAAAGGCAAGAAAGAAGCGAAGCAAAGCCAGTGAGTTACTCCTACGTTTTCCATCTGATATTTGCATTAGCTAGCATGTACTCGGCTATGCTTTTATCAGGATGGAGCAGTTCAGAAAACTCAGACCTCATTGACGTCGGATGGACATCTGTGTGGGTACGTATATGCACCGAGTGGGTCACTGCTGGACTCTATATTTGGTCTCTAGTCGCTCCACTTATCTTCCCTGACCGTGAGTTTTACTAGATGTTTTATTGTATTATGTTTTAGTATATGTATAATGAGTATAAAATGTAAATAAATGTATCTGGGGAGGTGTAAGAGTAATCTGGTAGTCTTTGTATGTGGGAGATGAGTGTTATGCGGACAGTGGGGGGAAGTGGTTTGGTGTTGATGGTTGTTGTAAAGATGTTCTCGTATTTATGGGTTTATGGGTCGTGATACAGTATGCTGTTCTTGTGTTTGTCTTTTGCATACAAAACTCTGTATCGTCCTACTTTATCCTCCTATCTATAGTGTTGATGGATGTAATAAGCTTGCACGTTTTATTTTTCGCCCACGCTTCAAGTTAAGAATATTCAAGTTGAGTTTGATATTATGCGTTTTAACTCTTTTAGCTATACCTTATTTAGGTGTGTAATAAACTTTGTAATTCAGATAAACGTTGATTTTTTTGAATCTAAAAGAGATGCCAAGTACTAGTAGGAACGCAACTCATTTCATGCCTGGAGTGGAGTATGAAAATAAAGAGGATTAACCTAATTTAGTTTAAGCGGTTGCGGTTGCGACACCCAAGTTTTATGACCTCTTAAGCAGTGTAGCTAACGGTTGTAATGTAGTATAGGCAAGACTAGATGGTTGATCATTCTTTGAGAGAATGGTGAGGTAGGCTTTAAGAGTTTGTGTATGTCGATTTGGTGTAGTGGTGACCATCAGAAGACCGACATCTCTATTGCCACATCAGCTTTCTCATTTCAGGACTACTTCGTGACTAATTTAATGTAACAAGAAGATCGAGAACACCACAAAAAAACTGCTCAAAAAAGAGTAAATTGAATAAATCGTCCCTAAAGTTTGGCGAAATTGCATGTTTCGTCCCAAATGTTACGAAAGTGCAAGGATCGTCTCTATGGGAAACCTTTGGGGCATGTATCGTCCCTGGCTTTAACGGGCGTTAAGTGAATTCCGTTACAAGTTACACGTTAGCCTTTTTGGACAACGATCATTGCATCGTCCATCTTATAAACTAACAACCGTTTATAATTTAAATATTTTTTGTTTAGTTAAAGTTTTTTGATTTTTTATATACTTTTTATAATATAAATTTTTGTATGCGTTTTTATATACATTATTACTACCTTCGTCCCATAATAACTGTTCACTTTGATTTTTCCAAGTCTTTTTTATTCAACTTTGACCATAAATATTTTTATTTGTGTAATATAATACTTGATGAAAAATATATGAATAGATTTGGTTTTAAATGTATTTTCATTTAGTACAATTTTTATCAAGTATTATATAACATAAATAAAATTATTAGTAGTTAAAGTTGAATAAGAAAGACTCAAACGGTTAAAGTGAAAAATTATTATGAGGCGGACGGAGTATATACGTTTTTATATACATTTTGTATACGTTTTGTATACGTTATTATATACATTTTGTATACGTTTTATATAAGTTCTTAAAACATTTTTACATATGTTTTATACACTTTCTTATAGTTTTATACGCTTTTATATACTCTGATTTTATATACATTTTAATACTTTCTTATATAAATTTGCATATACATTTTATATACATTCTTATATACTTTTATACGGTGTTATATACGTTTTTATATACGTTTTTGCATAAGTTTTGTATCGTTATTATAAATGTTTTTATATACGTTTTTCTATGTGTTTTCATATACGTTTTTGTATATGGTTTTATATACATCTTTTTATACTTTCTTATCTACATTTTTATATATGTTTTAATACACGTTTTTGAATACGTTTTTGTATACGGTTTTGTATACGTTATTATAAACGTTTTATATACACTTTGTCTCGTTATTGGATACATTTTGTATATGTACTTATATATGTTTTTATATACGCTTATAAACGTTTTTGTATAAATTTATATATATATATATATATATATATATATATATATATATATATATATATATATATATATATATATATATATGTGTGTGTGTGTGTGTGTGTGTGTGTGTGTGTGTGTGTGTGTGTGTGTGTGTGTATATAATTTTTATATCGTTTTGAAAACTTTGTATATAAAATGTATATAAAAAGTATACAAAAACATATATAAAAACGTATACAAAAACATATACCAAAATATATAAAAGCGTACACAAAAATGTATATAAAAGCGTATAAAAAAAAGAAAGTGTATAAAAGTATATAAAAACGTTTATAATATAAATGTATATAAAAACGTATGTAAAATGTATATGATAATGTATACAAAAACGTACACAAAAAGTTATATAAAAATGTTTTTAAGAACGTATACAAAAACGTATATATAAACGTATTAAAAGTATATAAGAACGTGTACATAAACGTACACAAAAATTTATATAAGAAAGCATAAAAAAATTAATATAATATACAAAAATGTATATAAAAACGTATATAAAAGCATATAAAAACTATAAGAAAGTATATAAAAACTTATATAAAAATGTATATAAGAACATGTACAAAAATGTATGTAATAATGTATAGAAAAACGTAGATAAAAGGTATACAAAAACGTATACAAAAATTTATACAAAACGTATAAAAAGTATATAAAAAATCAAAAAACTATAAATAAACCAAAAATATTTAAATTATAAATGGGTGTTAGTTTAGAGGATGGACGATGCAACATTCTTTGTCCAAAAGGGCTAACGTGTAACTTCTAACAAAATTCACTTAACACCGTTTGAAGCCAGGGACGATACATGCCCCAAAGGTTTTTCACAAGGACGATCCTTGCACTTTCATAATGTTTGAGACAAAACAACCAATTTATCCAAACTTTAGGGACGATTTATGCAATTTACTCCAAAAAAAAATTAATTAAAAACACCCACAGATACTTAAACACTCGTCCCTTCTTCCTTTTAAGTCGATCGCATATGCGATCGATTCATCCATTTCTCTTTCCTGCAACGCATGTGATGGTGGGTGATAAGGATTTAAAAGGTACACTTTTGAGGGGTCATTTAAGCCTTTAATTGATCACTTTTGTATCCGTTACTACTTAATTTCGTTCCTTTTCACTTTTTAGGTCTCTTGAAGGCAAATTGCTGGAATGACACTTATTCGGACGAAAAAGAGCGAATATACGAGGCCAAGTCAAGAATCGAGACACTCAAGCTGCTGGAAAATGAAGGGGACGACGTCACTGCTTAAATGCGACGCCGTCGCGACACATCTTGAGACGACTCAGAGAGCAAATTGCTATTTTGCACTTGACGGCATCAGGTTTTAAAGAGTAGGCGTCACAACTCGGAAGGCCTAGATTTGGATCCCGACGGCGTCGAAGAAGATGATCTTGGGCAATCGCGACTCATAAGGTGACGCCACATGTCAAAATTTGCATTTGCTTGTGGTAAACATCTTGTTTTGGCCATAACTTTTGCATGCAAACTCGGTTTAAGTGATTCAAAAGCCCACGCGATGGAGCGAAAATATATCTGATTTGGTGAAAAAGTAGTCTGACGCCGTCACTCTTTGCCGACGAAAAACTGCTCTATAAATATAACATTATAACTTCACTTTTGTAAGCCCTAAACCCTAAGTCCGATTCTAGGGTTTAGGTAGGTGTTTTCGACAACTTAAAGGTTTCAAACACTCTATAAACATCGTCTAATGGTTTGTTTGTTAATCCAATCCTATGGTATGTCTTCAATTATCATAATTGTTGCTTGCTCTTCATTAATTATGCTTGGCTAATTCACCTAGTGTTTGCTTATGATTGCATGAAACTTGTATATAATTAATTAGATCTTATTGATTTCTTAGTGATGCTTGTGTCTATCTTCATCATTAGGGGTGTGACAATTTCAATGAGTCTAATTGGTTTAGTTTATAATTCTTGCATCCTACTGTCTCTTGTTTGATTGGTTGTCTCTTATCTTAATTGTGATTGACCTAGTATTGCGATAGGTCATCCGTTATGTTATTAATGGTTGATTAGTCTTTGTTGAACCTTAGCTTATAGTTACTAGTGGAATTGTAGGCCAAATATCCAAAGATAACCTTAGTGTTAAGTTTATGAATCCTAGAGATTTCGTAGTCATTAACCTTAGGTAGCTTCAAAGAGTTGGGATAAGCGATACCTACGACCTTAGAAGACACAACGTTAAGAATAAGGACGTGACAATTCAACCATCAATAGGACTTGACAATTCGGTGGGTAGAATTGGATAGCTAGCAAGGAGTAATGCATCATAAGTAGATACGCTTCACGTTCCTAGTAGACCCACAATTTAGTTAGTATCTTTTGGGATAGTTGACTAGCAACTAATTCCACCCTCCCTCAAAACCGATATATTTTAATTCATAAAATATAAAAATACAAAATAATCATCCTCACTTTAGACTTAAATCGACATACACTTCAAATTTAACGACACTATTCCCAGAAAGATATCAATTCCGAGACTTACCCTAATACTACACTACAACGATTAGGTTCATCGCCTGGGTGTTGAAAAACTTGCTCGACGAAAAAGAAGTTCCTTTGACCCCGAGCGCGTTGTATGCTGTATCAAGTTTTGGCGCCGTTGCCGGGAATAGTTATTGCTTAGGCTTGATTTCTATCTCGTTTAGGTCTACTCACAAGATTCCTATCAGTGAGATTTTTTTCTTCTTTTATTAGCTTCCTTGTAGTCTATCCCCTTCTTTGTGCCTTTGTTCGTAAAACTTGTCCATTGACTCTTCCGTTCACCATTATGGAGAAGCGAATCCACTATATCCGCGATTAGGTTATTTCATGAAAAATATGATATTACCAAGCGGATTATTCAAGATGGTGGGAAGAAGTAAAGAGAACGGGATCTTATATATGCCCCATTGAGTACCTTGGGAAAAGTAACCAAGTCATTAAACCTTTTGAGGGTTTCACCATTCCATCAAGCCCACAAAACACCTCATCTAGTGAAATCTATGCATCGTATGAGCCTTCACCTAGGATAGACTTTCGTAAACAACCTCCATGTTTAGAAACTATTTTTAGTGAGGCCCTTAGGAGAACTGACCAAATTTGTGAAAATATTATGGTAAGCAACCAAGCATTAAACCATAAGTTGGATCAATTACTAGGTTTGGTTTCATCACGACCTAAGGAAATAATACATGGCGAGCATATAGATGATGTAGATGTGATTGAGGATAAGGTGAAAAGTCTAGACCCACAAGGTATCCCACATTCCACCATCATTTAAGGCATACACACCGCACGTGACTTACACGGAAGTAGTAGAAGAGACTTTAGGAATCCCGATGTAGGTAGAACAATTGAACCAAACGCAACTAGAGAATATAGGTTTGAATACTTGTAGTCTCAGTCTTACTCTTAGTTCTAGGGAATTTCCTAGTGTTGATGAACCGGAACCACAATCTTTACTTCCATCCTTAGATATACATCTAGGAGACAAAAGAGGAACCGACCCACCCATCAACCAATTTAGTCCGGGTAGTTTTAGGATGAAGGAAGCCATTCACACACCCCCTTCACCTCACATGGCAAATTTCCACCCTAAGGGTGTGTATTGCTACTATCACCCGCACTTAAACTTAAGTGTAGGGAAAACCTCCCCTTTATTCGTTAAATAAGGGTAGAGTCAAGCTCGTGACTCGAACAAAAACAAGCGCTTCTTGGGAGGCAACCCATGTGTATTTGTTTTTCATTCTTATTTGTGTGTCATATATCTTTTCATTATTGTATGTTCTCATGTTTGAATTTGTGAAAATGTTTTATTTTGTCTTTAACCTCGTCTTAATTACATATAAGGGTATTTTACAAAAGGGATAAGTGTAGGGAGGATTACACACATTTTTAAAAGAACGTGAACATGAGAATTGCGATTATTGAAAAGATATACATGTGTGTTGTTCGAGTCAAATGTTTGTATCGAGTCATAATGGATGTTTTGGGAAATTTTCCAGATTCTAAAGATAAAAATTTCCGGAAAATCGTGAACCGATTCTGTCGGGATAACTGACGACGTCGAGAAAAGTAGAAACAACTTCTAACTTTTTCGTTTTACGTACTACTTATAAATTTTGTAATTTTCCGGTCTTAATTTTCCAAAAATCGCAAACATCCATTCCACAAGCATTATATCTTATTTAAGTGCGGAATTACATCTTGTTTGTGATTTTTCTTTGTTCGGTTTGATGCTTTGGGTTGTCTGTTTTTTAAAGTGTGCGGTCTTATTTATCAAGAAGAAGATACATAAGATTGGAAGGAGCTTTTCACGCAAACATTCTTCTTGAAGAAAGATTTAACCACTACTTCACACGGATCCTACCGAGCTAATCAATGGAGTATTAGTTTCTTTCGTTTTTAATTACCTTCCATTATCATAACTTTGATACTTTCGAGGAACATTGGGGACAATGTTCAGTTTAAGTGTAGGGAGGGAAAATAAATGGGAACTTTGAAACTATGCTTATCCTTGACTATTTGCTTTGTCGATTTCATTTGTGTAATAAACCATGAGAAATATCGGTTAGGGTAATTTTGGCATCAAATTTAAATTTTTAATGACATGTAGGAGTGGGCCATTAGTCTTAATAAAGCGTCTCATGGATAGGAAGTTATATGACTAGCACAAAACCCTTTACCACTTAAATTCCACCCAAAATGTGAGGACCGCCTTAGATTTGTAGGAATTAAAGCATTCCCTTAATGCTTAGAGTGTGAACCGGTAGTATAATAGATTCTAGAACTTGTTTTGTGATGCATTCCGAGATCGATAGTAAGACTACACTTGTGTAGTTAGGAATAACTAAATGATAAGAGGCATTAGGATAACCCTTGTTTGATACCGTAATATAATTACTTCTTCCACATCGGTTGAGTAATTACCCCACACCCTGCGTTGTACTCATCTTTAGTACACGATACCCTAGTTAACGATCGAGCCTATCCTTTTCGCGGTTCTCGTGATGTTTGGTTTTCCGGAATATCAATGAAGAGCATTGTTTACAATCTACCCCAAATGTACACCCAAATCGCTTTAGCCTACCTTGTATGCACTCACTTTTAGTGCATTATTGTTATCATACTAAACCCTTAGTTCAATTATCTAGTTGCTTGCATAAGTTGCTAAGTCGAGTCATATCCTTTGTACACAGTTTTGGGACGATTGGGACTCATGGGAAAAGTTAAATTTTATGAAATGACGGGAAGGGAACGTTAAATTCAATTTCTCTTTATTTACGTAATAATGTACTCCAAGTGTTTTGATCTTTTCATTTCGGGTCAAATTAGTGTTAGAGTAATAAAAACTCACGTGTAGGGATGTGCCTATAAATCCCTATCATTTTGATTTTATCGTAAAGGATGGTAGAGTAAAAGTGTATGAGGAAAAAATCGAAAAAACGCAGTTCACGAGAACCCTTCTTGAACCTTTTGTTGAACCCGAAAGAGAGCTAAATAAGCGAAGAAAAGCTCTCCATGAGTCGAACCTCAAGGCACCACCATCAACTTTGATGAAGCCAAGAATGACGAAGAGTCCACTCATTCCCTAAATCCCACAAGTCATCAACATTGACAATCTGAGCCAACATAGCGAGGAGATTCCGTTACTCAATCAATGGACCCATCAATAAACCGGAAGCAAAATCCCTGGGGCATACTCTTCCCCTCTGCATCCGGGTTTACCAAATCCATTGTCTACCCTTACGAGCGGTCAATGAGGTGTTACATGCCACCGACATTTGGCTTATCCGAATGCATGTCAATTCCATGGATCCTCCAGCAAAAATCCCATTCATCACATCAAACAATTTTTAAAAATTGTGGATACTATCTATGCTGACGGAGCATCCAAGGAGACGTCCAGGCTCCGGTTTTTCCCCTTTTCTCTTCAAGGAGTGGCTCGATAAGCTTCCTCCAAGGTCCATCTTCACTTGGGAACAACTCACAACCACATTCACCAAGAAGTTCTTTCCCCCTAGGAGAACTGCATTTATCAGGAGCAAAATTCTTCACTTCCATCAAACAGAGGGAGAATATATCGTTAACTCCTGGACTCGTTACAAAGATCTCATTCGACAAGCCCCACACCATGGTATCAACCTTTGGTTGCTTGTTTAAATCTTTACGACAACGTCTCCCGAAATGATCAAAAAGGATTGATCTCTCAACTTGGCGAAGAATTTCCAATCTCGGCTGCGAAGAAGGATAGGACCGCATTGAGGAATATGTCCAATACCAAGACAACCCTTGGAGCGAGCCGATGAATCGTGATGAGTGTCTCTGCGCCTTGAATAAAACCTATCATCTCTCGATGATCGGGTAAAGAAGCGCAAGAGAAGCTTGCATACCTCATATGATCGCGGAACCTAAAGATTGTTTAACCCATATATTATATCGACATTTGTGGAGGCCACATAAAGCGATGAGTGTGATGATAACACACGCCAAGAGCGCGTCTTCCTTTCTAGTCATGACATTAATGATGACCCATCCCTTCTTACATTCTATCAAAACGATGAATGCACTCCTTGGGGTAATCTAAAATGGAAGACTGAGGGAAAGGAGGGTTCTGAATACACTATCCGTGATACCTTTGAAAATGAACTCGGGCAATTTAACATGGAAGGGGCAATGCTTTTAGAGGGTCTCGAAGGATTCATTCAAGAGCAACAAGCTGAATTAGAAAGTCAATTCGCCAAACTCCACAAAAGAGTAAGCGAACCTGGTCCAACCCATCATGATCCAACTTGTGCCATTACTACTCGATCAAGAATTACTACCAAGGATCCCCCACACCCTGACCAGAATCCCACCACCAGGGAACCCGAGTTAGGAGATGGAGCAATTCCTGAACCTCCTTCGACTCCCCACGACCCCCCATCCGCGACATCGCGACCGCCCATGACCGACTCGCTCTGCGGATTCCTTATCCCTCGGTCTTAAGAATCAAAGGATGAAGAAGACAATGAGAGAATATTGTCTTACTTAAAATGGACTTTCGTCGACATACCACTTCTCGATGTATTTTATCATATCCTAAACATAGCAAATACTTCAAGAGGTTAATATCGAATCGGAAGAAACTTGAAGGGTTGATATCATTAGGAGAAAGTGCTCGGCTATCATCCGAAGGCACCAAGAAGAAAGAAAATCCGAGCGACTTCACTATTCCTTGCTATATAGGGCACTTTCTATGAAAAACATGTAGCGGATCTTGGGGCAAGCATTAATTTGATGCCCCATTCCTTGTTCCTCAAACTCGGATATTCAAGACTGAAACCAACTAGAATGAGTATTCAGTTAGCTGATCGATCAATCAAATATCCCATTAGAGTTTGTGAAAATGTTCTTGTAAGGGTAGGAGAATTCAAGTTTCCAGTTGATTTCGTGATTTTAGAAATGGAGGAAGATAACTCAGTCCCAATAATCCTTGGAAGACCCTTCTTGGCTACAGCTCGTGCCATCATCGATGTTCATGATGGTAAACTCACTTTACGAGCCGAGAGCTTAACCTTTGACATCAAGGATTCTATGAGTCATTCCTCCTCCTACGATCACCCTATTTATTTTGTCAAGGAAGTTGATGAATTTTTTGATGACATAGATGGCTGTATTGATGAGTATCTATTAAACGAATTCATAAATGATGATAACGACATGATAGACAATGATGAAGATATTGAAATGGTTGAGTTGTTTCCTTTTACCCGCGTAGGGAAGAAATCGAACCTCTTGAGCTTCAAAATCCGGAAAACAAGCTAAAACCATTAATCAAGGAACCTCCTACCTTAGAACTGAAGGATCTCCCGAGCCATTTAGAATATGCCTTCCTTCAAAAGGAGGACCAACTCCCTGTCATCATAAGCTCTTGACGACCCTTTGAATAGAAAGGAAGCTCTTAGAGTTTAAGAGAATACAAAGAGTGATCGCGTGGAGTGTTCTTGACATTAATGGTATTGATTCTACTTTTGTACTCATAAAATTCTTATGGAAGAAGATTACAAACCAACCGTTCAACCGCGGAGGAGAGTTAACCCTAATATCAAGGAGGTAGTAAAAAGGAGGTCGTCAAGCTCCTCGATGCGGCCTTATCTACCCTATTCGGATAGCCCTTGGGTCAACCAGGTCCAAGTGGTTCCCAAAAAGGAGGAATGACGGTTGTGAAGAATGTAAAGGAGATTTAGTACCGTGAGCGATTCTTGGTTGGCGTGTTTGTATCGACTACGGAAGTTAAATGATGCCACTGGAAGGATCATTTTCCTTGCCGTTCATCGACCAAATGCTCGAAAGGTTGGCGGGCATGAGTACTATTGTTTTCTTGATGGTTTTTCGGGATACTTCCAATCCCATTGCTCACGAAGATCAAGAAAGACTACATTTACATGCCCTTACGGGACTTTTGCTTACAAGCGAATGCCCTTCGGGTTATCAACGCTCCCGCCACCTTTCAACGATGTATGATGGCCATATTTCATGAATTAATTGAGGACAACATGAAAGTCTTCATGGATGATTTCTCGGTATTTGGGAATTCCTTTGACCTCTGTCTATCCAACCTTAGAAAGATGTTGAAACGGTGTGAAGAAACAAACTTAGTCTTGAATTGGTAAAAATGCCATTTCATGGTAAGAGAAGGAATCGTTTTAGGTCACAAAGTCTCCGGAAATGGAATCGAGGTCGATAGAGCTAAAATCAAAGTGATATCGAACTACCTATCCTACTTCTTGTTAAAGCCATTCAAGCTTTTTAGGTCATGCGAGACTTTTATAGAAGGTTTATTAAGGATTTCTAAAATTGCCGACCAATGACACGACTTCTTGTCAAGGGCCCTTTTGATTTTTAAAGAAGAATGCAAGGAAGCATTCAATCGACTAAAGAAAGATCTCACTCAGGCTCTGATAATGGTCACCCCTGATTGGTCTCTGCCATTCGAAATCATGTGCGATGCTAGTGATTATGATGTAGGCGCCCTGCTCGGCCAAAGAAAGGAGAAGCATTTTCAACCAATTTACTATGCTAGCAAAACCATGAATGTAGCGCAAGAAAATTATACAACCACCGAGAAAGAGCTTTTAGCTGTGGGTTTTGCCTTCGACAAGTTTAGGCAATATCTCGTCCTTTCCAAAGCGTAGTCTTCACGAGATCACTCCGCCTTCGATAACATCAAATAGTCACGAATATTAAGTGTCAATTTCCCGATAATGCTCGTTATTTATATCATTTATATGGATTTACGCTTGTTTTCCATTGTTTTCTACTTCGGGTAAATTACGAGCATTGGAGCTAAAGAGGCAGGCGGAAACATATCTAAAGATTTATCACGGTATGCTATTTTGAAGAAATTCTGGCGTAACTCATCTCTCATTCGCCGTAACTATTGTGTGACTCGAGTGCCAAATTATCGGAAGGTTCTGGCGTAACTCTTCCAAAGGTTCTGACGTAACTACATTAGGTCAAATGAGGTTCCAGCGGCGATACTTACGCCGTAACTCTTGCATCACTTACGGCGTAACAAGTTTCTTGAAGACTACGGCGTAACCACTAATAAGGTTCTGCCGTAACGGCAGATCTAGTGCATTTTATGAAGAAATAGAAGGTTACTACGTAACTCCTATATTGGTTACGCCATAACCGGATCGGCCTATAAATACCTCACAATTCTGACATTTCTAATCATCCCATTCTACACACACTGCTGAGAATGTGGGAAAAAGCTCAAGGCGGTCTAGAGGAGCATCTGAGCTATTTCAGGGAGAAGTCACTCCATTCGATAAGCATTAGCGTTTATATTTCTTTACTTTCAATTCATGTATTTCGTACTTTTGAATATTGAATTGATTTGCATGATTAATATGACGACTAAGCACCTTTGGTGCTAACTAGTTATGATTCATAATTGTTTTGTGTCGTTTACCTTTACTTACAATTATTTCTAAGTGTATGCATGCATAGTTCATTGGTAGCCACCCTTGGTTGGTAGTTTTGAATGGTGATAGAGGCCAATTACCTAGGAGATATGACCAACCTGACCCTAGGTGAGCGGAGAGACGAGGAAGGAGTAAGATATGACCAATGACGACCCTTTCTACTTGTGCGATTTGACCAATGATCACTATCGCTTGGATGAACTTAAGAATTTGGGGTGTAGTGTCTAAGTTCCTAACGGCGGGCACTCACTATTATGAATCTAGCATGTAGCGGTAATGACTTGGCTTAGGGACCGGGAACAACAGGACTTATGATGGTTTTGATTTCTCCTGTGGCATCTTTGGCGATAGGTTAGGGCGAATTGACCAAATGTTGTCCTCTCGAATTTGACCCCACTGAAGTAATTGGAAGTAAGTAGCGTAGACATAACTAGCTAGGAGGATTAACTAGGTTAGCTCCACTCTTCTCTATTGATTTCCTTTTATCCATTTATACGCTTTATTTTATTACGCATTAGTAGTTTAATTAATTAAATCCCTATCGAAACCTTTATTAAATCGTGACACTAGACTTAGTAATAATCCAACACACATAGCTCTTGGGATGACCTCGGCTTTACCGATTACTACACTACACGCGACCGGGTACACTACCCGTTAGTGCATTAGGGTAGACCATAGGTATAACGAGACACTATAAATATTAAGACCTGGTCAGTAAAACGTGCATCAAGTTTTTGGTGTCGCTCCCGGGGAGCTATTTATGATTTCATATTAAGTCTATTTTAAATTTTCTTTCTTAAATGTCAGGTTACAAGACTCGCAGCTCAAGGCCATTTCTGGCCGTCTCTTTCGACGATCCGGAGAAGCAATTTCGGACTAGGAAAGTTTACTCTCGGTTCGATTCACAACATCTTCTCATTTCACGAATCGAGACCGGTCTAACGGAACCGAGGTCATCAATAAAAGCGATATCGATGACTTAACTATGGAGCGATGTTTGGGCGACCTAATGAAAAGCGCCAGCGAAGCTTCACGAATTCTAACACCGAAAATACTCTATTCACGATCATATTATTCGAGAATTACACAAACTTAAGTTTTACGGAGATGAATATGAGGGCGTTCGGGATCACGTGAAGAAGTTCTCCACTTATCCTCTCTCTTCCACGTTAGAGGTACTCCTAGTTATTCGGTCCTTTGCAAGGATTTTTCCTATGACTCTCAACGAACGACAAAAAGGTGGTATAACAAACTCCTAGTAAAGTAAAGAAGCATGGGAAAACTAAGAAAGGAGTTAAATCCGGCAATTTTCCCTCCTTCAAAAATGGCTAAGCTTCTTGGAAAATCTATCAGTTTGTTCGGGTTGGAGAAAAGCGTTGTACCAAGCATGGGAAAGATTTAATGAGCTACTCTATCGATGCCACCCATGATTTAAACAAACATTAGATCATCTACGTTTTCTATAGTGGGATTAATGCGCTTACGGGAACTTCTTAATTCCCGAGACCTATTCTAGCATGATTCACGACCAAGCCTTAGAATGTATTCAATGGGTTTACGAGCGATTACTACAAGTGGCACATGGACACGGGATACGGTTGAGAGACAATTTCAATCATAAGGTAATGAAGGCGATAACAAAGCAAGAATACAATTACGGGAAATTTTGAAAGGCGAAGGTTGGAAAGAGAATCAAGCATGCAAGGTCGAGAAAGTTAGGCGTGTTTGGGACCAAAACCGGCGGCGATCTTGAGATAAAAATTCTTGACCACATTAGGGAATCAAGAAAGCGAGATGATATGATTGAAAAATTGATGAGGACATTCATGGATATCTGATCTCTTCTTTCAAACTTCACGATGATAGGATTAAGAGATTGGATAAGAGTGTTAGTTCATGTTGAGAAGCCATCTACGATTATCTAGCGACGCGGGAGAGGAAGTTTTCCACTGTAGAAACTATCTCGAGGAACCTTTGACCTTTTCGAGAAAAAGTTAAGACGAATCGGCATGGAAGAGCGACCGCCGGACCAAACTTTGCGGTAAACTTACCTTTCAACAATTCTATTAAAACTAATCATGATGATATTACGCGGAATTAAGCATTGATGAGACAATTCCTCAACGAAAGATGTTCGTGGGTTTGAGGCGAGCTACCACAAAGGAAAAAGATCCGGATGTTTCACTCTTTACCTTGATTGGGAGTGTAAACATGTGCAATGCCCTGCCGATCTCGAGCCGGTATTAGCATAATGCCTCATTCGATGTTTTGCGTATGGGGATTGGTAACTTAAATCCGGTCGAGGCGAAAATTGAAATGGTGATCGATCTATGCAATCACCATTAGGCATCGTTGAAAATCGAGTTAGTAAAGATTAAGAAATTCCTTTTCGATGGATTTTGTGATTCTTGACATTAGGAAGACAACGGGATACCGGTCATATTAGGTAGGCTTATGCTTGCCACTTGCCCGTACTAAGGTGGATGTCTTTCTTTGGAAATTTGACTCTTGAAGCTAATGAAGAAATTGTTACTTTGGACCTAATGAACATTTGTCTACCCGAGGAAAAGGTATCTTGTGATTGACCTATAGGTGGTTTGGTGAGCGTTAGAAAAATTTCTTAGTGACCCCGATCACGGAGAGATTGACTCGGGGAGAGATTTTGATGTTTTAAATCAATTTTGAGGAAGGATAACTTAGGATTAAGTCTTGAAGACCTCTTAAGTAACGTCAAGATGACCCATTGGCAAGATAACTCTGTTAAGACTTCCTCGCAACCCAATCAACCTAGATTTCATGAGGTAGGAACCGCGTACATCATAGAAACCCTATTATCTCAAGATCTCGTGCAAAATCGGGTTCATCGACTTCCACCCATTTATTGACACTCTTCCCATCAACATCATGTCAAAAATGCTACAACCAAGTTATGAAGAAGAGTTAGAATATAAGGAATAACTTTCTTGGGTTTGCAACTAACATACATGTCTTCGTTGGAACTCATTCATTTTGGTGGACTTTATGGTTCTAGGCAGCGTAAGTGAATTTGTGGAAGATGAACTTACGGGGGTAATTTAGGAAACCTTTTGAAAATGTTGGGATTAGATAAAAATGAAAAAGAAGGGTTAGTTTGGTTGAAGATTAACAATGATAAGACTATTTTCAAAATCACAAAACGATCAAGAACTTTAAAAATTGGACCAAGGCGGTTGAGCCAAGCTCGACCACCGCTCGATATCGATGAGGAGGACAAAGAAAAGGCATTGAGCACCCTTGTCGAGAAAATCAAGAGTTTCTACTAGGGTTGTTTAGAATTGAAATGACTACAAACGGGATGAGAATTTGGTAAGTTGGATCCGCGTGGAGATTGTCATATCCATAAAATGACCAACAAGCTTTGGTAGCCCGCGGCTCTGAGTCTAACAAGACTCATAAATAAAGAAAAGTGCTCTTCGGGAGACAGCCCGAATTATCCGTTTCTTTTCTTTTATTTCCTTTTACATTGGGTTTTGTGTTTTCTAACTATTTTGCGAGAAGCGAGGAAGTAATTCTGCTGCGGTTCTTGATCTGATCGAGTTCTGGCGTAACTCATCTTGAGTGATGCTGCGTAACCAACCTTTAGCGATAGAATTCTTGACGCGTTACCAATTCTGACGTAATACCATCTCATTGGTTCGCCAGTAACTACTCGCTTCTGACTCATTCGAGTTTTGCCGATTCTGGTAACTCCTCAAAAGAGTTCTGACGTAACTTTCCTCTGCTAATTCTTTCATTTTAAAACACAATAACCTTGAATTAGTTTTTAAATGAACTTTGTGGGTGTGTTCCTTGTAAACCCTCGAGACTTGATCGTCCACTTGGGATACCAAGTGGTTTAAAACTTGTTGCATTAGCTAAATGCAACCGTGATTCTGAAAGTGAGTTAGGTTTGTTTTTCATTTTCATTTTTCTTTTAGAATTATGCTTGTCGGTATTGTGATTTGAGGATTGAAGTTTGTTCATGATGCTTATCTGAAGGCACGTCTCTTGTTAGTGGGCCTTCCTTCTTTATGGAGCAAATTTCGGGGAAGTTCTCGCTTCTAATTCTACATTTCTCTTCACCTTTATTTAAATGCCTAGTACAAAGGACTTTTACAATTCAAGTGGGGGGCGGGGTAGAATTATCTCTTGAACTTTATTTAGCCCTCATTTTCTAGTTTATTTTGAAAAATTATGCCATTTTAAAATTTTGACATGTTTTCTTAACCTAACTAGATTAGACCTTAGCGAGCACCTACAACCCTTGATATTATATGGTGAGATTAGCCTTATCCGTTTCCAATATTTTACCCCAAATCCACCAAATTATAGTGTGCGGTAGCTTGTAAACTATAGAACTTGGCCTTTGCATCATTTGAGACCATAGGCGAGGTATGTTGAGTTAGCTCGATGTATTTGGACTTTCGGTTTTAGAAGGCAATATTATAGGATTATCACCCAACGACCTACCATTGTGAGTCTATCGATTAGTCACCTCGACTTTTCGACCCCGTATGAAACCCTTTTGTTACTCATCTTTAGTGCAAGATACCCCTAGGTACACCCTTACGAGCCATTCCTTTCATTTTGTTCACCACTATATTGTTTCGATACACGTCTACACCTTAGCCTACCACCTTAGTCTTTATTTGTGATTGGGAAGTCATCATTTGCCTAAGTTCAAGGTTCGAGTGGAAGGTTGAATCACGCTTTCATCGACAACATTTACGAAGATCATTGAAGACCTCCGAATTCCATTGTTCATCTCAAGTGAGGATATTATGTTATGTTGAAAAGAAAAAGTGATTGAAAATATATATATAAGCAACGTAGTATGAGCTTTATTGATTTAGTATCGAGGAGGCCACCTCGGTCGCATTTGAAGATTGGGTTGGTAGTTATGCCAGCAGTTGGAGAAAAGGTAGTGTGCCCATCCACGGCGTTCTCTAATGACACATCTACCTTGCATTTCATGATCCGGTTTCTTGACTTAAGCTTGAACTTTGGGCGAGATGATGAAGTGGTGATGACTTGGTTATAGATTTAGACTACCTACTTGTTTTTATTTTTCACCTATTATATATCCATGTCTCATCCTACCCTTTAGTCATGAGCGTGTCTAGGTGATCGTGAGCAATCTTTGGTGTCTTGGCCATGGATTTGGTCATGTATCATTGATTTTGTCCACTTCTCGTGACATGTTAGTAATGACGAGTCACCGCTTAACCACTATCGTGTCTACCCATATGCCTTGAGAATTGTTTAGCCCTTAACTCAGTGGTGGATATTTGCGTAATGGCCAAGCTTATGATAGAATACATGCTATGATTGTGCGATTGGTGATCACCTCGAAATTGACACTTAGAATAGTTGAGAGATTTGAGTGTTTGTTCCCCTTTAGTGAGGTGTTCGGCTTTGTTTATTCTAGCATAAGGGTTGTAAACTCATATTTTCGGGTTATGGGAGATATCATTTTAGGAATCTATCTAATAAGGTCTACTTGAGGGCAAGTAGAGTTCAGTGGGGGATATTTGATAACATCAAATAGTCACGAATATTAAATGTCAATTTCCCGATAATGCTCATTATTTATATCATTTATATGGATTTACGCTTGTTTTTGGTGTTTTCCACTTCGGGTAAATTCTGAGCATTAGAGCTAAAGAGACGCAGGCGGAAACATATCTAAAGATTTATCACGGTATGCTATTTTGAAGAAGTTCTGGCGTAACTCATCTCTCGCATTACACGTAACTATTGCGTGACTCGAATGCCAACTTATCGGAAGGTTACGGCGTAACTCTTCCCAAAGGTTCTGACGTAACTCGTTAGGTCAAATGAGGTTCCACGCTAATACTGGCCGTAACTCTTGCATAACTACGGCGTAACCGGGTTCTCGAAGACTACGGCGTAACCACTAATAAGGTTACGCCGTAACCAGCAGATCTAGTGCATTTAAGAATAAATAGAAGGTTACGGCGTAACTCCTATATTGATTCGCCAGTAACCGGATCTAACCTATAAATACCTCACAATTCCGCATTTCTAATCATCCCATTCCACACAACACTCACGAGCGTGGGAAAAAGCTCAAGGCGGTCTAGAGGACATCTGAGTGTTTCGAGGGAGAAGTCACTCCATTACGATAAGCATTAGCGTTTTATATTTCTTTACTTTCAATTCATGTATTTCGTACCTTTGAATATTGAATTGATTTACATGATTAATATGAGCGGCTAAGCACCCTTTGGTGCTAGCCTAGTTATAATTCATAATTGTTTTGTTTGCGTTTACCTTTACTTCGTACAAATATTTCTAAGTGTATGCATGCATAGTTCATTGGTAGCCACCCTTGGTTGGTGGTTTTGAATGGCGATAGAGGCCAATTACCTAGGAGATATGACCAAGTGACCCTAGGTGGTGATTTGAGACATGAAGGGTAAATATGACCAACTAACGACCCTTTCTACTTGTGCGATTTGACCAAGCGATCACCTATCGTTTGGATGAACTTAAGAATTGGGAGGTGTAGTGTCTAAGTTCCTAACGACCGGGCACTCACTATTATGAATCTAGCTGTAGCGGTGCCAATGACTTGGCTTAGGGACCCGGGAACAACGGGGCTTATGACGGTGCACGATTTCTCCTGTGGTGGCATCTTCTGGCGATAGGTTAGGCGAATTGACCAAATGTTGTCCTCTCAAATTTGACCCCACACAAGTAATTGGAAGTAAGTAGCGTGACATAACTAGCTAGGAGGATTAACTAGGTTAGCATCACTCTTCTCTATTAATTTCCCTTTATCCATTTATACGCTTTATTTTATTACGCATTAGTAGTTTAATTAATTAAATCCCTATCGAAACCTTTATTAAATATGTGACACTAGACTTAGTAATAATCCAACACACATAGCTCTTGGGACGACCTCGGCTTTACACTGATTACTACACTACGTGACTGGGTACTTTGCCGTTAGTGCACTAGGGTAGACCATAGGTATAACGAGACACTATAAATATTAAAACACAGTCATAAAACACCATCACTTACGCTACTTGTTTTCCAAACAAGATGCAAAACCCGACTCATTAGGTGGATTCTATTGCTTCAAAATTCGACATTGAAATTCGAGATAAAAGAAGTGAAAATCTTGTCACGATCATACATCACGGAGAACTATATCCAAGTCTGTGAAATATTCGATGTTTGGGGTATAGACTTCATGGGACCTTTTCCATCATCTGGAGGAAATGAATACATTATCATGGCTATCGACTATGTATCCAAATGGGTGGAGGCCCAAGCCCTTAGGACTAACGATGCAAGAGTAGTCATTCATTTTCTTAAAAAGCTCTTCGCACGATTCGGGATTCCCAAGGCATTGATCAGCGATAGAGGAACCCACTTTTGCAATGCTCAAATGGAGAAGGTGATAAAGAAGTATGGTGTTCGCATAGATTTTCTACAATATATCACCCCAAATGAATGGGCAAGTAGAACACAAATAGAACATTAAAGCGGATACTTGAAAAAGCGGTCCACGAGAATAGAAAAGATTGGGCATTCAAACTTGATGAGCGCACTCAGGGCATTCGTAGGCGCTATAAAACACCTATCGGAACAACCCTTTTCGCTTGGTACACGGAAAGCATGTCACCTCCTATTGAACTTGAGCAAAGGCGTCTTTGGCACTTAAGGCTGTAATATGGATTATTCTCGAGGCATGGTCAAATAGGTTCTTACTTTCCAGAGGCGGATGAACTAAGACTTGAAGCTTATGAATCGTCGATCACATACAAAGAAGGGCGAAAAAATGGCATGATCAACGGATAAAGAATCCTAAAGAGTTTGTGGAAGGAGATAAGGTGCTCTTGTATAATTCAAGACTAAGATTATTTCGGGAAAACTCAAATCAAGATGGTATGGACCTTTTGGTGAATAGGAAAATGGGCAATGAAATGTGGTGCTATTGGACCATGATGGAAGGAATTTACATTAAATGGACCATGTGTGAAACATTATCAATTAGACAATAATGAAATGGTTAACGATGAGGATATTGTTTTAGAAGAAGGTGCGGTAATGAATTCACGTGAGGCGACTTGAGTCTAGCTACAAGACTCATAAATAAAGAAAAGCGCTTCGTGAGAGGCAACCCATGCTAATTGTTTGCTTGTTTGTGTCGTGTATCTTTTATTGATTGTTTATTCTCATGTTTAAATTTGTAAAAATGCTATTTTGTCTTTAACCTCGTCTTAATTACATATAAAGGTATTTTACATAAGGGATAAGTGTAGGCGGATTACACGTTTTCAAAAGAAAGCGTGAACATGAGAATTACAATTATTTAAAAGATATACATGTGTGTTTGTTCGAGTCAAATGCTTGTATCGAGTCATAATGGATGTTTTGCGTGAAATTTTCCGTGTTTTAAGGATAAAAATTTTCTAGAAAATCGCAGACCAGTTCTGTCGGGATAACTTGGACCGTCGAGATCATAACTGACGGCGTCGGGAGAAGCAGAAATGACTTATTACTTTTCTCGTTTCGAGCTACTTATAAATTTTGGAATTTTCTGGTCTTAATTTTCCGAAAATCAGAAACATCCATTCCACAAGCATTATATCCTAGTTTAGTAGAGTCCTATATATTTTGTTACCGCCAATTTTATGCGAAGGTTTCGTTTGTTTTCTTCAAAGTGTGCGGTTTAATTTAACAAGAAGAAGATACATAAGATGAGAAGGAGCTTTTCATGAAACATTCTTCTTGAAGAAAGACGTAACCACCATCACACGGATCCTACCAAGCTAATCGGAGGAGTACTAGTTTCTCTGCTTTTAATTACCTTCCATTATCATTACTTTGATACTTTCAAGGAACATTGGGGACAATGTTTAGTTTAAGTGTAGGGAGGGAAAATAAAACGGGAACTTTGAAACTACGCTTATCCTTGACTATTTGCTTTGTCCAATTTCATTTGTGTAATAAACCATGAGAAATATCGGTTAGAGTAATTTTGGCAACAAATTTAAAATTTTCATGACATGTAGGAGTGGGTCATTAGTCTTAATAAAGCGTCTCATGGATAGGAAATTATATGACTAGCACAAAACCCTTTACCACTTAAATTCCACCCAAAATGTGAGGATCGCCTTAGATTTGTAGGAATTAAAGCATTCATCTTTAATGCTTAGAGTGTGAACCGGTAGTATAATAGATTCTAGAACTTGTTTTGTGATGCATTCGAGATCGCTAGTAAGACTACACTTGTGTAGTTAGGAATAACTAAATGATAAGAGGCATTAGGATAACCCTTGTTTGATACCGTAATATAATTACTTCTACCACATCGGTTGAGTAATTCCCCAACACCTTTGTGTTGTACTCATCTTTAGTACACGATACCCTAGTTAACCCCTCGAGCCTATCCTTTTCGCGGTTCGTGATGTTTCGGTTTTCGGAATATCAATGAGGAGCATTGTTTACATCCACCCCGAAATGTACCCAAATCTCCTTAGCCTACCTTGTATGCACTCACTTTTAGTGCATTATTGTTATCACACTAAACCCTTAGTTCAATTATCTAGTTGCTTGCATAAGTTGCTAAGTCGAGTCATATCCTTTGTATACAGTTTTGGGACGATTGGGACTCGTGGGAAAAGTTAAATTTTATGAAATGATGGGAAGGGAACGTTAAATTCAAATTCCCTTTATTTGCATAATAATGTTCTCCAAGTGTTTTGATCTTTTCAATTCGGGTCAAATTAGTGTTAGAGTAATAAAAACTCAAGTGTAGGGATGTGCCTATAAATCCCTATCATTTTGATGTTATCGTGGAGGATGGTAGAAAAAAAGTGTATATAAAAAAAATATAAAAAAAAGAAAAAGAAAAAAATTGAGTGTTCAATTAAAAAAGAAAAAAAACATACAGCTACCATCCTACATCTCTCTTTAAATTTATGTTTGTTTGTTTTAGTTATCTAGAGTTTAGAGTGTCGAGTCTTGGCTTAGCAGCGCCATTCTTCGCATGCTTGTAACATAAAGATTTTGACTTGCCACCACTAAATCGCCTATCACTGAACCCTTTGTTTCCTATCGTAAGCCTAACATTACAACCCTTTAAAAGACCTCTTGGATAGTCTTTCCTAGGTACTTACGCCAAAGCGATGGAGGTTTGATCTAGTCTCGAAGCCTATGGTAATCTATGTACTAGGACCGGGTAATGAGTGTTTATCTTCCATTTCCCACTTGTTATATTTCATATACACCCGAGATGTAGTATCCAAAACCCCATGTGAGGTGCTAGTATGTAATTTTCGTGCTTGTTATGACTTTTGAGGCTTATATGTGTTGTGGATCGTTCTAAACTAATGCTTCATGACCCCTAATTTATAAATCAATTGGCTAAAAGCACATTTGCTTGAGGACAAGCAAATACCAAGTGTAGGGATATTTGATAAGGATTTAAAAGGTACCTTTTTGAGGGGTCGTTTAAGCCCTTAATTGATCACTTTTGTATCCGTTACTACTTAATTTCGTTCCTTTTCACTTTTTAGGTCTCTTGAAGGCAAATTGCTGGAATGACACTTATTCGGACAAAAAGGCGCAAATATACGAAGAAAATGGCCAAAGTCAAGAATCGAGACACTCAATGCTTTGGGCCCAGGGGACGGTGTTGGGTTCTACTGTGCGCCCGTCGGGAACAAGTTTTGTGATGACTCGGTAGCAAATTGCTTATTTACAAGTGGCGACATCGGGTTTAAAGAGTAGGCGTCGCGACTCGGGACGGCCTAGATTTGATCCAGAATCGAGAGGTGAAAGAGGCGTCAGGGCATAAGGTGGCCGTCCAATCTAACGTGGCCAAGACAAACCCTAATGGCGGCGACCAAGCGGCGTCTGATTAAGAGTGACGACGTCGCAATTTCTAACACTATATATAGAATCCAATTTTTAGTTTTCGGTGTGTAGTTTTGTGGGTAAAAACCTAAAGCAGAACCAAGGTTGTCTTGTACAGTATTTTAGGGTTCCATACGTATCTTACATCAAGATAAGTGTTTTACTTTATTAATTCAATTATGTTTTCAATTGATTGTGTGTATGCTTGCATGTTCTCCATGTCAAACTAATTTATTTGTGTGTTTGCTTAGGTAATATGAAACCTAGTTATTGATTATTGATTGGTTGTCTCTTATCTTAATTGTGATTGACTTAGTATTGCGATAGGTCATCCGTTGTCTTTGTTAAAGCTTGATTAATCTTTGTTGAACCTTAGTTTATAATCACCTAGAGTTATTGTAGGCTAAACATCAAAGAATACCTTAGTGTTAAGTTTATAAATCCTAGAGATTTTGTAGTCATTAACCTTTGATAGCTTCAAGAGTTGGGGATAAACACATACCCTACGACCTTAGAAACACAGCGTTAATAATAAGGACTTGGCAATTCAACCATCAATAGGAGATAACTAGGGGAGTAATAAAACCTAAGTAAATACATTCTTAATCATCATCGAGCACACAACAATAGACATAGACTACCCTAACTTAGTTAATTAGAATAGATAATAGTAGAGTGTCGGTAGAAATACCAACCCCCAAATCCAAACTCAAGTTTGTACCTTTCCATTTCCTAAAAAATATAAAAAGATAAAAATAATCTTCCTCGACCCAACCTTAGCGTAGTAACTTCTCACTAGCATTCCTATTCCTGAGAAACGATATCAATACCGTGACACCCTAATACTACACTACAATGATTAGGTTCCTTTGCTGGGGTGTTGAAAAACTTCTTTCGACGAAAGGAAGTTCCTTTGACCCGAGCAGCGTTGTGTAAGCGTATCACTAACCTATCGAGATGAGCAACATTTTCAATAGTTAGGGAGTTATGGGCGATCCTACCTTTGCCAATGATTTTACTTTTGAGATTGCTACCAAAGTGACATTACCTCCGTCATACTCTTGGTATGTTGAGAAGAGGCTTTGTTGCCCGTCATGTGTCTTGAGCATCCACTATCTTTTATCCATTCATCAAGTTCTAATCCAACTTTCAAGCATACCTATGACACAAATAACTCAAGCGTTTGGTCCCTAATATCTCATTGGTCCGTTTGGGTTAAACATACCAATTACTTGGTTCATGTATAGAAATGATGGGTAAGGGTTCCATGGCATGTAATTTGGAGTTTGATATGGTCTAGGAAGTTTTATTCCTACTATTATGTTGATAGTTGGGTTGTATGTTGTGGTTGCTCTTGGGAAAGGCGTTTGGCAATAGGTGTTTTAGGCGGTTGTTGAGTAGTTTTAGATCTAAATTCATTTCTAACAAGTCCTACTCTAATGTAATAGCATGTTTTAGTTTAACATTATCCTTGGTTTTCTTTGTTACCTTGACAAGTTTACTACGGTCCGTGTTGCAAACATTACATCTGCTGCGGTCCCAGCACAAATTTTTCAGCAGACGAACCTATTTTGGGTCGTCAAAGTGGTGTTGTATTGCGGCCGGTTTAACAGATTTATTGTCTTTTTGGCTGTTTATGGCTGGACTATTTGGAATTAGTACTTCATTAAACCTAGTCCATTCATGTTTTACGGTATTTTTTGAATTCTAACTATTTCATCGGCACAAGCAATATTTTTGTTAAATCTTTTAAACTTAGAGTTCGTTCGATGAGAATTCTTGTGTGAGTTTAGCTTTTCTATTTCAAGACTAAGCTCTTGACATGATTTGCAATCATCTTCATTTGCTTTCCTTTTTTCTAATCGTTTTGCCTTTTCTTTTAACTCATAAATTTCATTTTCTAAAATTCCTTTTAGTCTTTAAAACTTGTTTTTAGTTATAATTTTAAACTAAGCTCACACAATTGATTATATTATTTTTGCAAGGTGTCATCATCAATAGAAGAGTAAGATGAGTCGGAATGTACCTCATTTGATTCATGTGCCATTAAAGCGATCTCATCCTTGCTTGATTCTTCATCATCCTCACTTATCACTCCAAGCACCACTTACAAAAGCTCGTTGAGTTTTGCTTTTAGGTGGCTTGGGACAATCTCTATTAGATGGCTTGTATCACGCGCGTCTAAAGCACTTTCTTTCACCTTTTCCTCTTTTGTCATCTCGTCTTTTCAGAATGGCTTCTTTTATCTCGAGATTGCCTTACGAACTTTCCTCTTCTTCTAAAGAACTTTTGAAATCTCTAGACCATAGCATACTCCTCATCTTCACTACCGGAGCAAGATTAAGTCATCATCACTAGATTCCGTTCTTGCCTTTAGAGCAACAGTTGACTTTCTCTCTTTTCCTTTGATGATCTCGAATCTTTCTCCATCACCATTCGTGTACTTTGAGGTTTCCGATTAGCTCGTCAAGTGACATTATTGAGATCTTTTGATTCCTCAATAGCCGTTACATAAGCTCTTCGCCGGATGGAGTGCTCTAGAAATTTTCTAACAAAGTTCTTACTCGAAAAGATTCATCAAGTGCTTTAAGAGAAGTAATAATAGTATTAAAGCGAGCAAATCCACAATCAATGGTTTCATATTCGGGATAACAAATTGTTCATATTGTTGAACAAGAAGATCAATTGTTATCCTTGACTTGTAATTTCCTTGATGTGTAATAATCAAAGATTCCCAAATCTTTTTGCGGTTTCACACATAAAAATTATTTCATAATCTTTTCTAGGTAAAGCATTATAAAACATCATTTTAGCTTCATTATTTTAGCTATTAATTCTTTTGATCATCAATAGAAATATCTTTTGTTGTAGAACTAAAGTCTCCTTTAATTATAACAAACCAAAGATCTATGTCTTTTGATTTTACATATGTTTCAAAGCGGTTTTCCAATAGATAAATTCATTGGTTTCAAGAGTGGTGGTCTTTGCATGGGTGCCCTTCTTTAAAGTTTTGAATCCATGGATCGTTTGAAGTTTATAAAATACAATATATTTAAAAATTCTTGAGCAACGAGGCTCTAGTACCCAATTCTTTGAAAACTAGAAGGGGTTGAATAGTTCTGATTAAAACTTTGTTTTGAAACTTATTGAAAGATCGATTGACATTGATTTTAGATATGTAGTGAATAATAACCAATATGCAAGCAATATATATAAGAGTAAATAATGAAAAACAATCAAACCACGACAAATTTTTATAGTGGTTGGGTCTACAGGACTCTTTTCCTTGCCTACTCCACTCCCGGAGTCTACTTTCGAGTTTAACTTCACTAGTCAACAAGCTCCTTTCACCGGCGGAGAAACCTTTACACTTGCTTACACTATTTCCGACACTAAGCTAAATGTCGAGTTCTTTTCAAGGGTACAACCACTCCACGCACAATGTATTTTAAGGACTAAAATACTAACCACTCACACTCGAAGATTATGATGGTTTGGTACAACAATGAAGTATGAATCAACACAAGATCATACAACAACAAACAAACAAGACTTCCAACTTCTCGTTGAAGCTTGAATGTGCCTTGATCTTCTTTGCTACAAAGAGGATCACTATAATGATATGAGTGAGAAAATGTTAGAGAAGGAATGTATGTGATTATGCTAGAAAGGGATGAGAAAAAACTTGGTTTGGCTTGCTATTTATAGCCAAAATGAGCAATGATCACCACGACCACGGACCCCATAAAAGGTTCCGCCCGTGTATAATTTTGGTGCCTCCGGGAATGCAGCTGACAAGATTACCAAAATCTTACCAAAGTCAACCAAATCCATCAAGATTGTATAAGATATGTAGAGTCCAAATCTACACAAAATATCTAGTGAAATCCTCTAGAGATTTCAATGATGCACCATGATGTCATATCTTGTTTTCTATTTTTAGAAATATGTTAAATGTAAATACATATGTAATGTTTTGTTTAAAACCAAAACATGCTTGATCTAAAATGTTAACATACATTATGGTTTAGGGCATATCAAAAATATGATTAATCAAAATGTAAATGTTTTAGTGATGAAGATATTATTTGAGAAAAGCTTGTTTAATATCTATTAAACTTGACAAGCTTTAAACTTTATAAAATTAAATTTACTTTTATCGTTAACAAAACTTAGGTAAAGATCATAAAATATAATTAACTTTTAATGGCGATATTTGTATTATATATATATATATATATATATATATATATATATATATATATATATATATATATATATATATATATATATATATATATATATATATATATATATATATATATATATATATATGGATCAAATAAGAAGATTGCTTAAAATAAGAAGGAATAAGAAGAACTATAACATGAATCCGAGATGCACGACCTAAATTAGATGCATCCCTATAATCTTAGATGCATTATAACGCTCCATAGTGTGTTTTCTAGCTTTTAATCGGATGCATATCGTATATTAGATGTATTTCATGAGTTGACAACTTATTTTTACTCTAAACCAGGCGAGAGATCATCACTTCTAGAATCAGAAGAACTGGAATCAGGCAAAGGCAAGAAAGAAGCGAAGCAAAGCCAGTGAGTTACTCCTACGTTTTCCATCTGATATTTGCATTAGCTAGCATGTACTCGGCTATGCTTTTATCAGGATGGAGCAGTTCAAAAACTCAGACCTCATTGACGTCGGATGGACATCTGTGTGGAGTGCGTATATGCACCGAGTGGGTCACTGCTGGACTCTATATTTGGTCTCTAGTCGCTCCACTTATCTTCCCTGACCGTGAGTTTTACTAGATGTTTTATTGTATTATGTTTTAGTATATGTATAATGAGTATAAAATGTAAATAAATGTATCTGGGGAGGTGTAAGAGTAATCTGGTAGTCTTTGTATGTGGGAGATGAGTGTTATCACGGACAGTGGGAAGTGGTTTGGTGTTGATGGTTGTTGTAAAGATGTTCTCGTATTTATGGGTTTATGGGTGCGTGATACAGTATGCTGTTCTTGTGTTTGTCTTTTGCATACAAAACTCTGTATCGTCCTACTTTATCCTCCTATCTATAGTGTTGATGGATGTAATAAGCTTGCGTTTATTTTTCTGCCACTTCAAGTTAAGAATATTCAAGTTGAGTTTGATATTATGCGTTTTAACTCTTTTAGCTATACCTTATTTAGGTGTGTAATAAACTTTGTAATTCAGATAAACGTTGATTTTTTGAATCTAAAAGAGATGCCAAGTACTAGTAGGAACGCAACTCATTTCATGCCTGGAGTGGAGTATGAAAATAAAGAGGATTAACCTAATTTAGTTTAAGCGGTTTTGGTTCGACACCCAAGTTTTATGACCTCTTAAGCAGTGTAGCTAACGGTTTGTAATGTAGTATAGGCAAGACTAGATGGTTGATCATTCTTTGAGAGAATGGTGAGGTAGGCTTTAGAGTTTGTGTATGTCGATTTGGTGTAGTGGTGACCATCGATAGTACGTCTCTATTGCGCGTCAATTTTCCGTTTCGAACTCTAACGTGACTAATTTAATGTATGAAGATCGAGAACACTACAAAAAGCTCAAAAAGAGTAAATTGAATAAATCGTCCCTAAAGTTTGGCGAAATTGCATGTTTCGTCACCATGTTCTAAAGTCACGGATCGTCTACATGGGAAGCCTTTGGGGCATGTATCGTCCACAGCTTTAGCAGGCGTTAAGTGAATTAGATTCTGAGTTCTGGCGTTAGCCTTTTGGACAACGATCATTGCATCGTCCATCTTATAAACTAACAACCGTTTATAATTTAAATATTTTTGTTTAGTTAAAGTTTTTGATTTTATATACTTTTATAATATAAATTTTGTATGCGTTTTTATATACATTATTACTACCTTCGTCCCATAATAACTGCTCGGCTTTGATTTTTCCAAGTCTTTTTATTCAACTTTTGTAAATATTTTATTTGTGTAATATAATCTTGATGAAAAATATATGAATAGATTTGGTTTTAAATGTATTTTCATTTAGTACAATTTTTATCAAGTATTATATAACATAAATAAAATTATTAGTAGTTAAAGTTGAATAAGAAAAGACAAACGGTTAAAGTGAAAAAATTATTATGAGGCGGACGGAGTATATCGTTTTATATACATTTTGTATATCGTTTTGTATACGTTATTATATACATTTTTGTATACGTTTTTATATAAGTTCTTAAAAACATTTTTACATATGTTTTTATACACTTTCTTATAGTTTTTATACGCTTTTATATACAGTTTTATATACATTTTAATACTTTCTTATATAAATTTGCATATACATTTTTATATACATTCTTATATACTTTTTATACGGTGTTATATACGTTTTTGTATACGTTTTTGCATAAGTTTTTGTATACGTTATTATAAATGTTTTTATATACGTTTTTCTATGTGTTTTCATATACGTTTTTGTATATGGTTTTATATACATCTTTTTATACTTTCTTATCTACATTTTTATATATGTTTTAATACACGTTTTTGAATACGTTTTTGTATACGGTTTTGTATACGTTATTATAAACGTTTTTATATACACTTTTGTCTACGTTATTGGATACATTTTGTATATGTACTTATATATGTTTTATATACGTTCTTATAAGCGTTTTTGTATAAATTTATATATATATATATATATATATATATATATATATATATATATATATATATATATATATATATATATATATATGTGTGTGTGTGTGTGTGTGTGTGTGTGTGTGTGTGTGTGTGTGTGTGTGTGTGTGTTTATATAATTTTTATATCGTTTTGAAAACTTTGTATATAAAATGTATATAAAAAGTATACAAAAACATATATAAAAGCGTATACAAAAACATATACCAAAATATATAAAAGCGTACACAAAATGTATATAAGCGTATAAAAAAAGAAAGTGTATAAAAGTATATAAAACGTTTATAATATAAATGTATATAAAAGCGTTATGTAAAATGTATATGATAATGTATACAAACGTACACAAAAGTTATATAAAAATGTTTTAAAACGTATACAAAAGCGTATATATAAGCGTATTAGTATATAGGCGTGTACATAAGCGTATACAAAAAATTTATATAAAGCATAAAAATTAATATAATATACAAAATGTATATAAAAGCATATATAAAAGCATATAAAACTATAAGAAAGTATATAAAAACTTATATAAAAATGTATATAAGAACATGTACAAAAATGTATGTAATAATGTATAGAAAAACGTAGATAAAGGTATACAAAACGTATACAAAATTTATACAAACGTATAAAAGTATATAAAAATCAAAAACTATAAATAAACCAAAAATATTTAAATTATAAATGGGTGTTAGTTTAGAGGATGGACGATGCAACATTCTTTGTCCAAAAGGGCTAACGTGTAACTTCTAACAAAATTCACTTAACACCGTTTGAAGCCGGGGACGATACATGCCCCAAGGTTTTCACAAGGACGATCCTTGCACTTCATAATGTTTGAGACAAAACAACCAATTTATCCAAACTTTAGGGACGATTTATGCAATTACTCCAAAAATTAATTAAAAACACCCGAGATACTTAAACACTGGTCCTTCTTCCTTTTAAGTCGATCGCATATGCGATCGATTCATCCATTCTCTTTCTGCAGCGCATGTGATGGTGGTGATAAGGATTTAAAAGGTACACTTTGAGGGTCATTTAAGCCTTTAATTGATCACTTTTGTATCCGTTACTACTAATTTCGTTCCTTTTCACTTTTAGGTCTCTTGAAGGCAAATTCTTTGGAATGACACTTATTCGGACGAAAAAGCGAATATCTGAGGCCAAGTCAAGAATCGAGACACTCAGTGCTTTGGAAAATGAAGGAACGGACGTCCTTTGTTAAATCACGACGTCGCGACACATCTTGAGACGACTCGGAGAGCAAATTGCTATTTTGCACTTGACGGCATCGGGTTTTAAAGAGTAGGCGTCGTCACGCTCGGAAGGCCTAGATTTGGATCGGCGGTCGAGAAGATGATCTTAGACGTCGCGACCATAAGGTGACGCAAATCATAAAAGGCTACAGACTGTCTTGTAAGTAAATCGTCTTGTTTTGGCCATAACTTTTGCATGCAAACTCGGTTTAAGTGATTCAAAAGCCAGCGTATGGAGCGAGAAAATATACAGTTTGGTGAAAAAGTAGTCTGACGCCGTCCTCTTTCTTGACCGAAAACGCATATAAATATAACATTATAACTTCACTTTTGTAAGCCCTAAACCCAAGTCCGATTCTAGGGTTTAGGTAGGTGTTTTCCGGCAACTTAAAGGTTTCAAACACTCTATAAACATCGTCTAATGGTTTGTTTGTTAATCCAATCCTATGGTATGTCTTCAATTATCATAATTGTTGCTTGCTCTTCATTAATTATGCTTGGCTAATTCACTAGTGTTTGCTTATGATTGCATGAAACTTGTATATAATTAATTAGATCTTATTGATTTCTTAGTGATGCTTGTGTCTATCTTCATCATTAGGGGTGTGACAATTTCAATGAGTCTAATTGGTTTAGTTTATAATTCTTGCATCCCTCATCTCTTGTTTGATTGGTTGTCTCTTATCTTAATTGTGATTGACCTAGTATTGCGATGGGTCATCCGTTATGTTATTAATGGTTGATTAGTCTTTGTTGAACCTTAGCTTATAGTTACTAGTGGAATTGTAGGCCAAATATCCAAAGATAACCTTAGTGTTAAGTTTATGAATCCTAGAGATTTCGTAGTCATTAACCTTAGGTAGCTTGAAAGAGTTGAGGATAAGCGCGTACCTACGACCTTAGAAGACATAGCGTTAAGAATAAGGGCGTGACAATTCAACCATCAATAGGACTTGACAATTCGGTGGGTAGAATTGGATAGCTAGCAGGAGTAATGCATCATAAGTAGATACGCTTCACGTTCCTAGTAGACCACAATTTAGTTAGTATCTTTTGGGATAGTTGACTAGCAACTAATTCCACCCTCCCTCCAAAACCGATATATTTTAATTCATAAAATATAAAAATACAAAATAATCATCCTACTTTAGACTTAAATCGACATACACTTGACCTAACTACACTATTCCCTAGAAAGATATCAATTCCGAGACTTACCCTAATACTACACTACAACGATTAGGTTCTTGCACTGCTAGGGTGTTGAAAAACTTGCTCGACGAAAAAGTTCCTTTGACCCCGAGCGCGCGTTGTACGGCGTATCAAGTTTTAGGCGCCGTTCTTGCGGAATAGTTATTGCTTAGGCTTGATTTCTATCTCGTTTAGGTCTACTCACAAGATTCCTATCAGTGAGATTTTTTCTTCTTTTATTAGCTTCCTTGTAGTCTATCCCCTTCTTTGTGCCTTTGTTCGTAAAACTTGTCCATTGACTCTTCCGTTCACCATTATGGAGAGCAGAATCCACTATATCCGATTAGGTTATTTCATGAAAAATATGATATTACCGGCGGATTATTCAAGATAATGGGAAGAAGTAAAGAGGCGGGATCTTATATATGCCCCATTGAGTACCTTGGAAAAGTAACCAAGTCATTAAACCTTTTGAGGGTTTCACCATTCCATCAAGCCCACAAAACACCTCATCTAGTGAAATCTATGCATCGTATGAGCCTTCACCTAGGATAGACTTTCGTAAACAACCTCCATGTTTAGAAACTATTTTAGTGAGGCCACTTGGGAGGAAATGACCAAATTTGTGAAAATATTATGGTAAGCAACCAAGCATTAAACCATAAGTTGGATCAATTACTAGGTTTGGTTTCATCACGACCTAAGGAAATAATACATGGCGAGCATATAGATGATGTAGATGTGATTGAGGATAAGGTGAAAAGTCTAGACCCACAAGGTATCCCACAATTCCACCATCATTTAAGGCATACACACGCACGTGACTTACAGGAAGTAGTAGAAGAGACTTTAGGAATCGATGTAGGTAGAACAATTGAACCAAGCATGGCTAGAGAATATAGGTTTGAATACTTGTAGTCTCGGTCTTACTCTTAGTTCTAGGAATTTCCTAGTGTTGATGAGCCGAACCACAATCTTTACTTCCATCCTTAGATATACATCTAGGAGACAAAAGAGGCGACCCACCCATCAACCAATTTAGTCGGGGTAGTTTTAGGATGAAGGAAGCCATTCGCACACCCTTCACCTCACATGGCAAATTTCCACCCTAAGGGTGTATTGCTACTATCACTTTATACTAAACTTAAGTGTAGGGAAAACCTCCCTTTATTCGTTAAATAAGGGTGAAAGTCGAGCTCGTGACTCGAACAAAACAAGCGCTTCTTGGGGCAACCCATGTGTATTTGTTTTCATTCTTATTTGTGTGTCATATATCTTTTCATTATTGTATGTTCTCATGTTTGAATTTGTGAAAATGTTTTATTTTGTCTTTAACCTCGTCTTAATTACATATAAGGGTATTTTACAAAAGGGATAAGTGTAGGGAGGATTACACGCATTTTTAAAAACGTGAACATGAGAATTGCGATTATTGAAAAGATATACATGTGTTTGTTCGAGTCAAATGTTTGTATCGAGTCATAATGGATGTTTTGCGGAAATTTTCCGAGATTCTAAAGATAAAAATTTCGGAAAATGTGAGACCGATTCTGTCAGGATAACTGACGTCGAGGAAAAGTAAAACAACTTCTAACTTTTTCTCGTTTTACGTACTACTTATAAATTTTGTAATTTTCGGTCTTAATTTTCCAAAAATGCAAACATCCATTCCACAAGCATTATATCTTATTTAAGTGCGGAATTACATCTTCTGTGATTTTCTTTGTTCGGTTTGATGCTTTGGGTTTATACATTTTTTAAAGTGTGCGGTCTTATTTATCAAGAAGAAGATACATAAGATTGGAAGGAGCTTTTCACATAAACATTCTTCTTGAAGAAAGATTTAACCACTACTTCACACGGATCTACCGAGCTAATCAATGGAGTATTAGTTTCTTCGTTTTTAATTACCTTCCATTATCATAACTTTGATACTTCGAGGAACATTGGGGACAATGTTCGGTTTAAGTGTAGGGAGGAAAATAAATGGGAACTTTGAAACTATGCTTATCCTTGACTATTTGCTTTGTCAATTTCATTTGTGTAATAAACCATGAGAAATATCGGTTAGGGTAATTTTGGCATCAAATTTAAATTTTTAATGACATGTAGGAGTGGGCCATTAGTCTTAATAAAGCGTCTCATGGATAGGAAGTTATATGACTAGCACAAAACCCTTTACCACTTAAATTCCACCCAAAATGAGGACTTAGATTTGTAGGAATTAAAGCATTCCCTTAATGCTTAGAGTGTGAGCCGGTGGTATAATAGATTCTAGAACTTGTTTTGTGATGCATTCCGAGATCGATAGTAAGACTACACTTGTGTAGTTAGGAATAACTAAATGATAAGAGGCATTAGGATAACCCTTGTTTGATACCGTAATATAATTACTTCTTCCATCGGTTGAGTAATTACCCACACCCTGCGTTGTACTCATCTTTAGTACACGATACCCTAGTTAACGCCGAGCCTATCCTTTTCGCGGTTCTCGTGATGTTTCGGTTTTCCGGAATATCAATGAAGAGCATTGTTTACAATCTACCCCAAATGTACACCCAATCGCTTTAGCCTACCTTGTATGCACTCACTTTTAGTGCATTATTGTTATCATACTAAACCACTTGGTTCAATTATCTAGTTGCTTGCATAAGTTGCTAAGTCGAGTCATATCCTTTGTACACAGTTTTGGGACGATTGGGACTCATGGAAAAGTTAAATTTTATGAAATGACGGGAAGGGCGTTAAATTCAATTTCTCTTTATTTACGTAATAATGTACTCAAGTGTTTTGATCTTTTCATTTCGGGTCAAATTAGTGTTAGAGTAATAAAACTCACGTGTAGGGATGTGCCTATAAATCCCTATCATTTTGATTTTATCGTAAAGGATGGTAGAGTAAAAGTGTATGAGGAAAAAAATCGAAAAAACCCAGTTCACGAGAACCCTTCTTGAACCTTTTGTTGAACCCGAAAGAGAGCTAAATAAGCGAAGAAAAGCTCTCCATGAGTCGGAACCTCAAGGCACCACCATCAACTTTGATGAAGCCAAGAGTCGACGAAGAGTCCACTCATTCCCTAAATCCCAAGTCATCAACATTGACAATCACGAGCCAACATAGCGAGGAGATTCAGATTACTCAATCAATGGACCCATCATAAACCGGAAGCAAAATCCCTGGGGCATACTCTTCCCCTACGCATCACGGGTTTACCGGTATCATTGTCTACCCTTACGGCGGTCAATGAGGTGTTACATGCCACCGACATTTGGCTTATCCGAATGCATGTCAATTCCATGGATCCTCGGCAAAAATCCCATTCATCACATCAAACAATTTTTAAAATTGTGGATACTATCTATCTTGACGGAGCATCCAAGGAGACGTCCGAGCTCAGGTTTTCCCTTTTCTCTTCAAGGTGGCTCGATAAGCTTCCTCGAGGTCCATCTTCACTGGGAACAACTCACAACCACATTCACCAAGTTCTTTCCCCAGGAGAACCGCATTTATCAGGAGCAAAATTCTTCACTTCCATCAAACAGAGGGAGAATATATCGTTAACTCCTGGACTCGTTACAAAGATCTCATTCGACAAGCCCCACACCATGGTATCAACCTTTGGTTGCTTGTTTAAATCTTTTACGACAACGTCTCCCGAAATGATCAAAAAGGGATTGATCTCTCAACTGGCCGAAGAATTTCCAATCTCACTGCGGAAGAAGGATAGGACCGCATTGAGGAATATGTCCAATACCAAGACAACCCTTGGAGCAGGCGATGAATCGTGATGAGTGTCTCTGCGCCTTGAATAAAACCTATCATCTCTCGATGATCGGGTAAAGAAGCGCAAGAGAAGCTTGCATACCTCATGATCGCGGAACCTAAAGATTGTTTAACCCGTATATTATATCGACATTTGTGGAGGCCACATAAGATGCGATGAGTGTGATGATAACACACGCCAAGGCGCGTCTTCCTTTCTAGTCATGACATTAATGATGACCCATCCCTTCACATTCTATCAAAGCGATGAATGCACTCCTTGGGGTAATCTAAAATGGAAGGCCGAGGAAAGGAGGGTTAGAATACTTATCCGTGATACCTTTGAAAATGAACTCGGCGATTTAACATGGAAGGGGCAATGCTTTTAGAGGGTCTCGAAGGATTCATTCAAGAGCAACAAAATTTGAATTAGAAAGTCAATTCGCCAAACTCCAAAAAGTGCGAACCTCGGTCCAACCCATCATGATCCAACTTGTGCCATTACTACTCGATCAAGAATTACTACCAAGGATCCCCGCTTACCCGACGAATCCCACCACTGGGGAACCCGAGTTAGGAGATGGAGCAATTCCTGAACCTCCTTCGACTCCCCACGACCCCCTCGCAGACATCACTTCACCTTGACCGACTCTACATCGGATTCCTTATCCCTCAGGTCTTAAGAATCAAAAGGATGAAGAAGACAATGAGAGAATATTGTCTTACTTAAAATGGACTTTCGTCGACATACCACTTCTCGATGTATTTTATCATATCCCTAAACATAGCAAATACTTCAAGAGGTTAATATCGAATCGGAAGAAACTTGAAGGGTTGATATCATTAGAGAAGAGTGCTCGGCTATCATCCGAAAGGCACGCCCGAAGAAAGAAAATCGAGCGACTTCACTATTCCTTGCTATATAGGGCACTTTCTATGAAAACGCTGTTAGCGAGATCTTGGGGCAAGCATTAATTTGATGCCCCATTCCTTGTTCCTCAAACTCGGATATTCAAGATGAAACCAACTAGAATGAGTATTCGATTAGTGATCGATCAATCAAATATCCCATTAGAGTTTGTGAAAATGTTCTTGTAAGGTAGGAGAATTCAAGTTTCAGTTGATTTCGTGATTTTAGAAATGGAGGAAGATAACTCGGTCCAATAATCCTTGGAAGACCCTTCTTGGCTACATTTCGTGCCATCATCGATGTTCATGATGGTAAACTCACTTCTGAGCCGAGAGCAACCTTTGACATCAAGGATTCTATGAGTCATTCCTCCTCCTCTCGATCACCCTATTTATTTTGTCAAGGAAGTTGATGAATTTTGATGACATAGATGGTTGTATTGATGAGTATCTATTAAACGAATTCATAAATGATGATAACGACATGATAGACAATGATGAAGATATTGAAATGGTTGAGTTGTTTCCTTTTACCCGCGTAGGGAAGAAATCGAACCTCTTGAGCTTCAAAATCGGAAAACAAGCTAAAACCATTAATCAAGGAACCTCCTACCTTAGAGCTGAAGGATCTCCGAGCCATTTAGAATATGCCTTCCTTGAAAGGAGGACCAACTCCACAATCATCATAAGCTCTTGACGACCCTTTGAATAGAAAGGAAGCTCTTAGAAGTTTAAGAGAATACAAAAGAGTGATCGCGTGGAGTGTTCTTGACATTAATGGTATTGATTCTACTTTTGTACTCATAAAATTCTTATGGAAGAAGATTACAAACCAACCGTTCAACCGAGAGGAGAGTTAACCTAATATCAAGGAGGTAGTAAAAAGGAGGTCGTCAAGCTCCTCGATGCCGGCCTTATCTACCCTATTTCGGATAGCCCTTGGGTCAACCAGTCAAGTGGTTCCCAAAAAGGAGGAATGACGGTTGTGAAGAATGTAAAGGAGATTTAGTACCGCGAGCGATTCTTGGTTGGCGTGTTTGTATCGACTACAGGAAGTTAAATGATGCCACTGGAAGGATCATTTTCCTTGCCGTTCATCGACCAAATGCTCGAAAGGTTGGCGGGCATGAGTACTATTGTTTTCTTGATGGTTTTAGGGATACTTCCAAATCCCATTGCTCACGAAGATCAAGAAAGACTACATTTACATGCCCTTACGGGACTTTTGCTTACAGCGAATGCCCTTCGGGTTATGCAACGCCTCCCGCCACCTTTCAACGATGTATGATGGCCATATTTCATGAATTAATTGAGGACAACATGAAGTCTTCATGGATGATTTCTGGTATTTGGGAATTCCTTTGACCTCTGTCTATCCAACCTTAGAAAGATGTTGAAGCAGTTGTGAAGAAACAAACTTAGTCTTGAATTGGTAAAATGCCATTTCATGGTAAGAGAGGAATCGTTTTAGGTCACAAAGTCTCCTGGAAATGGAATCGAGGTCGATAGAGCTAAAATCAAAGTGATATCGAACTACCTATCCTACTCTTGTTAAAGCCATTCGAGCTTTTTAGGTCATGCGAGACTTTTATAGAAGGTTTATTAAGGATTTCTAAAATTGCCCGACCAATGACACGACTTCTTGTCAAGGGCGCCCTTTTGATTTTTACGAAGAATGCAAGGAAGCATTCAATCGACTAAAGAAAGATCTCGCTCAGGCTCGATAATGGTCACCTCATTGGTCTCGCCATTCGAAATCATGTGCGATGCTAGTGATTATGATGTAGGCGCCGCTCGGCCAAAGAAAGGAGAAGCATTTTCAACCAATTTACTATGCTAGCAAAACCATGAATGTAGCGCAAGAAAATTATACAACCAGAAAGAGCTTTTAGTCGCTGGGTTTGCCTTGACAAGTTTAGGCAATATCTCGTCCTTTCAAAGCGTCGTCTTCACGAGATCACTCCGCCTTCGATAACATCAAATAGTCACGAATATTAAGTGTCAATTTCCCACGATAATGCTCGTTATTTATATCATTTATATGGATTTACGCTTGTTTTCCATTGTTTTCTACTTTCGGGTAAATTACGAGCATTGGAGCTAAAGAGGCGCAGGCGGAAACATATCTAAAGATTTATCACGGTATGCTATTTTGAAGAAGTTACTGGCGTAACTCATCTCGCATTACGCCGTAACTATTGTGTGACTCGAGTGCCAAATTATCGAAGGTTACGGCGTAACTCTTCCCAAAGGTTCTGACGTAACTACATTAGGTCAAATGAGGTTCCACCGGCGATACTTACGCCGTAACTCTTGCATCACTTACGGCGTAACGAGTTCTTGAAGACTACGGCGTAACCACTAATAAGGTTACGCCGTAACGGTGATCTAGTGCATTTTATGAAGAAATAGAAGGTTACGGTAACTCCTATATTGGTTACGCCATAACCCGATCGGCCTATAAATACCTCGCAATTCGGACATTTCTAATCATCCCATTCTACACACAACACTGAGAATGTGGGAAAAAGCTCAAGGCGGTCTAGAGGAGCATACTGAGCTATTTCGAGGAGAATCACTCCATTACGATAAGCATTAGCGTTTTATATTTCTTTACTTTCAATTCATGTATTTCGTACTTTTGAATATTGAATTGATTTGCATGATTAATATGAGCGACTAAGCACCTTTGGTGCTAACCTAGTTATGATTCATAATTGTTTTGTGTGCGTTTACCTTTACTTCCGTACAATTATTTCTAAGTGTATGCATGCATAGTTCATTGGTAGCCACCCTTGGTTGGTAGTTTTGAATGGTGATAGAGGCCAATTACCTAGGAGATATGACCAGTGACCCTAGGTGAGTGATTGAGACGGGAAGGGTAGATATGACCAGCGGCGACCACTTTCTACTTGTGCGATTTGACCAATGATCACCTATCGCTTGGATGAACTTAAGAATTTGGGGTGTAGTGTCTAAGTTCCTAACGGCCGGGCACTCACTATTATGAATCTAGCATGTAGCGGTGTAATGACTTGGCTTAGGGGACCGGGAACAACAGGACTTATGATTGCACCCGATTTCTCTGTGGTGGCATCTTTCTTGATAGGTTAGGGCGAATTGACCAAATGTTGTCCTCTCGAATTTGACCCCACACAAGTAATTGGAAGTAAGTAGGCGTAGACATAACTAGCTAGGAGGATTAACTAGGTTAGCTCCACTCTTCTATTGATTTCCTTTTATCCATTTATACGCTTTATTTTATTACGCATTAGTAGTTTAATTAATTAAATCCCTATCGAAACCTTTATTAAATCGTGACACTAGACTTAGTAATAATCCAACACACATAGCTCTTGGGATGACCTCGGCTTTACCGATTACTACACTACACGACCGGTACACTACCCGTTAGTGCGTTAGGGTGAACCATAGGTATAACGAGACACTATAAATATTAAGACACAGTCGATGAAAGCGTGCATCAAGTTTTTGGTGTCGCTCCAGGGAGCTATTTATGATTTCATATTAAGTCTATTTTAAATTTTCTTTCTTAAATGTCGGGTTACAAGACTACATGACTCAAGGCCATTTACAGCCGTCTCTTTCGACGATCAGGAGAAGCAATTTCGGACTAGGAAAGTTTACTCTCGGTTCCGATTCACAACATCTTCTCATTTCTGAATCGGACCGATCTAACGGAACGAGAGGTCATCAATAAAAGCGATATCGATGACTTAACTATGGAGCGATTTGGGCGACCTAATGAAAAGCGCCAGCGAAGCTTCACGAATTCTAACACCGAAAATACTCTATTCACGATCATATTATTAGAATTACACAAACTTAAGTTTTACGGAGATGAATATGAGGGCGTTCGGGATCACGTGAAGAAGTTCTCCAACATCCTCTCTTCCACGTTAGAGGTACTCCTAGTTATTCGGTCCTTTGCAAGGATTTTTCCTATGACTCTCATTGGAGCGACAAAAAGGTGGTATAACAAACTCCTAGTGAAAGTAAAGAAGCATGGGAAAACTAAGAAAGGAGTTAAATCGACAATTTTCCCTCCTTCAAAAATGGCTAAGCTTCTTGGGAAAATCTATCAGTTTGTTCAGGTTGGAGAAGAAACGTTGTACCAAGCATGGGAAAGATTTAATGAGCTACTCTATCGATGCCCTACCCATGATTTAAACAAACATTAGATCATCTACGTTTTCTATAGTGGGATTAATGCGCTTACACGGGAACTTCTTAATTCCCCGAGACCTATTCCTAGCATGATTCCTGACCAAGCCTTAGAATGTATTCAATGGGTTTCTGAACAGTGCTACAAGTGGCACATGGACACAGGATACGGATTGAGAGACAATTTCAATCATAAGGTAATGAAGACGATAACAAAGCAAGAATACAATTACGGGGAAATTTTCGAAAGACGAAGGTTGGAAAGAGAATCTGAAGCATGCAAGGTCGAGAAAGTTAAGAGCGTGTTTGGGACCAAAACCGGCAGCGATCTTGAGATAAAAATTCTTGACCACATTAGGGAATCAAGAAAACGAGATGATATGATTGAAAAATTGATGAGGACATTCATGGATAATACAGTCTCTTCTTTCAAACTTCACGATGATAGGATTAAGAGATTGGATAAGAGTGTTAGTTCATGTTGAGAAGCCATCTCTGATTATCTAGCAGCACGGGAGGAGGAAGTTTTCCACACTGTAGAAACTATCCTCGAGGAACCTTTGACCTTTTCAGAAAAAGTTAAGCGACGAATCAGCATGGAAAGACGGCCATACGGACCAAACTTTGCGGGTAAACTTACCTTTCAACAATTCTATTAAAACTAATCATGATGATATTACGCAGAATTAAGCATTGATGAGACAATTCACCTCAACGAAAGATGTTCGGTGGTTTGAGAGGCGAGCTACCACAAAGGAAAAAGATCCGGGATGTTTCACTCTTCCCCGCTTGATTGGGAGTGTAAACATGTGCAATGCCCTTGCCGATCTCGGAGCCAGTATTAGCATAATGCCTCATTCGATGTTTTTGCGTATGGGGATTGGTAACTTAAATCCGGTCAAGACGAAAATTGAAATGGCTGATCGATCTATGCAATCACCATTAGGCATCGTTGAAAATCAGTTAGTAAAGATTAAGAAATTCCTTTTCCCAGTGGATTTTGTGATTCTTGACATTCCGGAAGACAACAGGATACCAGTCATATTAGGTAGGCTTATGCTTGCCCTTTGCCCATACTAAGGTGGATGTCTTTCTTTGGAAATTTGACTCTTGAAGCTAATGAAGAAATTGTTACTAGGACCTAATGAACATTTGTCTACCCGGAAAAGGTATCTTGATTGACCCTATAGGTGGTTTTGGTGAAGCGTTAGAAAAATTTCTTAGTGACCCCCTGATCCTGGAGAGATTGACTCGGGGAGAGATTTTGATGTTTTCGTCAATTTTGAGGAAGAGGATAACTTAGGATTAAGTGCTGAAGACCTCTTAAGTAACGTCAAGATGACCCATTGGCAAGATAACTCTGTTAAGACTTCCTCGCAACCCAATCAACCTAGATTTCATGAGGTAGGAACCCGCATACATCATAGAAACCCCTATTATCTCAAGATCTCGTGCAAAATCGGGTTCATCGACTTCCACCCATTTATTGACACTACTTCCCCAGTCAACATCATGTCAAAAGAATGCTACAACCAAGTTATGAAGAAAGAGTTAGAATATAAGGGGAATAACTTTCTTGGGTTTGCAACTAACATACATGTCTTCGTTGGAACTCATTCATTTTTGGTGGACTTTATGGTTCTAGACGACGTAAGTGAATTTGTGGAAGATGAACTTACGGGGAGTAATTTTAGGGAAACCTTTTCAGGAAATGTTGGGATTAGATAAAAATGAAAAAGAAGGGTTAGTTTGGTTGAAGATTAACAATGATAAGACTATTTTCAAAATGCCGAGAACGATCAAGAACTTTAAAAATTGGACCAAGAGGCAGTTGAGCCAAGCTCAACCACTGCTCGATATCAGTGAGGAGGACAAAGAAAAAGGCATTGAGCACCCTTGTCAGAAAATCAAGAGTTTCTACTAGGGTTGTTTAGAATTGGGAAATGACTACAAACGGGATGAGAATTTGGTAAGTTGGATCCAGTGGAGATTGTCATATCCACAAATGACCAACAAGCACTGTAGCCCGCGACTCGAGTCTAACAAGACTCATAAATAAAGAAAAGTGCTCTTCGGGAGACAACCCGAATTATCCGCTTTTCTTTTATTTCCTTTTACATTGGGTTTGTGTTTTCTAACTATTTTGCGTGAAACGAGGAAGTAATTGTGCTGCGGTTCTTGATCGATCGAGTTACTGGCGTAACTCATCTTGAGTGATTACGCCAGAACCAACCTTTTAGCGATGAATTCTTGACGCGTTACCAATTACGACGTAATACCATCTCATTGGTTACGCCAGTAACTACTCGCTTCTGACTCATTCGAGTTTTGCGATTGCTGGTAACTCCTCAAAAGTTCTGACGTAACTTTCCTCTGCTAATTCTTTCATTTTAAAACACAATAACCTTGAATTAGTTTTAAATGAACTTTGTGGGTGTGTTCCTTGTAAACCCTCACGAGACTTGATCGTCCACTTGGGATACCAAGTGGTTTAAAACTTGTTGCATTCGCTAAATGCAACCGTGATTCCTGAAAGTGAGTTAGGTTTGTTTTTCATTTTCATTTTTTCTTTTAGAATTATGCTTGTCGGTATTGTGATTTCAGGATTGAAGTTTGTTCATGATGCTTATCTGAAGGCACGTCTCTTGTTCGTGGGCCTTCCTTCTTTATGGAGCAAATTCGGGAAGTTCTCGCTCTAATTCTACATTTCTCTTCACCTTTATTTAAATGCCTAGTACAAAGGACTTTTACAATTCAAGTGGGGGGCGGGAGTAGAATTATCTCTTGAACTTTATTTAGCCCTCATTTTCTAGTTTATTTTGAAAAATTATGCCATTTTAAAATTTTGACATGTTTTCTTAACCTAACTAGATTAGACCTTAGCCGAGCACATACAACCCTTGATATTATATGGTGAGATTAGCCTTATCCGTTTCCAATATTTTACCCCAAATCCACCAAATTATGAGTGTGCGGTAGCTTGTAAACTATAGAACTTGGCCTTTGCATCATTTCGAGACCATAGGCGAGGTATGTTGAGTTAGCTCGATGTATTTGGACTTTCGGTTTAGAAGGCAATATTATAGGATTATCACCCAAACAGCCTACCATTGTGAGTCTATCGATTAGTCACCTCGACTTTTCGACCCCCATGTGAAACCCTTTTTGTTGCACTCATCTTTAGTGCAAGATACCCCTAGGTACACCCTTCTGAGCCATTCCTTTCATTTTGTTCACCCACTATATTGTTTCGATACACGTCTACACCTTAGCCTACCCTGTAGTCTTTATTTGTGATTGGGAAGTCATCATTTGCCTAAGTTCAAGGTTCGAGTGGAAAGGTTCGGAAATCACGCTTTCATCGACAACATTTCTGAAGATCATTGAAGACCCTCCGAATTCCCATTGTTCATCTCAAGTGAGGGGATATTATGTTATGTTGAAAAGAAAAAGTGATTCGAAAATATATATATAAGCACTGTAGTATGAGCTTTATTGATTTAGTATCGAGGAGGCCACCTCGGTCACATTTGAAGATTGGAGTTGGTAGTTATGCCAACAGTTGGAGAAAAGGTAGTGTGCCCATCACGACGTTCTCTAATGACACATCTACCTTGCATTTCATGATCCGGTTTCTTGACTTCAAAGCTTGAACTTTGGGCGGACGGTAAGTGGTGATGACTTGGTTATAGATTTAGACTACCTACTTGTTTTTATTTTTCACCTATTATATATCCCATGTCTCATCCTACCCTTTAGTCATGAAGCGTGTCTAGGTGATGCAGCGAGCAATCTTTGGTGTCTTGGCCATGGATTTGGTCATGTATCATTGATTTTGTCCACTTCTCCGTGACATGTTAGTAATGACGAGTCACCCCTTAACCCTTGTCGTGTCTACCCATATTGCCTTCGAGAATTGTTTAGCCCTTAACTCCAGTGGTGGATATTTGCGTAATGGCCAAGCTTATGATAGAATACATGCTATGACTGTGCGATTGAGTGATCACCTCGAAATTGACACTTAGAATAGTTGAGAGATTTGAGTGTTTGTTCCCCTTTCGTGAGGTGTTCGGCTTTGTTTTATTCTAGCATAAGGGATTTGTAAACTCATATTTTTCGGGGTTATGGAGATATCATTTTAGGAATCTATCTAATAAGGTCTACTTGAGGGCAAGTAGAGTTCATGTGGGGATATTTGATAACATCAAATAGTCCTCAATATTAAATGTCAATTTCCGATAATGCTCATTATTTATATCATTTATATGGATTTACGCTTGTTTTTCAGTGTTTTCCACTTTCGTGTAAATTACGAGCATTAGAGCTAAAGAGACGCAGGCCGGAAACATATCTAAAGATTTATCACAAGATGCTATTTTGAAGAAGTTACGGCGTAACTCATCTCTCACATTACACGTAACTATTGCGTGACTCGTAATGCCAACTTATCGAAGGTTACGGCGTAACTCTTCCCAAAGGTTACTGACGTAACTCGTTAGGTCAAATGAGGTTCCACGCCGCTAATACTTACGCCGTAACTCTCGCGCATAACTTACGACGTAACGAGTTTATCAAGACTACGGCGTAACCACTAATAAGTTACGCCAGAACCAGCAGATCTAGTGCATTTTAAGAATAAATAGAAGGTTACGGCGTAACTCCTATATTGGTTACTGTAGTAACCCGGATCCGCCTATAAATACCTCACAATTCCAAGATTTCTAATCATCCCATTCCACACACAACACTGAGAACGTGGGAAAAAGCTCAAGGCGGTCTAGAGGAGCATACTGAGTGTTTCCAAGGGAGAAGTCACTCCATTACGATAAGCATTAGCGTTTTATATTTCTTTACTTTCAATTCATGTATTTGCACTTTGAATATTGAATTGATTTACATGATTAATATGAGCGGCTAAGCACCCTTTGGTGCTAGCCTAGTTATGATTCCTTAATTGTTTTGTTTGCGTTTACCTTTACTTCCGTACAAATATTTCTAAGTGTATGCATGCATAGTTCATTGGTAGCCACCCTTGGTTGGTGGTTTTGAATGGCGATAGAGGCCAATTACCTAGGAGATATGACCAATGACCCTAGGTGAGCGGATCGAGACATGAAGGGTAAGATATGACCAACTAACGACCCTTTCTACTTGCTGATTTGACCAACTGATCACCTATCGTTTGGATGAACTTAAGAATTGGGAGGTGTAGTGTCTAAGTTCCTAACGCCGTGCACTCACTATTATGAATCTAGCTGTAGCGGTACTTAATGACTTGGCTTAGGGACCGGGAACAACGGGGCTTATGACGGTGCACCGATTTCTCTGTGGTGGCATCTTTCTCGATAGGTTAGGCGAATTGACCAAATGTTGTCCTCTCAAATTTGACCCCACCAAGTAATTGGAAGTAAGTAGAGCGTGACATAACTAGCTAGGAGGATTAACTAGGTTAGCATCACTCTTCTCTATTAATTTCCCTTTATCCATTTATCTCGCTTTATTTTATTACGCATTAGTAGTTTAATTAATTAAATCCTATCGAAACCTTTATTAAATATGTGACACTAGACTTAGTAATAATCCAACACACATAGCTCTTGGGACGACCTCGGCTTTACCGATTACTACACTACACGTGACGGGTACACCGCCTGCTTAGTGCACTAGGTAGACCATAGGTATAACGAGACACTATAAATATTAAAACACAGTCAAGAAAACCTGCATCACTTACGCTACTTGTTTTCCAAACAAGATGCAAAACCCCGACTCATTAGGTGGATTCTATTGCTTCAAAAATTCGACATTGAAATTCGAGATAAAAAGGGGGCTGAAAATCTTGCTGCTGATCATCTGTCACGGAGAACTATATCCAAGTCTGTGAAATATTCGATGTTTGGGGTATAGACTTCATGGGACCTTTTCCATCATCGGAGGAAATGAATACATTATCATGGCTATCGACTATGTATCCAAATGGGTGGAGGCCCAAGCCCTTAGGACTAACGATGCAAGAGTAGTCATTCATTTTCTTAAAAGCTCTTGCACGATTCGGATTCCCAGGCATTGATCGATAGAGGAACCCACTTTTGCAATGCTCAAATGGAGAAGGTGATAAAGAAGTATGGTGTTCCGCATAGATTTTCTACAACATATCACCCCCAAATGAATGGGCAAGTAGAGAACACAAATAGAACATTAAAGCGGATACTTGAAAAAACGGTCCACCAGAATAGAAAAGATTGGGCATTCAAACTTGATGAGGCACTCTGGGCATTCAGAACTGCTTATAAAACACCTATCGGAACAACCCCTTTTCGCTTGGTACACGGGAAAGCATGTCACCTCCCTATTGAACTTGAGCAAAAGGCGTACTGGGCACTTAAGGCCTGTAATATGGATTATTCTGAGGCATGGTCAAATAGGTTCTTACAGCTTCAAGAACTGGATGAACTAAGACTTGAAGCTTATGAATCGTCGATCACATACAAAGAAGGGGCGAAAAAATGGCATGATCAACGGATAAAGAATCCTAAAGAGTTTGTGGAAGGAGATAAGGTGCTCTTGTATAATTCAAGACTAAGATTATTTCCGGGAAAACTCAAATCAAGATGGTATGGACCTTTTTCGGTAAATAGGAAAATGGGCAATGGGGCTGTGGTGCTATTGGACCATGATGGAAGGGAATTTACCGTAAATGGACCATGTGTGAAACATTATCAATTAGACAATAATGAAATGGTTAACGATGAGGATATTGTTTTAGAAGAAGGTGACGGTAATGAATTCACGTAGGGGCACGACTTCGAGTCTAGCTACAAGACTCATAAATAAAGAAAAGCGCTTCGTGAGAGGCAACCCATGCTTAATTGTTTGCTTGTTTGTGTCGTGTATCTTTTATTGATTGTTTATTCTCATGTTTAAATTTGTAAAAATGCTATTTTGTCTTTAACCTCGTCTTAATTACATATAAAGGTATTTTACATAAGGGATAAGTGTAGGGCGGATTACACACGTTTTCAAAAGAAACGTGAACATGAGAATTACAATTATTTAAAAGATATACATGTGTGTTTGTTCGAGTCAAATGCTTGTATCGAGTCATAATGGATGTTTTGCGGAAATTTTTCCGTGTTTTAAGGATAAAATTTTCTAGAAAATCGCACCGATTCGTCAGATAACTTGACGGCGTCGGGATCGAACGGGCGTCGAGGAGAGCAACGACTTATTACTTTTCTCGTTTTCGAGCTACTTATAAATTTTGGAATTTTCCGGTCTTAATTTTCCGAAAATCAGAAACATCCATTCCACAAGCATTATATCCTAGTTTAGTAGAGTCCTATATATTTTGTTACCGCCAATTTTATGCGAAGGTTTCGTTTGTTTTCTTCAAAGTGTGCAGGTTTAATTTAACAAGAAGAAGATACATAAGATGAGAAGGAGCTTTTCACGCAAACATTCTTCTTGAAGAAAGACGTAACCACCACATCACACGGATCCTACCAAGCTAATCAGAGGAGTACTAGTTTCTTTCGTTTTTAATTACCTTCCATTATCATTACTTTGATACTTTCAAGGAACATTGGGGACAATGTTTAGTTTAAGTGTAGGGAGGGAAAATAAAACGGGAACTTTGAAACTACGCTTATCCTTGACTATTTGCTTTGTCCAATTTCATTTGTGTAATAAACCATGAGAAATATCGGTTAGAGTAATTTTGGCAACAAATTTAAAATTTTCATGACATGTAGGAGTGGGTCATTAGTCTTAATAAAGCGTCTCATGGATAGGAAATTATATGACTAGCACAAAACCCTTTACCACTTAAATTCCACCCAAAATGTGAGGATCGCCTTAGATTTGTAGGAATTAAAGCATTCATCTTTAATGCTTAGAGTGTGAACCGGTAGTATAATAGATTCTAGAACTTGTTTTGTGATGCATTCGAGATCGCTAGTAAGACTACACTTGTGTAGTTAGGAATAACTAAATGATAAGAGGCATTAGGATAACCCTTGTTTGATACCGTAATATAATTACTTCTACCACATCGGTTGAGTAATTCCCCAACACCTTTGTGTTGTACTCATCTTTAGTACACGATACCCTAGTTAACCCCTCGAGCCTATCCTTTTCGCGGTTCTCGTGATGTTTGGTTTTCGGAATATCAATGAGGAGCATTGTTTACAATCCACCCCCAAATGTACACCCAAATCTCCTTAGCCTACCTTGTATGCACTCACTTTTAGTGCATTATTGTTATCACACTAAACCCTTAGTTCAATTATCTAGTTGCTTGCATAAGTTGCTAAGTCGAGTCATATCCTTTGTATACGCTTTGGGACGATTGGGACTCGTGGGAAAAGTTAAATTTTATGAAATGATGGGAAGGAACGTTAAATTCAAATTCCTTTATTTGCATAATAATGTTCTCCAAGTGTTTTGATCTTTTCAATTCGGGTCAAATTAGTGTTAGAGTAATAAAAACTCAAGTGTAGGGATGTGCCTATAAATCCTATCATTTTGATGTTATCGTGGAGGATGGTAGAAAAAAGTGTATATAAAAAATAATATAAAAAGAGAAAAGAAAAAATTGAGTGTTCAATTAAAAAAGAAAAAAAAGCATACAAAGCTACCATCCTACATCTCTTTTAAATTTATGTTTGTTTGTTTCAGTTATCTAGAGTTTAGAGTGTCGAGTCTTGGCTTAGCAACGCCATTCTTCGCATGCTTGTAACATAAAGATTTTTGACTTGCCACCACTAAATCGCCTATCCCACCAAACCCTTTGTTTCCCTATCGTAAGCCTAACATTACAACCCTTTAAAAGACCTCTTGGATAGTCTTTCCTAGGTACTTACGCCAAAGCGATGGAGGTTTGATCTAGTCTCAAGCCTATGGTAATCTATGTACTAGGACCGGGTAATGAGTGTTTATCTTCCATTTCCCACTTGTTATATTTCATATACACCCGAGAGATGTGAGTATCCAAAAACCCCATGTGAGGTGCTAGTATGTAATTTTCGTGCTTGTTATGACTTTTATGGGCTTATATGTGTTGTGGATCGTTCTAAACTAATGCTTCATGACCCTAATTTATAAATCAATTGGCTAAAAGCACATTTGCTTGAGGACAAGCAAATACCAAGTGTAGGGATATTTGATAAGGATTTAAAAGGTACCTTTTTGAGGGGTCGTTTAAGCCCTTAATTGATCACTTTTGTATCCGTTACTACTTAATTTCGTTCCTTTTCACTTTTTAGGTCTCTTGAAGGCAAATTGTCGGAATGACACTTATTCGGACAAAAAGGCGCAAATATCTGAAGAAAATGGCCAAAGTCAAGAATCGAGACACTCAGTGCTTTGGAACCAAAGGGACGGTGTTGGGTTCTACTTGTGGCCGTCGGAACAAGTTTTGTGATGACTCATTAGCCAAATTGCTTATTTACAAGTGACGACATCGGGTTTTAAAAGAGTAGGCGTCGCGACTCAGACGGCCTAGATTTGATCCGACGGCGTCGGAGGCGAAAGAGACGCGTCACGGGCATAAGGTGACGCCGTCACAATGCTAACGTGGCCAAGACAAACCCTAATGACGGCGACCCAGCGGCGTCACAATTAAAGAGTGACGACGTCGCAATTTCTAACACTATATATAGAATCCGAATTTTTTAGTTTTCAGTGTGTAGTTTTGTGGAGTAAAAACCTAAACCGAACCAAGGCTGTCTTGTACAGTATTTTAGGGTTCCATACCGTATCTTACATCAAGATAAGTGTTTTACTTTATTAATTCAATTATGTTTTCAATTGATTGTGTGTATGCTTGCATGTTCTCCATGTCCGGCTAATTTATTTGTGTGTTTGCTTAGGTAATATGAAACCTAGTTATTGATTATTGATTGGTTGTCTCTTATCTTAATTGTGATTGACTTAGTATTGCGATAGGTCATCCGTTGTGCTGTTAAAGCTTGATTAATCTTTGTTGAACCTTAGTTTATAATCACCTAGAGTTATTGTAGGCTAAACATCCAAAGAATACCTTAGTGTTAAGTTTATAAATCCTAGAGATTTTGTAGTCATTAACCTTTGATAGCTTCAAAGAGTTAGGGATAAACACATACCCTACGACCTTAGAAACACAACGCGTTAATAATAAGGACTTGGCAATTCAACCATCAATAGGAGATAACTAGGGAGTAATAAAACCTAAGTAAATACATTCTTAATCATCATACGAGCACACAACAATAGACATAGACTACCCCTAGCTTAGTTAATTAGAATAGATAATAGTAGAGTAATCGGTAGAAATACCAACCCCCAAATCCAAACTCCGAGATTTGTACCTTTCCATTTCCTAAAAAATATAAAAAGATAAAAAATAATCTTCCTCAACCCAACCTTAGCGTAGTAACTTCTCACTAGCATTCCTATTCCCCAGAGAACGATATCAATACCGTGGCTTACCCTAATACTACACTACAATGATTAGGTTCATTTGCCTGGGGTGTTGAAAAACTTGCTCGACGAAAAGGAAGTTCCTTTGACCCGACGCGTTGTGTAAGCGTATCACTAACCTATCGAGATGAGCAACATTTTCAATAGTTAGGGAGTTATGGGCGATCCTACCTTTGCCAATGATTTTACTTTTGAGATTGCTACCAAAAGTGACATTACCTCCGTCATACTCTTGGTATGTTGAGAAGAGGCTTTTGTTGCCCGTCATGTGTCTTGAGCATCCACTATCTTTTATCCATTCATCAAGTTCTAATCCAACTTTCAAGCATACCTATGACACAAATAACTCAAGCGTTTGGTCCCTAATATCTCATTGGTCCGTTTGGGTTAAACATACCAATTACTTGGTTCATGTATAGAAATGATGGGTAAGGGTTCCATGGCATGTAATTTGGAGTTTGATATGGTCTAGGGAAGTTTTTATTCCTACTATTATGTTGATAGTTGGGTTGTATGTTGTGGTTGCTCTTGGGAAAGGGGCGTTTGGCAATAGGTGTTTTAGGCCGTTGTTGAGTAGTTTTAGATCTAAATTCATTTCTAACAAGTCCTACTCCTAATGTAATAGCATGTTTTAGTTTAACATTATCCTTGGTTTTCTTTGTTACCTTGACAAGTTTACTACGGTCCGTATTGCAAACATTCTGTCCTGCTGCAGTCCCCACGGCACCAAATTTTTCAACGGACGGAACCCTATTTTTGGGTCCGTCTGGTCCGTGTTGTATTGCAGCAGTTTTGACAGTTTATTTGTCTTTTTTTGGCTGTTTTGGCTGGACTATTTGGAATTAGTACTTCATTAAACCCTAGTCCATTCATGTTTTCTGGTATTTTTTGAATTCTAACTATTTCATCGGCACAAGCAATATTTTTGTTAAATCTTTTAAACTTAGAGTTACGTTCGATGAGAATTCTTGTGTGAGTTTTAGCTTTTCTATTTCAAGACTAAGCTCTTGACATGATTTGCAATCATCTTCATTTGCTTTCCCTTTTTCTAATCGTTTTGCCTTTTCTTTTAACTCATAAATTTCATTTTCTAAAAATTCCTTTTTAGTCTTTAAAAACTTGTTTTTAGTTATAATTTTTAAACTAAGCTCACACAATTGATTATATTATTTTTGCAAGGTGTCATCATCAATAGAAGAGTAAGATGAGTCGGAATGTACCTCATTTGATTCATGTGCCATTAGAGCGATCTCATCCTTGCTTGATTCTTCATCATCCTCACTATCACTCCAAGCACCACTTACAAAAGCTCGTTGAGTTTTGCTTTTAGGTGGCTTGGGACAATCTCCTATTAGATGGCTTGTATCACCGCATCTAAAGCACTTTCTTTCACCTTTTCCTCTTTTGTCATCTCGTCTTTTCAGAATGGCTTCTTTTTATCTCGAGATTGCCTTACGAACTTTCCTCTTCTTCTAAAGAACTTTTTGAAATCTCTAACGGCCATAGCATACTCCTCATCTTCACTACCGGAGCAAGATTCGTCATCATCACTAGATTCCGTTCTTGCCTTTAGAGCAACGGATTTGACTTTCTCTCTTTTTCCTTTGATGATCTCCGAATCTTTCTCCATCACCATTTCGTGTACTTTGAGGTTTCCGATTAGCTCGTCAAGTGACATTATTGAGAGATCTTTTGATTCCTCAATAGCCGTTACATTAGCTCTTCACTTCGGATGGAGTGCTCTAAGAAATTTTCTAACAAAGTTCTTACTACGAAAAGATTCATCAAGTGCTTTAAGAGAAGTAATAATAGTATTAAAGCGAGCAAATCCACAATCAATGGTTTCATATTCAGGGATAACAAATTGTTCATATTGTTGAACAAGAAGATCAATTTGTTATCCTTGACTTGTGAATTTCCTTGATGTGTAATAATCAAAGATTCCCAAATCTTTTTTGCGGTTTCACACATAAAAATTATTTCATAATCTTTTCTAGGTAAAGCATTATAAAACATCATTTTAGCTTCATTATTTTTAGCTATTAATTCTTTTGATCATCAATAGAAATATCTTTTGTTGTAGAACTAAAGTCTCCTTTAATTATAACAAACCAAAGATCTATGTCTTTTGATTTTACATATGTTTCAAAACGGTTTTTCCAATAGATAAATTCATTGGTTTCAAAGAGTGGTGGTCTTTGCATAGATTGCCCTTCTTTAAAGTTTTCGGAATCCATGGATCGTTTGAAGTTTATAAAATACAATATATTTTAAAAATTCTTGAGCAACGAGGCTCTAGTACCCAATTGCTGAAAACTAGAAGGGGGGTTGAATAGTTTACCGATTAAAAACTTTGTTTTGAAACTTATTGAAAGATCGATTGACATTGATTTTAGATATGTTAGTGAATAATAACCAATATGCAAGCAATATATATAAAGAGTAAATAATGAAAGAAACAATCAAACCACGACAAATTTTTTATAGTGGTTCGGTCTACAAGGACTCTTTTTCCTTGCCCTACTCCACTCCCCGAGTCTCACACTCGAGAGTTTAACTTCACTAGTCAACAAGCTCCTTTCACCGGCGGAGAAACCTTTACACTTCGCTTGCACACTATTTCCGACACTAAGCTAAATGTCGAGTTCTTTTCAAGGGTACAACCACTCCCACACACAATGTATTTTAAGGACTAAAATACTAACCACTCACACTCAGAAGATTATGATGGTTTGGTACAACAATGAAGTATGAATCAACACAAGATCATACAACAACAAACAAACAAGACTTCCAACTTCTCGTTGAAGCTTGAATGTGCCTTGATCTTCTTTGCTACAAAAGAGGATCACTATAATGATATGAAACTGAGTGAGAAATGTTAGAGAGAAGGAATGTATGTGATTATGCTAGAAAGGGATGAGAAAAAAACTTGGTTTGGCTTGCTATTTATAGCCAAAATGAACAGCAGTCACCACGAACCACGGACCCCATAAAAGGGTTCCGCCCGTGTATAATTTTGGTGCCTCCGGGGTCTGACAGCAAGATTACCAAAATCTTACCAAAGTCAACCAAATCCATCCAAGATTGTATAAGATATGTAGAGTCCAAATCTACACAAAATATCTAGTGAAATCCTCTAGAGATTTCAATGATGCACCACATGATGTCATATGCTGTTTTCTATTTTTAGAAATATGTTAAATGTAAATACATATGTAATGTTTTGTTTTAAGAAACCAAAACATGCTTGATCTAAAAATGTTAACATACATTATGGTTTAGAGGCATATCAAAAAATATGATTAATCAAAATGTAAATGTTTTAGTGATGAAGATATTATTTGAGAAAAAGCTTGTTTTAATATCTATTAAACTTGACAAGCTTTAAACTTTATAAAAATTAAATTTACTTTTGTCGTTAACAAAACTTAGGTAAAGATCATAAAATATAATTAACTTTTAATGACGATATTTGTATTATATATATATATATATATATATATATATATATATATATATATATATATATATATATATATATATATATATATATATATATATATATATATATATATATATATATATATAGATTTAGGATCAAATAAGAAGATTGCTTAAAATAAGAAGGAATAAGAAGAACTATAACCGCAAATCCGAGATGCACCGACCTAAATTAGATGCATCCCTATAATCTTAGATGCATTATAACGCTCCATAGTGTGTTTTCTAGCTTTTAATCAGATGCATATACGTATATTAGATGTATTTCATGATTTCTCTTGTTTTTTGTTCCTCTGCACGTGCCAAAATCACGAAAATCAATTTGCACCATCTATACACCAAATTAACTTTCGAAACTCAAGATGTTGGATCTATATGAATAGAAATGCATCTAATGCAAGTCGTTGCATCTCAAATGCGTGGTTGTGGTCACTTCTCGCCACTTCTTATTTTAATTTACTTCTCACTGGATCCCTACTATATATATATATATATGGTAGGATTAAAATGAAAAGTTTCTTATAATGAAAAGAATGAGAAGGCATGGAGGTGACATGTGTCACCTTGCCACATCACCATGCCATGTCATGTGACATGTCACCCCAGCATAAAAAAAAAATTTCCGCCAAGAAAAAAATTTTTGGCAAAAAAAATTTCATAAAATTTATTCTTGTATCACGATTATAAAAATCTTGCATCACAATTATAATTGTGATGCGAATTTATAACCTTAATGCACTAAAATCATGATTATGATGCGATGAAATTAATAACCGTGATGCAAGAACTTATAACCTTAATGCACTAATAAGTTTTGGTGCATCTTTATTATAAGTTAATAGTTCAATGCATCAACTATGATGCACTAAAATCAAGGTTATAACCTTAAATGCACTAAAATCATGATTGTGATGCAATAACTTTATAACCGTGATGCGAGAATTTATAACCTTAATGCACTAAAATCATAATTGTGACGCAAATAACTTATAACCTTAATGCACTAATAAGTCTTGGTGCATCTTTATTATAAGTTATCTTGCATCATAGTTAATAGTTAATTGCATCAACTATGATGCACTAAAATCAATGTTATAACATTAATGCACTAAAATCATGATTGTGATGCAATAACTTTATAAGCGTGATGCAATAATTTATAACCTTAATGCACTAAAATTATGATTTGTGATGCAAGAACTTTATAACCGTGATGCAAGAAAAAATTTGGCGGGAAATTTTTGGCGGGAAAAAAATTTGCCCCAAAAAATTTTTTTTCAGGAAAAAATTTTTTTCTAAAGGGTGGGGGTGGGGTGGGGGAGGGTGTGTGGGTGGGGGTGGGGTATGGTGATGTGTTATGATGATGTGGCAAAGGTGACACATGTCACCTCCACATGCCTTCTCATTCTTTTCATTCTAAGAAACTTTTCATAATAACTAAACTTATATATATATATATATATATATATATATATATATATATATATATATATATATATATATATATATAGTTGTAGTTTATTATTGATTGTAAAGTGCAATGTATAAGCACTATATTTGGAGCTCATCAAAGATTTAGTATCGAGGAGGCCACCTCGGTCACAATTGAAGAATGAAGTTGGTAACTATCGCGCCATGAATGAAGAATGTAATGTGCCCATCATGACGTCCGCTAATGGCACATCTACTTGGTATATCATGATCCGGTTTCTTAGCCTTAAAACTTGAACTTTGGATGAACAGTAGCGGTGATTACTTGGTTATAGGTTTAGACTATTTTCTTGTTATTTTCTACTTTACACCAATTATATCCCATGTCTTATCCTACCCTTTAGTCATGAAACATGTCTAGGTGATGAAGCGAGCAATCTTTGGTGTCTTGGCCATGGATTTGGTCATGTATCATTGATTTTGTCCACTTTTCCGTGACATGTTAATAATGAAAATTTACCCTTAACCCATGTCGTGTCTACCCATATTGTCTTCAATAATTTTTTAGTCCTTAACTCTAGTGGTGGAGATTTGTGTAACCGTCAAGCTTATGATAGAATACATGCTATGACTGTGCTTTGAGTGATCACCCCAAAATTGACACTTAGACTAGTTGAGAGATTTTGAGTGTTTTGTTCCCACTTCGTGAGGTGTTCGGCTTTGATTTATTGAGCATAAGGAATTTTTAAACTTATATTTTCCAGGTAATGGGAGATATCTTTTTAGGAATTTTTCTAATAAGGTCTACTTGAGGCAAGTAGAGTTCAAGTGGGGGATATTTGATAACATCAAATAGTCTTGAATATTAAGTGTCAATTTCCCATAATGCTCGTATTTTATATCATTTATATGGATTTACGCTTGTTTTTCGTTATATTTCACTTTCAGGTATATTACGAGCATTGGAGCTAACGAGGCGCGGATTTGGAGATTTTCTTAAGAGATTTATGATAGTATGCCCACTGTGAAGAAGCTACGGCGTAACTCCACTCTCACATTACGTCGTAGCTAGAGCGTGACTCAAAAGACCAACTCAGTAGCTAATTACGGCGTAACTCCCAACTAAGGATTACGCCGTAACAAACTAGGTCAAAGGATGTTCCACGCTGCCATCAGATACACTGTAATTCTTTCCAATGATTACGGCGTAATCAATACAAATGTAACATGTACCAAAGATACGGCGTAACCCATTCCATGTGTTACGCGGTAACCAGCTTTATGAGAGCATTATTATGGAATTACAGAGGTTACGGCGTAACTCTCCATTCAAGTTACGCTGTAACGAGATCGCGCCTATAAATACAAGCCCTAATTTCTGCATTTCACATCATTCACTCCACACCAAAAAGCAGAGAACGTGAAGAGGGGTCCAAAGGTAGATCTTGAAGAGCATACGGAGCCATCTCCAAAAGAGAAATCACTCCCTAACGATAAGCATTAGCGATTATCTTTTCTTTTACTTTCGATTCATGTATTTCATTATGTCAAACATTGAATCTTTGATTTCTTTTAATATGATCGGCTAAGCACCTTTGGTGCTAGCCTAGTTATGATTCCTTAATTATTTTATTTACATTTACATGCTTCCGTATAATTGTTTCTAGTGTATGCATGCATAGTTCGTTGGTAGCTACCCTAGTTTTGGTAGTTTTAAATGGCGGTAGTGTCTAGTTGCTTAGGAGAATTGACCAACTGACCCTAAGTAGGTAGACTGAGTGGGAAGGGTAAGAATTGACCAACTGATGACCCTTCCTTGCTTGTGCGAACTGACCAAATGATCACCTACCGTTTGGATGAACTTAAGAAGTTAGGGATGAGTGTCTAAGATGCTAGTGCCCGGGCACTCATTTTTTTGAATCTTGCATGTAGAGGTACTTAATGACTTGGTTTAGGGGACTAAAAACAACTGGACTTTCAAGGGTAGTAGCTTGATCTTCGGTGGAAACCTTTGCTGATAGGTTATGACGAACTGACCAAATGTTGTCCTAGCGACTTAAACCCCCACTTGAATCAATTAGAAGTAGTTAGACGTGAACATAACATGATAGGATGAGTAACTAGGTTAGCACACTTTACCTCTCTTGATCACAACCTCTATTTACTTTTCGCGTTTTATTTCTTGTTAATTAGTTTAATAATCATTTCAAACCTAAAAACTATTAAAACCAGTGACACCTAGACTTAATTAGAATCCGCTCACATAGCTCTTGGGACGACCTCGGTTTTACCGATTACTACACTACACACGACGTGGTACACTACCCGTGAGTGCATAAGGTGGACCATACGTAAACGAGACTTTATAAATATTAAAACCTTGTCAGAAAACCTGCATCAAACATCAGAACTTTTTCTCTTTGTGCGACTTTTGACCAAATTTGCCGTTTTCCTATGTGATTATGTTTTTTTATTCGTTTAGCCCGTTGAGATAAAACATAACTTAAATGGATGTGATCTAAACGAATAACTAAAATTGCCACCTATTTAATATAATTTTAAGGGTTAAGTCTATTAAATAGAAGCACACTTGCACAAATTTACAGAGTTAGTAAATGAACTTATTTATTTATCTTAGTATATCAAACTTATTGTTTGTGACAATTTAGTATATGTGGCCGGATCATTTTCCACGCCATTAATTTTATTTCTACGTATTATTCATATTTTCCATGTAGACCCGAAATGGAATGACTAAATCACCCTTTGAATGCTTCCCTTATTGTCTTCTTCCTTTGTGAAATGCCTCAAACCAGACTCAATAATTTTTTTAAAGCCTTTACCGTATAAGCATTATGTGTCAAAAGCTTGAAAACCATATGATATCTACGTCGTAGAGCCTACCAGGCATTTACGTCCTAGAGTTTGTCTGTTATATGACATACACTTCTCAATTTTGACCCAAAACACATTTAAACATTAAACAACCACTTTAGACATGAACAATATCATTTATATAATACATAAGACTGGAACCCAACATCATACATTGAATTATGCAACTCTTTACCCGTTTGATCCAAAGTGGGTAAAAATAACCATTGTACCAAACACTTCTTTAAGTGTAATACAAAGCACCTTTCGACTCTTTACAACATACATTTATGACAATACGACTTGCGGGTTTTTAACTCGCTTCTAAAGCATGGTTATCTACCCATTTACTTTCCTAATCAACAAGCAAGCACTTACATTCGTTATTCACATATTAAGGCTCTTATCCGAGTTCTCATTGAATCACTCAAACCTAGAAAACGGTTAACAGCTAAAAGGGTAAGCTTACCCTAACTAAGTAATCGGCAATAACACAATATCATATACAATTCATCACACTAGCATTATGAACATCCACATCTAGTCCAATTGACTATTATCAATCAATACTCGCATCATTAGCACATTAACAACTATCGTCAATTCATGACAACATCAATCAATTCATGCCATGGATATACCACACTAATCCTTGCATTCTTAACACATGGCCAATTCATCAATGACCATATCATAAACAATCACATACCTTAGTTAGTCTAATACTGTTAATACAAATAAGCCGTGAAAACGTTTATTTATATTTTACGATCTTCTAATGTTTTGTCGATAACAAATATAAAATCATTTTAACGAAACTAATAGAGTACGTAAATAGTTTGAGTTAATAGTTTTCTAACACACTTACGCTTTCACATAAAACACTAAAACAAGTATAAGTGATTTTATGATTTAGATACATATGTACAACAACTAGTGTTTACATATTGGGTTAAACATATACTTAAACTAAGTATACTAAAATGGGTAAAAACTAAGTGTATGCTAAATTGGGTAAATACAAGTATATACTAAATGGGTAAATACTAGCAAATGGTTTTGACCCATAACCCATGGTTTTATATATACCACTTAACCAAGTTCATTGTATCCTTAAGATACATTGTATCTAGAAAGAAATCCATGGATCAACCCATAACCCATGACCCATGACCCTTAACCTAAAATACCCATGGGCAAAGAGGAGCGGACCACGATCCCTAGCTTTGTGCTAGCCGGATCCCTGTGGTAGGGATCCGTGGGATCCGGGAAACATAAGAATTTCTCTATAAATAGAGAGCCATTTCTTCCTCTCTAGGTGTGCTTTTTTACATATACTTCCCCAAAGCATTCTAACCCTCTAACCTCAGATCTAAGTGATCTATGTAGTTTGTCTTTTTTTTTTTGTGATCTACTAGGTTCCTCCTAAAGGAAAGATCACCACCTCTTGAAGACGTGCAAGCTCAAAGTCCATGAGTTGTCATGCTTCGTCATCATCAAGACTACTAAGGTTATCTTGTTGATAGTTCTTCCTTTCTCCATAGATGTTGAGTTGAAGGCATTGGTGAAGAATGTCGAAAGTGTCAAGATGAAAGCATTAGTGAAAGGTGCTCATCATCCGTGTCAAAGCATTAGTGAAGGATGCTAAAGGGGTCAAGACGAAGGCATTAGTGAAGGGTGCCAAGTGTTGTGTCAAAGGCATTAGTGAAGGATGCTAAAGAATCAAATCAAGTAGCATTTGAGAAGAATGCCTAGGTCGTATAATCGATGAGGTGCATCGTTATACATATATGTATTTGTTTATATACAAGGATGGTGATATCCTTGATGGTGTTGTAACAAGGAGTAGATCTCCTTGAGATTAGGTGTTGAGTCGTGAAGGTGTAATTCACCTAAGGTGTGAAAGAACTAGGTGCTTAGCCTAGTACCTAATAAAGGGTAGGCGACGTTGTGAAGGATTAGTTCTCCTAAGGTGTGAAAAAACTCGGTGGTTAGCCTAGCACCGTATAAAGGGTAGGCGACGTTGTGTTAGGTGTGGTTCGCCTTGGTGTGAAAGAACTCGGTATTTAGCTTTGTACCGGAAAAAGGTTAAGCGGCGTTGTGAAGGCTTCTCCGCCATAAGGAGTTGGTGTAGTGTTTACGAACTCTCGAGTAGGTGACTCGGGAGTGGAGTAGGGCAAGGTAGGTGTCCTTGTAGCCGAACCACTATAAATACTTGTGTCGTGGTGATGTGCTTCTTACTCTTTATCTTTCATTACACGCTTATATATCTATCTATCAACGTCCAACATAAACAATCAAATAGATTGACATAAGTCGATCTAAATATTTAAAGGAACTTTTAAATTGGTAAAACTATTCAACCCCCTTCTAGTTTTCCACAATTGGCATCGAGCTTCGTTACCAAGTTTCTTCAAAGATGTTGTACCTTAAAGACTTGATACGATCCGTGTATGTTTGAAAACTACAAAGAAGGATTTTTTTGGGTCATATTTTTTCTTAAAAATCATTTTGTTGGACATTGATAGATGACTCTAACAACTTTTGTCCCTAAGAAATCTTCATGCTAGAATCTCTCCAAAATCTTCATTTAAATAATAATGAAGTCAACATTCAAGGAAGGATCTAAAAGGTAATCACTACTCATGTACATCAAGTACAAAGGATTACTTTAAAAGCTCATGAAGTATCTTTGGCATTATGCCAAACCAAGAAGCATAGAGGTATATTTTACTTTTCATTAGATAGGTTACATGAGTTCAATTTATTTTTCATAAGTCTTCTTTGCTTTTTATCTCTAACATCATTAGAAGTCTCTTTCGTCACTTTTCCGTCTTTTTCATCATCGGGAATAATACTCCTTTTGATTCGTCAAACTAACGCCCGTCATCACATATGAACCTTCGATATGTGATTCATCAAAAGCATCATTCAAAAACAATCTTCATCTAATACCTCCGAACTATCTTTTAGTAAGCTAATTTATAAGCCTACTACAAAATAATGTCAAACAACCCCTTTTCGTCACACGATCCGGATCCCCTAGTTGTACTAGCTTGATCCCAAACATAAAGGATCCGGGGAACCGTGGAATGAACTCGACCTATACGCTTTCAAAAATTCACCACCGATTGTTTTCCCTCTACTCACACAAAACAAAAAACGACCAAGCTACAAGATTCATCCTCATTGGCTTCCATACTTTCAAGTATCCCCTCCTAAGAACACCATTGTAAGTAATTACATTAACTTGTTATAACTTTCATCATCCTCATCCTAGGGTTTATGGTTTCTTAATATCTAATCAATTAACTCAATTAGGTTTTTTCAAACTAATCATGAAAAGGGGGATTTTAACAAAATCACTTTGTGTTCACAACATTGTTAATACAAATCAAAACCATAAACCCATTCCAACTAATTTATCTTAATTGAAAATTTTGTATTTTTAGGAACAACCATGCCCAAAGCCACTCAACAAGATCACCATGACACCGTCCATTACCTTACTCACTACTATCGTAAAAGGGGATTGACCAAAACCGACCGTAAAATATTCAAAAGCCTTGTAAAATGACTTATCCACGAAGGTCGTGTAGTCAAGGAATGTTTCCTTGAAGATACCGACATTCGTCAAGTTTTCTCGACAATCAACTTTGATTGTCTCCTTGACATAGATGAACAAATTTGTCCGGTCTTCATTTTTGAATTTTACAAAAGCTTTAGGATCATTAGAAACACCGACAATAGCATCTCAATCGCTTCATCATCAACAAACAAAACTTTATTTTTCTCTCAACACCTTTGCTCAAATTATTCGCGCTCCTTGTGAGGAATTTGCATGTACTCTCAAGATTGGGCAATTAACTCTCAAAACCATGCACTTGATCCCAAGCCTCTATAACACTCCTCTCGACGATCCCGAAACCATTCGTGATATTATCTTTAAAATTAGGACCGACCAATCCGTTACGATCGTAATAAAAAGCTCATTCACCGTGATCCCTTTAAAATGGAACTTTTCAAAATGCATCCCATGTTTAGAAAATGGGAAGAAACTTAGGAAAACATCATTAGCCTAGTTGGAAACAAAGATCATCCAAACGCATGTCTTGTGCAAATGATCTATTGTCTTACCCACCAAAGGCCATTTAATCTTGCCTACTACATGGTAAGGAGAATAGTCGGGTATTCAAAGCTTCCAACATGGTACTCCCATATGGTATGCTCCTAACACGACTTTGTAAGTATGTTAGTGCATTGCAACCATCCCTATCAACGATGATCATTACCTTTCCGATCACGTCATGGTACCTCTTACCAAACAACCCTCTAAACGGTTCATGGTCAATGGAGAGAACCCAAGTTTCTCTGGACTCCTCGGCCGGAGAAGAAGAAGAAGAAGATGAGGAAGACATCGACCCTGATCCAACATCAAATTGAAATCCTCGAATACCACGAACAACTTCCAACCATTCCAAACGACCGCGAATTTAAACAAATAAGAGGCATGATTCAAAACCTCGCTTACAACCTCACTAAGCCGTCAAAAAGGAAAAGGAAGAATTGACGAAAGAGACAATAGGAATGTGCTTAGTTTCATTTATCTTATGTTTGAATGATTTCTCTTTAGTATTTTTGGTTTATGGTATTTTGGATATTGTTACTTTTCTTGTAAGTGATGTTTTATGATATCTTGCTTGTTCCTATTGCTTGTTTTATAGATTTAATAGTGTACAAAATCTGCACATCATTTTCTGTGTAGGTTCTGTGTTGGTTCTGATCTGCAGATGCGGATCCCTAGGATTAGCCTAGCCGGATCCTTCCTTGAAGGAACTGTGGGATCCGTGACATCGTATCGAATGCAAAGATTCAAAGACATCAAAACTGCTTTCTAGATAACATCACATTAGCTTGGCATATGTTTTTAGAACCCAACTAAGTCCACTTCAAGGATGAGAAAGGCTTAGATTCACTAAAGGCTTACTTAAGATCTTAGTCTGATTTTATCAACACATCTAAACTCACCATATTTCCGCTTCAACTACTCACAAACTATTTCTCACCTCTCAAAACACTTTAAGAAGACAAGCTAAACAATTTTAGGAAATTGCTTCTAGCCTTTTATTTCTCAAGCTTAGACAAAAATTAGTTTTTCAATTCTTGAAATTTTTAAGAATTTTTCTTAATATCACTGATTGATGCTAAACAGTCAAGTCTAATCACACAAGCTAACCACTTGTGAATGGCTAACCGTAACAGACTTAAAACTGCTCAAACACAAATTCAATTAAGATCAGAGGAATATAGTGGATTCCTGGGTCGTTTAAGTCCCACGGAGGATGAATTGGTGTATAAACACTTGATCAGATGATAGAATGATCACTAAGGATAGTGATCAGGAAAGATTGGATGGATAATTACCTAAAGAAAAGATCTACAAATTAAAGCGACTTAAATGCAAATTAAAAGAAATTAAAAGTTAAAATATATTAAATAAACGCTATCACCGCTTTTAAAATGATGAACGTTTAAAACCTAAAACGACGTTTAAATAAAATTACGAACGTACAAAATAAAACGTGAGTTTTAAAGAAATAAAAGGTCTATAAATATGAAAATGATATTTTACAATCCTAATAATAAAAGAAAATTATTAGAAAAGAAAATTATTTTACAACTATTTATTTAATTATTATTATTTAAAACTATTTATTAAGTATTTAAAATGCACTAAAATACAAGAAAATACAAAATTAACCTAGAAAATGAAATTATAACTTGGAAAAATCTAAAATATGATAAAACTTATTTTAAAACTGAAAATATATTTTAAGACTTTATATGTATTTATTATTAATTTTAAACTATTTAAAACTAATTAAAATGCTAAAAATACTATTTAAAACAAGAAAATTATGGAAAAATACTTTTATGACTTTTATATTTATCTTAATCTAAGAAAATTGAAAACATATTTTTAAGCTTTTTCTTATTTATTTGTATTAAAAGCTATTAAAATTACCTAAAAAGCTGCTTTTTAATTAAGAAAAATAGCAAACAAAGGTTGGAAAATTATAAAAATTTCGTGAAAAGTCTATTTTAATCTCTCAATCTAAGAAAATAGAAAAATATGGGATAGTGTGAAGGAAATTGAATCGCTATTGATAGGCTTATAAATAAGACTTCAAAATAAGCTAAATACCACAAATGACCACCAAATGAACACAAAAGCTAGGGTATGCTATATTAACTAAATACTAACTTATTCCAACCAAATAAGTAGCTTGAATGAGCCAAAGAACACAAATAAGCACTTTGCCTATTGGATTCTGAGATAGAAAATGGGACAACCTTGTGAGGTAAAACCAAGTGGGGTCCACTATGATCTAGGCCAAACAAAGTGTCAATGGGTCAAGCCTGGTAGGAGGTGGGTTGGAAGAACCAAGATTGAGGGTATGGGACCCACTGATGAGCTCAGAAAGAGCTTGTGAAGTGAGGGGTCCAAACTGATTCACTCACCATCGAGTGAACGGACAAGCTTGTCGAGATGCAAATTCTAGTAAAAGGACTTGTGAGTGAAAAATAAAACTTGAATTTGATAGATGAGCTGCTTAGCTTCTAAATGAGCCAAAGATCACAAGCCAAAGCTCAGTGATGAGCTTATGATGGGCTTGTGGTTTTACTTGTTTACACTGTATGACCAGTGATGTGATTGATTTTGTTGTACAAATTAAGCAAGAATAAGTAGACCAAATAAGCAATCAAAAGGAAATAAGCACTTATTTCAGATAACTAGCCACATGGGCATCACAAACAACCAAAATGCACAAGTTAACACTCACTACACAAGCTTATGCAAGCTTGTGAAAGAGGGTGTTAAAACTGAGTACAGGGGAGGTCTATGAAGAATCACCAAAAGTTAAGCACTAATTAAGCTCTTAATAAGCTAGATGAAAGTTAATAAAAATAGCAACAAAGAGATCAGCAACAAGACTATATAAACCTACAAGCTCTAGTCCTAATATCAATTAACAAGTTCACAATTTAGATCCAAAGTTTATTCAAAATCGTGTAAGCTGCAAATTGACTTTTTAAGTTAAACTACTAAGTTGACTTATCCGAGTTTTGATCCTAATTTACTTCATCGAATATATTAAGTTAAGCTATGATGAAGCTAAATTAAGCTAAAGTATCAACTTTTAAGCTAGTGTGTGAATATAAGACTTTATTACACTAACAGCTTAAACATATGGATTAGATTGAGTTCTATTTTGACTTTTTAACCATGAGACCTATATATTATAACAGATATGGACTATGTTGAACTAAATAAACATGCAAGAACAAGAATCAACAACAATATCATGCACTAACTCACAGTAATATCTTGATCCAAACACACCTTAGCAAGGCGCTTTATGATTAGTGTTGTATAACAACAAATTAGACCATGAGATTGATTCCAGATACTAGTTTATGATATTATTAGATCGATGAACACAACTACGTATAATAACAACTTTAACCTATGAAACACAATTAAGCTATGTTGACTATCAAATATGAAACAACTAGCAACTAAGATTTTCAACTGACAACCTACTAATATTAATCTATATTATCACTAACAATCACCAAATAAGCATAAAACAAGAGAGATTAAACTAAATTAAGAACTAATACAGTAAAATGGCATAATCAAGAAATATGCTTACAACTTGAATTTTAGGCCACAACTGAGAACCAAGAACTGAGAACCAATCCTAAATGCTCTCCACAGAGCTCTATACCAAGGCCATCAAAAATATACCCTGCTCCAGCTTTTCTTCTTCATCTCCATGTGATTTTTTTTTAACTAATTAATTGGTATTTTTGTGAATTTTTGTGTTATTGATACTCAACTGTTTTTAAGGTATCTAAAAGCTTGAATAAGCTTTATAAGGAGCTTATGTGAGCTTCTGAGTCCAAACTAACAACTGTTAACAACATTTCACCATATTGAGATTTTGAATATTTGAAAATATGCATAAACTGAGATAGGACTTGAAACTTGAAATTAATACTTGATAAAGTTTAATAATACACTGAATATGCTTAACAAAGTACTTTTAAGCTGGAAATTATACTGGAAATTGAAAGTTAATTAAAAACGACAATACATAAAATGAAATTAAACTAGATAGGTTCTCCATTGCTTCTTTTTCTTTATTTATTGACTTGAAACATCCCTTGTCGACCTCTGAGCTAATCCCACCACATCTTGACCATTGATTTGAGCCAGATCATCAGAATTGCCAAGTGGAGATTTTGGCGCCAAAAATGTCTTTGAGCAGGTTTTCTTCATTAATTGGGTTTGGTTTGATGTGGAGGTGGAGGGGAGATGTAATCAAGTGGAGAAACAGCTGGAAATGGTGAGGTGGAGGTGAAACCATCACTGGTTTTGGCTAAACCATAGTGGGAGAGAAGCTGCTACAGTGGTAGCGGTTTCTTTTCTTTTTGAATTTAAAAATTGGGCCGGGTGTTGGTTATTGGGTTGGATTTGGGCTAGCCGGGTAATAATAATAAGGTCCGTTTGGTTTTTGATAGCAACAAGGACCAAAAGTGCAAATCTGCCAAAGTTAAAGGGCTGATCTTGACAAGTTTTCAAAGCTCTCACAAGGATCATTCCTGCCATATGTGAATAGTACAAGGACCTTTGTTGATAATTTCCATTTTTATAAATCCAGGGACCAAAACTGTCAAGTTTGAAATTTGAGGGACTAATATTGTAATTTCTCCAAATTTTATCATAAGGACCATTTTTGTCATTTATAAATAGAACAAGGTTAAAAGTTGATAATTCTCACTTTTTAAATTAACCAAGGACTATTTTTGACAATTTTCAAAGTTAAAGGACTAAAGTTGTCATTTTGTGATTTTTAAACTTTAAAGGTTTGTTTTGACAACTTTTGAATCTTATGGACCTAAAATGATATTTTACAAGTTTTGAATTACTGTGGACTGTTTTTGACAACTTTTGTAACTGGGGGACTAAAACCGCCAATTATGCAAACTTGATATGTTTTTCACCGATTTTGATGTTTTGCATTTAAAACATATAAAACACTTGTTTGTGATATTTTTATCATTTTGAAGCATTTCGAGTGTTTTCGGATGTTTTGGCATTCTAACAAGATAAAAATGATGAGTATTTAGACACTCATCAATCCCCACACTAAGATATTGCTAGTCCCTAGCAATGATTTGAGAAAATTTAATGGATTTTATCTCTTTACCAAAATCCATTACTTCGGAGTAGCCAATTGTTTTGATTCAAGTAAGAATCTTGGTACAATGATAACCAAATGATTTTTAGCAAATCATAAGTCGTCAACGGATTTGATTTGTCTTTACCGTGCCGCTTGCTTCGGACTAGCCAACTCTTTGATAAATTATCAATATTATCTTTGGTGAGCCGATTACCAATTATGGATTTTCAATCGCCTTTACCACAAGCCATAAACTTGCGGGCTAGCCAACTTTTCACTAGTTTAAAGATATGGTGAGTTGAACACCATACAATTTTAGGCAAATTGCAAGCCATAAACGGATTTGAGATATCTTTACCAAGAGCCGCTTGCTCTCGGATTAGCCAATCCTTATGTGGGTTAGACATGGCGGATCGACACATTTGCCGAGTAAGTGAAAACACTTACTCCAAAAACATTTTTGCCAAAACGGGGAATTGGGTGAAATAATTACATGATGAAATTCGAGAATTCCCCCACACTTAGAAATGAATATTGCCCTCAATATTCAAAGTACCCCATGTTATGCCAAACATAGAACATAAAAAGGGAAATACTACGCCATTATTTTGTTTTTGATATGTACTTTTTTTTTTTTTTTTTTTTTAGAGAAAATGATTGATATATACAACGCTGGGAAAACTCTCCCACACTTAGGTGATAGAAAGGGGATAAGAAGACAAATATGGATGAAAATCCATATGATGTGTGCTACTATTTTGATTCCCGAGTCACTAGCTTGACTCGATCCCCGCATTCATTGGTTCATGGGGAATGTTTGTAAATCCGGACAACCATGGGGGAATGTCCTCTCCAAAGTAATGCTTTAATCGATGACCATTCACTTTAAAATTTGGACCATCGGGTCGAGATAACTCAATGGTGCCATAAGGATAAACCTTAGTGATAGTAAATGGACCGCACTAACGGACTTAAGCTTTCCCGAGAAAATCTTCAATCTAGAGTTGAAAAGAAGGACTCGATCAACAACGTTAAAAACGCGGTTCTTGATTTTAGAGTCATGAATCTTCTTTGCCTTTTGTTTATAGATCAAAGAGTTTTGTAAGCTTGATCACAAAGTTCATTTAGTTCATTCATTTGAACTTTTCTCGTGATCACCTACCGTCTCAGATATCAAGTTTGCATGTTTTAAGGCCCAGAAGCCTTGTGCTCTAGTTCAATCGGAAGATGACATGCTTTTCCGTACACTAGTTTGTATGGAGTACACCCAATTGGTGTTTTGTAAGTCGTCACGAAAAGCCCAGAGCGCGCCATCCAGCTTTATCCGACTGTGATGCACGATTTTCACCCACCGTCCTTTCCAAAATTCTTTTAATACCACGGTTTGAAACTTCCACCGCCCACTTGTTTGGGGTGGTATGCGATGATAGACGGTGGGTAACGCCATATTTTTGCATGACATGATCAAATTGGTCATTACAAAAATGTGTACCACGATCACTTATTATAGCACGAGGAGTTCCAAACCCGGCAAAGAGAGATTTCAAAATTTCACAACTACTGGCATCATTTGTAGGTAAAGCTTCGCTTCAACCCATTTTGACAAATAGTCAACACCACTAGTATGTACTTGTTACCACGAGAAGATGGAAATGGCCCCATAAAATCAATACCCCGGATGTCAAATATCTCACAAATTTGAATGGCATTTTGTGGCATTTCATTCCTTTGAGATATGTTTCCATGACGACAAGCATCACAAGTTTTGACAAATTCGGCATCTTTATAGATTGTGGGCCAATAAAACCCGGAATCAAACACCTTTTGGCGGTGTAGTTTGACTATGATGGCCCTTGGGTCCAAGATGGCAAGCTTTGAGAATGTTAAGAGCTTCTTGTCCATAAACACACCGTCGGATGACTTGATCCGCACAGATTTTGAATAAGAAAGGGTCGTCCCGTAAATAATGTTTAACATCTTGAAGAATTTGTTCTTCTCTGGGTTGACATCCTTTCATTAATGAAGTTACCCGCATGGTAATTTGCGAAGTCAAGAAACCATGGGTGGTAGAATTTCCACTAAAAGAAACCGCATTGAGTGTCTCGAGAGGAAATGTTTCATTTATATCCTTTTCTCGAAAACATCTTGGTGAGGGTTCTCTAATCAGATGATGATCGCACCAAGTTCTCGCCTCCTTTTATCACGTATGATAATATCAAATTCTCGGAGGAGGAGAACCCAACGAGCAATCTCGCTTTGCATCTTGTTTTGCAAAGAGATATTTAAGAGCCGAGTGATCCGTATACACCACGCATTTGGTCAAGATAAGATACGGCCGAAACTTCTCAAAGCATACACCACGGCTAATAGCTCTTTTTCGTGGTGGTATAATGAGTCCGAGCTCACCATAGTCTTACTTATGAGTGAATAGGTCGAAAATGCTTATTTCTTCGTTGCCCTAAGACCGCACCGATAGCAAAATCACTTGCATCGCATATAAGCTCAAAGGGTAAATCCCAATGAGCAACGAGAATAGGTGCTTGAAGAAGCTTTTTCTTCAATGTTTCAAAAGCTACGATGCACTCGGTGAGAAGATAAAAGGAGCATCCTTTTCAAGAAGATGGGTCATTGGTCGGCGATTTTAGAAAAATCTTGAATGAATCTACGATAGAAACCGGCATGACCTAAAAACTCCTAATACCTTTGATTTAGTAGGATGAGGTAGTTTAGCAATAACATCGACTTTTGCTCTATCTACCTCAATCCCGTTTTTGAAATTTTATGGCCAAGGACTATGCCTTCTTTGACCATAAAGTGGCTTTTCTCCCGCTTTAGACAAAGATTGGTGTCTTCACACCGCTTGAGCATTTTATCTAGATGGGAGAGACATGTTTGAAACGAATCCCCAATGACCGAGAAGTCATCCATAAACACCTCCATTGTTTCCGATCATGTCATGGAAAATGGCCATCATACATCGTTGGAACGTGCAGAGCATTACATAAGCCAAAAGGCATACGTCTCAGAGGCAAAAGTTCCGTATAGGCGTGTGAATGTAGTTTTATCTTGATCCTTTGATCAATGGGGATCTGAAATAACCCGAGAAACCATCAAGGAAACAATAGTATTCATTCCCCGATAATCTCTCAAGCATCCGTCCATAAATGGTAGAGGAAAATGGTCTTTACGGGTGGCGCTATTCAACTTACGATAGTCAATGCAAACACGCCATCCCGTAACCAAATGAGTTGGAATTAACTCGTTATTTTCATTTGTGACAACAGCTATGCCACCCTTTTCGAACACAATGAATTGGGCTAACCCAAGGACTATCTCGAGATCGGGTAAATCAATCTCGCATCAAGAAGTTTGATAACCTCCGCTTGATAACATCATGGATTTTTGGATTTACTCTTCTCGATGTTGAATCATGCTTGAAGTCATCCTCCATCAAGATTTTGTGAGTACAAAATTCGTGGTTGATACCCTTAATGTCGGAGAGTTTCCAAGCAATTGCTTGCTTGTGTGACTTCAAGATTTTTATGAGAGCACTTTTTCATCTTTACTCAAATCTTTAGCAATAATGACCGGTAATTTATCATCACCTTCAAGAAATGCATACTCGAGATGAGGTGGTAAGTCCTTAAGCTCAACCTCGTGAAATTCTTCGCTTTTTCAACCGATTTGACTTCCTTGTTATGAAGTTTGATGGAAGGGAGGATGATGATGATGGATCATCATTAAGCAACTTCTCAATGAGAAGTATGTCCCCTCAATGTCGATGGGAGCGTGATCAATTTCCCATGGTACGTAATCACTAGACAAGTAAGCTTCAATCTCTTCTAAGATGAAGTCACTTTCTTGAAATGGGGTGAGAGAAGGAGTAGAATTGGCGATGATAGGTTGAGATGAATGAGTGAGATTATCACCAAGAATTATGATCATAACCAAGAACTTCGAGAGTACTCTTCGAAGCAACATCAATGATATCTATTCGTTAACCGACTCGTAATCATAATTTGCGGAGTACCTCAAGTCCGATCAAGGTTAAAAGTGACGACTTCATTACCAACACGCAATGTGATTTCTTGCTCAAATACATCTATGAGAGCACGGCCCGCCCTCGTGAATCCTCGACCAACAATGAGAGGAACCCATGATCGGCATCAAAATCAACAACCACGAAGTCACCGGAAAATGGAACTTTCCTACTTTTACAATACGCCCTCGCAATGCCAAGAGGACGGATATTGTACGATCCGCAAGCTCGAGAGTCATGCATGTAGGAGTAAGTTCCAAGAGAAAGTTTCTTCCAAATCGAATAAGGCATCGATTGATGCTTGCACCAAGATCTCGCTAGGGCAAAGCATTCAACCATTCCCGAAATACACAAGGTAAGAGAAATTTTCCAGATCTCCAAGCTTTTCTCGAAGCTTTTTAGGATAATCGCAGAGCAGCTCGTTAAGAGGAGTTTTAGCCATTTCAAACAACTTTTTCCTTGTTGCTTAACATGTGTTTGAGAGTTGATGCAAACTTGGGCATCAAGATGATAGCATCCGCAAAGCTTATGTCAAATGTAACTCTTGGAAAATTTGAAAAATTTGTCCATTTGATGACTAGCTTTTTCACGAGCTTTTGCTCATTCAAACGTGATGGATAAGGAATAGAAGATTTGGATTTGATATTTTCAACGGAGCTACTGTGGTTCAAAAACAACTCCTGGATTAGACTTGGGTTTCTGGACAACTTGAGGATGGACATTATTGGTTCCTCCGTTATTAACAGGAAGTTCCTTGCTAACTTGACTCATTTCTCCTAGTGGAGGAGGCATTGGAGTCGTAGGTCCATTGTGTGTCTTAGGTTCACTTTCCACTACCTTAGGGAGAGAAGAAGAAGAAGAGGTAGTAGGAATAGCGGGTCCATTGTATGAAACACCACTTCTGGTTGTGATCGCCTTTGCATCGCCCCTCGGGTTAGCGATCGTGTTGCTCGGAAGTTTTCCTGAGCCCGAGGGTTGATCATTTAAAGACTTCTTGAGATCGCCGATCCGACCGACCAACAACCTGCTCATCTCATCTTGGGATTTCATGAATTGTTTCAATAACTCATCGATGATGGTACCGGAGGATGTGGAGGGAAATTCGAGGTCGGATGTTTTGATTAGGACCTTGTTGTTGAAAATTCCTTGATTAGGATTCACATTCCCATGAAATTGATTCCCACGATTGAAATTGTTTTGATGAAGGTTTCCTTGTTGTTGGAAACCTTGATTGGGTCCAGATAGAAATTACCTTGGTTTTGATAACCTTGGTTCATTCTAGGTTGATTCGATTCCTTAAGATTCGATTAAAACCGGTGGTGCCCGATAAGTGTTAGCACGGTAGTTTGGTTCATTCCGAGGACGGTATTGATTACCTCCTTGATTTGAAGTACCGCTATAGCATTTGCTTCAAACGGACTACCATCGGTGGCGATGACAGCTTGTAGTATGCATGAGGACCACCACAAGTAACACAAACTTCAACTTTCTTCACTTCACCATGTGATGGTGTTTGAGTGAATGTGACTTTCTTTTGGTTAGCAAGAACCAAAGCTCGAATAATATCTCGTGAGTTTATCAATCTTAGCATCGGTGCTAGATGTACTCACAGAGATGAAGTAGAAGGTCCAAAGATTAGACCGAGTCCGATATGTCTTTGTCATGGAAAGAACGGACACGGGACTTGTTTTCAATGATTTGTAAGGCTTCTTTGTGGTTTTGCTAAGGAAATTACCTCCGCGGAGGCATTCAAAGAGTCTTGGTCACTTGTCTCGCACCATTATAGAAAGTATCCATTTGCATTAACTCGGTAAAACCATGATGTGGACACTTGCAGCAATTCTTTGTAACGATCCCATGCCTCCCGAATGATTCATCAAATCTCCGAGAAAATTTCATTATCTCATTCTTAAGACTTGTGGTTCGGGAAGGAGGATAGAATTCGTTAACAAACTTGGTAACTAGATCCTCCCATGTCTCAATGGAACGAGGGGTTGTTTCTCGCCAATTCCGGCTTGTCCTCAGAGAGAATGGGAATGTAAGAAGCTTGATAGCTTCGTGGGGACATTCTTGTACTTGATGGTTGATGCAATTTTATTGAACCATCGAATGTGCATGAGGATCATCCCGCTCAAAACCATAGAATTGGCTTTGGGTTACCGATTAAGCAACCCCTGTTTTGAGCTCGAAGGTATCGCCCACAATGGTTGGGACAACAATGGCATCTCCGTAACCTCGATGGGTGCTTGGAGAAGCTCATTCATGGGTTTGTCTTCCGCCATTTCGACAGTGGTGGTGGTGGTAGACGCCTCACCACGGTGAAGGAGCCGAACGTCCCTCTACGCTCACGAGGAATGTTTCCAAGTTCGTAAAGTGGACTTGTAGAATCTGGAAGAACGAGCGCGCATGCACTAAGTATAAAAATCAATTTTCAAAACAAATGAGGCAAAACACAAGTGAACTTTAACCAATAATCACAAATGAAATGGCTTCTTTGAAAAAGGTACACCAAATCACAAGTGACACAAAGGCAAGTTTAAATCGATGTTCGAACTTATTATGGTCGCACCCCGCTAGGTAGTGCAATCGCCTTGATTTATGGTGGTTGATTTTATGTATAAATTAAGTACCACTAAAAAGACGTAGGTATGATTTGTGCAAAGGGTTTAAAAACTTTTGACAATATTTTTGGTATCGCCTCGCTTAACCAAATCGTATCTCTTTAAGAATCACCTTAAAAGAAACACAAGACGTAAAACGCTACGATTGTTTTGTTGTTTTATATTGTTTTGGGTTTTAACACTTTAGGAAAAGTGTTAATGAACTTTTGATTTATATTTAACTTTATAGAAAACTTTTACAAACGATGGTATATGTGCAAGTACGGTCCGAAAATGCTAGAACACGCTTACAACCTCCCGGCAATGCGCCTAAAATTTGATTGATGCTAAACAACAGTCTAATCACACAAGCTAACCACTTGTGAATGGCTAACCGTAATGCACTTAAACCGCCAAACACAAATTCAATTAAGATCGAGGAATATAGTGGATTCTCGGTCGTTTAAGTCCCACGGAGGATGAATTGGTGTATAAACACTTGATCAGATGATAGAATGATCACTAAGGATAGTGATCAGTAAAGATTTGGATGGATAATTACCTAAAGAAAAGATCTACAAATTAAAGCGACTTAAATGCAAATTAAAAGAAATTAAAAAGTTAAAATATATTAAATAAACGCTATCACTATTTTTAAAATGATGAACGTTTAAAACCTAAAACGTACGTTTAAATAAAATTACGTAAACGTACAAAATAAAACGTGAGTTTTAAAGAAATAAAAGGTCTATAAATATGAAAATGATATTTTTACAATCCTAATAATAAAAGAAAATTATTAGAAAAAGAAAATTATTTTTACAACTATTTATTTAATTATTATTATTTAAAAACTATTTATTAAGTATTTAAAATGCACTAAAATACAAGAAAATACAAAATTAACCTAGAAAAATGAAATTATAACTTGGAAAAATCTAAAATATGATAAAACTTATTTTAAAACTGAAAATATATTTTTAAGACTTTATATGTATTTATTATTAATTTTAAACTATTTAAAACTAATTAAAATGCTAAAAAATACTATTTAAAACAAGAAAATTATGGAAAAATACTTTTTATGACTTTTATATTTATCTTAATCTAAGAAAATTGAAAACATATTTTTTTAAGCTTTTTCTTATTTATTTATATTAAAAGCTATTAAAAATTACCTAAAAACTGTTTTTAATTAAGAAAAATAGCAAACAGTGTTGGAAAATTATAAAAATTTCAGGAAAAGTCTATTTTAATCTACTGAATCTAAGAAAAATAGAAAAATATGGGCTAGTGTGAAGGAAATTGAATCTGCTATTGATAGGCTTATAAATAAGCACTTCAAAATAAGCTAAATACCACAAATGACCACCAAATGAACACAAAAGCTAGGGTATGCTATATTAACTAAATACTAACTTATTCCAACCAAATAAGTAGCTTGAATGAGCCAAAGAACACAAATAAGCACTTTGCCTATTGGATTCTGAGACAGAAAATGGGACAACCTTGTGAGGTAAAACCAAGTGGGGTCCACTATGATCTAGGCCAAACAAAGGGTCAATGGGTCAAGCCTGGTAGGAGGTGGGTTGGAAGAACCAAGATTGAGGGTATGGGACCCACTGATGAGCTCAGAAAGAGCTTGTGAAGTGAGGGGTCCAAACTGATTCACTCAGTTTACTGAGTGAATGGACAAGCTTAAGCTGAGATGCAGCCCTAGTAAAAGGACTTGTGAGTGAAAAATAAAACTTGAATTTGATAGATGAGCTGCTTAGCTTCTAAATGAGCCAAAGATCACAAGCCAAAGCTCAGTGATGAGCTTATGATGGGCTTGTGGTTTTACTTGTTTACACTGTATGACCAGTGATGTGATTGATTTTGTTGTACAAATTAAGCAAGAATAAGTAGACCAAATAAGCACTTATTTCAGATAACTAGCCACATGGGCATCACAAACAACCAAAATGCACAAGTTAACACTCACTACACAAGCTTATGCAAGCTTGTGAAAGAGGGTGTTAAAACTGAGTACAGGGGAGGTCTATGAAGAATCACCAAAAGTTAAGCACTAATTAAGCTCTTAATAAGCTAGATGAAAGTTAATAAAAATAGCAACAAAGAGATCAGCAACAAGACTATATAAACCTACAAGCTCTAGTCCTAATATCAATTAACAAGTTCACAATTTAGATCCAAAGTTTATTCAAAATCGTGTAGTTTAAATCGACTTTTAAGTTAAACTACTAAGTTGACTTATCCGAGTTTTGATCCTAATTTACTTATGAATATATTAAGTTAAGCTATGATGAAGCTAAATTAAGCTAAAGTATCAACTTTTAAGCTAGTGTGTGGAATATAAGACTTTATTACACTAATGCTAAACATATGGATTAGATTGAGTTCTATTTTGACTTTTAACCATCGAGACCTATATATTATAAGATATGGACTATGTTGAACTAAATAAACATGCAAGAACAAGAATCAACAACAATATCATGCACTAACTCACAGAATATCTTGATCCAAACACACCTTAGCAAGGCGCTTTTATGATTAGTGTTGTATAACAACAAATTAGACCATGAGATTGATTCCAGATACTAGTTTATGATATTATTAGATCAGATGAACACAACTACACAGATAATAACAACTTTAACCTATGAAACACAATTAAGCTATGTTGACTATCAAATATGAAACAACTAGCAACTAAGATTTTCAACTGACAACCTACTAATATTAATCTATATTATCACTAACAATCACCAAATAAGCATAAAACAAGAGAGATTAAACTAAATTAAGAACTAATACAGTAAAATGGCATAATCAAGAAATATGCTTACAACTTGAATTTTAGGCCACAACTGAGAACCAATCCTAAATGCTCTCACAGTAGCTCTAAACCAAGGCCATCAAAATATACCACTCCCACTTTTCTTCTTCATCTCCATGTGATTTTTTTTAACTAATTAATTGGTATTTTGTAATTTTTGTGTTATTGATACTCAACTGCTTTTAAGGTATCTAAAAGCTTGAATAAGCTTTATAAGGAGCTTATGTGAGCTTCTCGAGTCCAAACTAACAATCATAACAACATTTCACCATATTGAGATTTTGAATATTTGAAAATATGCATAAACCGAGATAGGACTTGAAACTTGAAATTAATACTTGATAAAGTTTAATAATACATCGAATATGCTTAACAAAGTACTTTTAAGTGGAAATTATACTCGAAATTGAAAGTTAATTAAAACGACAATACATAAAATGAAATTAAACTAGATAGGTTCTCCATTGCTTCTTTTTCTTTATTTATTGACTTGAAACATCCCTTGTCGAACTCTGAGCTAATCCCACCACATCTTGACCATTGATTTGAGCGAGATCATCAGAATTGCCAAGTGGAGATTTTGGCGCCAAAAATGTCTTTGAGCAGGTTTTCTTCATTAATTGGGTTTGGTTTGATGTGGAGGTGGAGGGAGATGTAATCAGTGGATAAACAATTGAAATGGTGAGTGGAGGTGAAACCATCAACGGTTTTGGCTAAACCATTGATAACGCCACACGCTGCTCCATTGGTAGTCATCTTGTCCCATCCTCCTTCCATAGAAGCAATCATTTGCTATAACACTTATTACCTTTGATCATTCAAGTATCCTTTCATCTCAAACACTTAGAGAACCGAAATCGGGGTCAAGGAAACTTCCTTTCTTCGAGCAAGTTTTATAACACCCTAGGCAAAGTGAACCTAATCGCTGTAGTGTAGTAATTAGGTGCCACGGTATTGATATCGCTCTCTGGGAATAGGAATGCTAGTAAGGAGTTACTACGCTAAGGTTAAGGTTGAGGAAGATTATTTTTGTATTTTTATATTTTATGAAATGGAAAGGTACGAATCTCGGTATTGGATTTGGGGTTGGTATTTCACCGATTACTCTACTATTATCTAATTATCTAAACTAAGGTTGTGGGAGTCTATGTCTAATTAATGTGTGCTCGTATGATAGTTTAAAGATGTGTTTACTTAGGTTGTACTACTCCTTAATTATCTCCTATTGATGGTTGAGTTGTCACGCCCTTATTCTTAGTCATGCGTGTGTGTCTAAAGTTGTAGGTGCGCTTCTCCCTAACTCTTTGAACTTACCAAAGGGTCTCGCCTACAAACCCACTAGGATGATAAACTCTTACTCTAAGGCACTCTTTGGATGGTTTAGCTTACAACTACTCGTAATTATATTCTAAGGTTCACAAAGATGAATCAAGCATTATACACAACGAATGACCTATCGCATTACTAGATCATTAATCAACTAAGATAAGAAACAACCAATCAATATTCAATAATTAAGTTTCATACTTCCTAAGCAAACACACAAATAAATTAGCCGGACATGGAGAACATGCAAGCATACACACAAATAATCAAAGACATAATTGAATTAATGAAGTAAATACTTATCTTGATGTAAGATAGGTTTAAAACCCTAAAATACTCGTACAAGACACCTTAGGTTCGGTTTTAGGTTTTCACCCAAAAGACTCTCTAAAACCGAAAAATTCGGATTCTATATATAAGATTACATATGCGACGGCGCCACCTTATGTTTCGTGACGCCGTGTCGCCGCCATTAGGGTTTCGCCTTGGCCACGTTAACCTTGCGACGGCGCCACCTTATGTCCGTGACGCCGCCCTCTTCGCCTTCGACGCCGTCGATTGCATCTAGGCCGCCCGAGTAGCGACGGCCTACTTTTTACAACCGGACGCCGCCACTTGAAAATACGAGTTTTGGGTTCCGAACCGTCACAAAATCTTCTGACGGCGCCGCACTTAGCACCGACGCCGCCGCCTTCTATTTTCAAAGAATGTGAGTGTCTCGATTTTGACTTTGGCCATTTTCTTCATATATTCGCGCTTTTCGTCCAAATAAGTGCCATTCCAAAGATTTTGCCTTCAAGAGACCTAAAAGTGAAAAGGAACGATATTAAGCAATAACGGATACAAAAGTGATCAAATAAGGACTAAAACGACCCTCAAAATGGTACCTTTAAAACCTTATCAAATATCCCTACACTTGTTATTTGCTTGTCCTCAAGCAAATGTGCTTTTAACCAATTAATTTATAAGTTGGGGTCATGAAGCATTAATTCAAAACGGTCCACAACACATATAAGCCCCAAAAAGTCATAACAAGCACGGAATTACATACTAGCACCTCACATGGGGTGTTTGGATACTCACATCTCTCTCGGTGTATATATGAAATATAACAAATAGGAAATGGAAGATAAACACTCATTAACCGGTCCTAGTACATAGATTACCATAGGCTTGAGAATAGATCAAACCTCCATCGCTTATGGCGTAAGCACCTAGGAAAGACTATCAAAGAGGTCTTTAAAGGGTTGTAATGTTAGGCTTACTGTAGGGAAACAAAGGGTTTGGTGGGATAGGCTATTTAGTGGTGGCAAGTCAAAATCTCTATGTTAAATGCATACGAAGAATGGCGCTGCTAAGCCAAGACTCGACACTCTAAACTCTAGATAACTCAAATAAACAAACATAAATTCAAAGATAGATGTAGGATGGTAGCCCGTTTTTTTTTTTTTTTTTTTTTTTTTTTTTTTTTTTTTTTTCACACACTTTTACTCTACCATCCTCTACGATAACATCAAAATACTAGGATTTATAGGCATATCCCTACACTTGAGTTTTTATTACTCTAACACTAATTTGACCCGATTTGAAAAGATCAAAACACTTGGGGTACATTATTATGCAAACAAAGGAATTTGAATTTAACGCTCCTTCCGTCATTTCATAAACTTTAACTTTTCCCATGAATCCCAATCGTCCCAAAATCAGATACAAAGGATATGACTCGACTTAGCAACTTATGCAAGCAACTAGATAATTGAACTAAGGGTTTAGGGTGATAACAAACATTTGCACTAAAAGTGAGTGCATAAGGGGTAGGCTAAGGCGATTTGGGTGTATATTCAAAGGGGTGTAAACAATGTTTTCATTGATATTCCGAAAACCGAAACATCACGAGAACCGCGAAAAGGATAGGCTCGAGGGTTAACTAGGGTATCGTGTACTAAAGATGAGTACAACGCAAAGGGTGGGGGAATTACTCAACCGATATGGAAGAAGTAATTATATTACGGTATCAAACAAGGGTTATCCTAATGCCTCTTATCATTTAGTTATTCCTAACTACACAAGTGTAGCCTCACTTGCGATCTCGAATGCATCACAAAACAAGTTCTAGAATCTAATATACTACCGGTTCACACTCTAAGCATTGAAGATGAATGCTTTAATTCCTACTAATCTAAGGGCGATCCTCACATTTTGGTGGAATTTGGGTGGTAAAGGGTTTTGTGCTAGTCATGCAACTTCCTATCCATGAGACGCTTTTGTTAAGACTAATGGCCCACTCCTATATGTCATAAAAATTTTAAATTTGGTGCCAAAATTACCCTAACCGACATTTTCTCATGGTTTATTACACAATCACAATTGACAAAGCAAATAGTCAAGGATAAGCATAGTTTCAAAGTTCCTGCTTTATTTTCCTCCCTACACTTAAACCGAACATTGTCCCCAATGTTCCCCGAAAGTATCAAAGTTATGATAATGGAAGGTAATTAAAACGAAAGAAACTAATACTCCCCGATTAGCTTGGTAGGATCCGTAAAGTGGTGGTTAAACTTTTCAAGAAGAATTATTGCGTGAAAAGCTCCTTCCAATCTTATGTAACTTCTTCTTGACAAACTAAACCTCGCACACTTGAAGAAAACAAACGAAACCTTCACGTAAAATCGGCGGTAATAATATATATAAGACTCGATTTAAACTAGGATATAATGCTTGTGGAATGGATGTTTACGAATTTCTAAGAAAATTAAGACCGAAAATTCCAAAATTTATAAGTAGCTCGAAAACGAGAAAAAGTAATCGATGTTTTACTCCTTCCCGACGCCGTCAGTTGCAATCTCGACGCCACAAAGTTATCCCGACAAAACCGGTCTCATGATTTTCCGAAAAATTCGAAAATTTACATCTTTAGAATCTGGAAAATTTCGCAAAACATCCATTATGACTCGATACAAGCATTTGACTCGAACAAACAAACATAAATATCTTTTAGTTAATTGTTATTCTCATGTTTACGCTTTTTTTGAAAACGTGTAATCCTCCCTACACTTATCCTTTATGTAAAATACCTTTATATGCAATTAAGACGAGGTTAAAACAAAATAAAGCATTTTTACAAATTTAAACATGAGGATAAACAATTAATAAAAGATATATGACACTAACAAGCAAACAATTAAGCATGGGTTGCCTCCCACGAAGCGCTTTTCTTTATTTAAGAGTCTTGTAGCTAGACTCATAGTCGTGCTCCCACGCTTCCTCACCACCGCCTCTTCTTCTAAAACAATATCCTCATCGCTCACCATTTCAATATTATCCAATTGATAATGCTTCACCCGCTGCCCATTAACGGTGAATTCTCTTCCATCATGGTCTAGTAGCACCACCGCCCATTGCTCATCCGGTTTTTACCGAAAAGGGTCCATACCACTGGATTTGAGTTTTCCGAATAATCTTAGTCTTGAATTATACAAGAGCACCTTATCCCTTCCAAAACTCTTTAGGATTCTTTATTCGCTGATCATGCCATCTTTTGCCCTTTCTTTGTAAGTGATTGATGATTCAGATGCTTCCACCCCGCTCATCCAATTCTTGAAGTTGTAAGAACCGATTTGACCTCGCTCGTAATAATCCATATTACAGCCTTAAGGGCCCAATATGCTTTCTCGCTCAAGTTCGATAGGAGGTGGCAAGCCTTCCGTATACCAGCGGTGCGGGTTGTCCCGATAGGTGTTTTGTAAGCGCTCTAAATGCCCAGTGCCTCATCCAGCTTTGAATGCCCAATCTTTCCTATTTTGGTGGACCGCTTTTTCAAGTATCCGCTTTAATGCCCTGCTTGTGTTTTCTACTTGTCCATTTGTCCGAGGATGATATGCGAGAAAATCTATGTGGACGCCATATTTCTTCATCACTTTTTCCATTTGAGCATTGCAAAAGTGAGTCCTCTATCATCGACAATGCTTGGGAATCCCAAATCGTATGAAGAGCTTTTTAAGAAAGTGAATAACTACCCTTGCATCATTAGTTCTAAGGGCTTGAGCCTCTACCCATTTGGATACATAGTCGATAGCTACGAGAATGTATTCATTTCCTCCGAAGATGGAAAGGGTCCCATGAAGTCTATTCCCCAACGTCAAATATTTCGCAGACTTGGATATAGTTCGAGGTGACTCATCCCGTCGTGAAATATTTCCGATCGCTGGCATGCATCACACATTTGAACTAATCTCTTAACGCCTCGAAAAACAGAGGCCAATAGAATCCGCCGAAAACCTTTCGTGCCGTGATATTCACACCGTGATGTCCTCCGATGGTCCCGCATGACATTCTTTTCGTAACTCGATCAATCTCTACCGCCACGCAACGCCGAATGATTTGATCGACATATACGGAAAAGGAAGGGTTCATCCCGTAAGTAATGTTTTAGCGTAGTGAAGAACTTCTTTTATCTTGTTTGGTCATGTAATTTGGCAAAACCCTACCGATGTGTAGTTAGCATAATCCGCATACCATGGCTCAATTTCTTTAATCGCCATTAGCCGCTCCTCGAAAAGAGTCGCGAATATCGGTGTGATCTAACTTCTCAAGATCGTGGTTCTCCAAGCGTGATAGATGATCGCAGCGAGATTTTCACCCTTTTATCTCGAATTTCAATGTCGAATTCTTGAAGTAATAGGATCCACCTAATCAAAGCGAGGTTTAGCATCTTGTTTTGAAAACAAATAGCGTAAGGCGGAGTGATCGGTGAAGACGACGCTTTAGAGAGAACGAGATATTGCCCGAATTTGTCAAAGGCAAAACAACGCTAAAAGTTCTTTCTCGGGTTGTATAGTTCTCTTGTGCTACATTCATGGTTTTGCTAGCATAGTAGATTGGTTGAAAATGCTTTTCCTTCCTTTGGCCGAGCATCGCTACCGACAAAGATAATCACTAGCGCCACACATGATTTCGAATGGTCGAGACCAATCGGGGTGACCATTATAGGTGCTGAGTGAGATCTTTCTTTAGTCGGTTAAATGCTTCCTTGCATTCTCCGTAAAAATCAAAAGGGCATCCTTAACAAGAAGTCGTGTCATTGGCGGCAATTTTCAAAAATCTTTAATAAACCTTCGATAAAACCCGCATGACCAAGAAAGTCATGAATGGCTTTAACGGTAGTAGGATAGGGAGTTTGGAAATTGCTTCGATTTTTGCTCTATCGACCTCAATTCCATTCCCGAGACTTTATGCCCTAAGACAATTCCTTCTTTACCATGAAATGACATTTTTCCCAATTTAAAACCAAATTAGTTTCCTCGCATCGCTCAACATCTTCCTAAGGTTGGAAAGACAAAGGTCGAAAGAATTTCCAAACACCGAGAAATCATCCATGAAGACTTCCATGTCAGTCCTCAATTAACTCGTGGAATATGGCCATCATACATCGTTGAAAGGTTGCGGTGCGTTACATAACCCAAGGGCATTCGCTTGTAGGCGAACGCCCGTAAGGACATGTAATGTAGTTTTCTCCCGATCTTCGTGAGCAATTGAATTTGAAGTATCCCGAAAAGCCATCAAGGAAACAAGAGTATTCGTGCCTCGCTAACCTTTCAAGCATTTGGTCAATAAACGGCAGAGGAAAATGATCTTTCCGGTGGCATCATTCAACTTTCTCGTAGTCAATACATACACGCCACCCAAGAACTGCTCTTTGCGGCACCAACTCACCCTTCTCATTTTTACAACCGCTATCCTCCCTTTTTGGAACCACTTGGACCGGCCGACCCATGGGCTATCCGATATGGGGTAGATGAGACCGCATCCGTGCTTAATGACCTCTTTTTCACTACCTCTTTGATGTTAGGGTTAACCCGCCATGTTGAACGGTTGGTTTGTAATCTTCCTCCATGAGGATTTTGTGAGTATGTAATGTAGAATCGATTCCTTTAATGTCGGCAACACTCCACGCAATCACCCCTTTGTACTCTTTTAAAACTTCTAAGAGCTTCTTTCTCGAATAGTGGTTAGCGAAGAGCTTATGATGACAGGGAGTTGGTCCTCCCTCAAGGAAGGCGATTCCAAGTGACTCGGAGATCTTTCGCCTCTAAGGTAGGAGGCTCTTTGATCGATGGTTTTAGCTTGTTTCCGCCTCAAGCTCAATAGGTTCAATTTCATCCCGACGAGGATAAAAGGACACAGCCCAACCATCTCAATTTCTTGGTCGTCGATATTACGTTGTTATCATTATTCATGAATTCGCTTAATAGATACTCGCCAATGCACCCATCTATGTCGCCAACAAATTCATCAACTTCTTCAACTAAATATACGGGCGACCGCAGAAGAAGAATGTCTCATAGAATCCTTAATGTCGAAGGTCAAGCTCCTGATCCTACTCAGAAGTGAGTTTACCATCATGAACATCAATGATGGCACGAGTGTAGCCAAGAAGGGTCTTCCAAGGATTATTGGGACGGAATTATCTTCCTCCATCTCTAAAATTACGAAATCGACCGGAAAATTGAATTCCCCACCCTTACAAGAACGTTTCACAAACTCCAATGGGATATTTGATTGATCGATCGCCTAATCGATACTCATCCTAGTTGGTTTAAGCCCGAATATCCGAGTTTAAGAAACAGGAGCGAGGCATCGTGTTAATGCTTGCCCCAAGATCCGCCATGCTTTTATAGAAAGCGCCCTATAGAGCAAGGAATGGTAAACCGCCTTGATCTTCCTTCTTCGGGCATGCTCTTTTGATGATAGTCGAACATTCTTCTCCTAATGATATCAATCCTTCAAGCTTTTTCCGATTAGATATCAACCTCTTGAAGTATCTACTATGTTTAGGGATGTGATAGAATACATCAAGGAGTGGTATGTTGACGGATGTTTGTTTCAAATAAGACAATATTCTTTCATTGTCTTCTTCAGCCTTTTGATTCTTTAGACGAGAGGGATAGGGAATCCGTGCGAGAGTTGGTCGCTGGGTCAGGCCGTGTTTGTGGGGAGGATCGTGAGGAGTTGGAAGAGGTGCGGAATCGCCTCATTTCCTAACTCGGGTTCCCTTGTGATGGGGTTCCGTTGGGATGCGGGGATCCTTGGTAGTAGTTCCCGATCGAGTAGTGATTGCGCAAGTTGGATCGTGAAGGGTCACGGGTCCACTCATTCTTTCGTGGAGATTGGTGAACCGACTTTCTAATTCACCTTGTCGCTTCTGATAAACCCTCAAGACCTTTCAAGAGTGCAGCCCTTCCATGGTGAATCGCCCGAGTTTTTCTTCAAAAGGATCACGGATGGTGTACTCAGTCCGCCCTTTCCTTCCGCTCTCCATTTCGATTGCCCCAAGGATCACATTCATCGGTTTGATAAAATGCGAGGAGTGAAGGGTCATCATAAATATCATGACTAGAGAGGAAGACGCTTTCTCGGTGTGTGTCATCGCACTCATCGCCTCGTCGCGGTCCTCCACATATGTCGATATGAGATATGGGTTAGTCACCTTTTTGGTTCGTGATTTTATGAGGTAAGCTAGTTTTTTTGTGCTTTCTCAATCCGATAATCAAGGATAACTCTTCACTTGAGAAAGTAGAAATGCTTGACGCGCTTTCTTGCTCATTCCAATGGTCGCCTTGATATTGGATGTATTCCTCTATTCGGTTCCACCCTTCTTCATGTGAGGTTCGCGATTCTTCGCCACGAGAAATCAATCCTTTTTGATCCTTTCGGAGACATTGTCGTAAAAGATTTGAACAAGCAACCAAAGGTTGATACCGTGGTGTGGAGCTTGTTGAATAAGATCTTTGTAACGACTCCGTGAGTTGGTGATAGATTCTCCATCGGGTTGATGAAAGTGCGAATTTTGCTCCTAATCACCGCAGCTTCTTCCAGAGGGAAAGAACTTTTGGTGAACTTGGTTGTAAGTTGTTCCCATGTGAAATGGACCTTGAGGAGCTTATCGAGCCACCCTTGGCTCGCCTTGAAGAGAAAATGGGAAAACCGAGTCTAGATGTCTCCTTAGATGCTCCGCTTCAGATAGATAGCATCAACAATTTTAGAAACCGCTTGATGTGGTGAATTGGTTTTCACCGGGATCCATGGAATTGACATGCCTTTTGGATTAGCCAAATGTCGATGCATGCAATACCTCATTGATCCGTTCAAGGATAGACAATGGCACCGTGAATCCAGATGCGTATGGGTAGGAGTATTCCCGAGGGTTTTCGCTTTAGAGGATTTATGGGTCCATTGGTCGGAGTGGCAAGAACTTCCTCGCCATTTTGACTCGATTGTCAATGATGATGGTTTCGTGAGATTGTGGGAATGAGGGATTCTTCATCGATGTAACTTCATCAAAATTGATGGAAGTGCCTTGAAGTTCGAATCATGGAGAGCTTTTCTTCGCCTATTGAGCTCTCTTCGGTTCGCAAATGGTTCAAGAAGAGTTTTGTGGAACCGCGGGTTCTAAGTTGCTTAAGGGGTTTGTATGGGACGTGGTTGTTGGTTATCACCTTCCATGATGAAAAGTGATGGGATTACGAACAAAGGTCACGAAGAAGGGGATAGACTAAGAGAAAGCTAAAATGAGAAAAATTTACTTGATAGGAATCAAGCAAAGAACCTAAACGAGGTGGACTACTAACTAGCTATTCTATTCCCAGCAGCGCGCCAAAACTTGATAACGCCACACGCGCCGCTCGGGGTCAAGGAAACTTCCTTTCTTCGAGCAAGTTTTATAACACCCAGGCAAAGGAACCTAATCGCTGTAGTGTAGTAATTAGGTAAGCCACGGTATTGATATCGCTCTCTGGGGAATAGGAATGCTAGTAAGGAGTTACTACGCTAAGGTTAAGGTTGAGGAAGATTATTTTTGTATTTTTATATTTTATGAAATGGAAAGGTACGAATCTCGGTATTGGATTTGGGGGTTGGTATTTCACCGATTACTCTACTATTATCTAATTATCTAAACTAAGGTTGTGGGAGTCTATGTCTAATTAATGTGTGCTCGTATGATAGTTTAAAGATGTGTTTACTTAGGTTGTACTACTCCTTAATTATCTCCTATTGATGGTTGAGTTGTCACGCCCTTATTCTTAGTTGCGCTTGTGTGTCTAAAGTTGTAGGGTATGCTTTCTCCCTAACTCTTTGAACTTACCAAAGGGTCTCGCCTACAAACCCACTAGGATGATAAACTCTTACTCTAAGGCACTCTTTGGATGGTTTAGCTTACAACTACTCGTGTAATTATATTCTAAGGTTCACAAAGATGAATCAAGCATTAAGTACACAACGAATGACCTATCGCATTACTAGATCATTAATCAACTAAGATAAGAAACAACCAATCAATATTCAATAATTAAGTTTCATACTTCCTAAGCAAACACACAAATAAATTAGCTTGACATGGAGAACATGCAAGCATACACACAAATAATCAAAGACATAATTGAATTAATGAAGTAAATACTTATCTTGATGTAAGATAGGGTTTAAAACCCTAAAATATCGTACAAGACACCTTAGGTTCGGTTTTAGGTTTTCACCCAAAAGACTCTCTCTAAAACCGAAAATTCGGATTCTATATATAAGATTACATATGCGACGGCGCCACCTTATGTTTCGTGACGCCGCCGTGTCGCCGCCATTGTGGTTTCGCCTTGGCCACGTTAACCTTGCGACGGCGCCACCTTATGTCCGTGACGCCGCCTCTTCGCCTTCGACGTCGTCTCGATTGCATCTAGGCCGTCCGAGTAGCGACGGCCTACTCTTTTACAACCGGACGCCGCCACTTGAAAATACGAGTTTGGGTTCCGAACCGTCACAAAATCTTGACGACGGCCGCATTAGCACCGACGCCGCCTTTCTATTTTCAAAGAATGTGAGTGTCTCGATTTTGACTTTGGCCATTTTCTTCATATATTCGCGCCTTTTCGTCCAAATAAGTGCCATTCCAAAGATTTTGCCTTCAAGAGACCTAAAAGTGAAAAGGAACGATATTAAGCAATAACGGATACAAAAGTGATCAAATAAGGACTAAAACGACCCTCAAAATGGTACCTTTAAAACCTTATCGATAAACCAAACAACCTTAGAACTAAGGTACCACTCTCAAATCACATCTCAAAATCAGTAACTAAGAGTTCTTACTAGCACCATCACTATGACTAAGGCTCCTAGTGCTAACTCATCCACTCAAGAACCACCCAAGAAACTTGCTAGAATCATGCATGAAGTTTCCTCAACCAAATCACCTTCGGGTAAGTCCACCAAAACTAGGATCTCTCCCACACTAAGAAAACCAATCAAACTAATTAACAAGAAGAGTGCTTCCACTAGGATTTCATCACATAATTCTACTATACCTTCCACAACTCAACCTACTTCATTAGTACCTAGAGCCACCTCACAATCATTTGAAGATCCTCAACCCACTTCACTTGAACCTCCACTTCAAGAAACTCAAAACCATGACAAAGAGTGCGATCATTGCAAACATGTTGAAAGATTGAAACATGAACTAGATGTATTAATACATGAACTACAAGCTCAAACTGAGAATGTTTAGGATAACTCATCTCATCATTTATTTTTAGTTGAACCTCAAATTTGGGTAACTCTTTAGCATTAGTAGCACTTGTTTGGCTAGTTCATTCTCTTAGTCTTTAGAGATTTGGTTGTGTATCTCTTGTTTTATTGAATGAATACTTATATGCTATGATTATTATGTGTGTTGTGCTTGTTATATTGTACATATATCTCATTCCCTCAAATAGCACTCCTTGACATTTCTTCACTGCTGAAGAAACTGTAACATATAGCCGGATCCCTTCCAGATAACTAGACGGATCCCTCCTTGAAGGGAACCGTGGGATCCGTGGTACAGAAGCACAATTTTATGCTAACTTGAGTCTCTTTTGCAGGAAATTATGCACTATACTCTTGTTTTTCTAACCTTTGTTTTGTAGTTATTCAAAATACAAATGAAGATATTGACACCATAAAACTAGGGGGAGCTTTGTGTCAAACGACATTGCAAAATCATTTGCAAACTTAATCCAATTTTGGGTTACACTTCTAGACACCCCATTGCAATATTGCAATATTCAAGGGGAGCATGTTCTCGCCACTTAGACGAACCATTTGCAAACTTAATTGCAAACACAATTAGTTTATTTTACGTTATGTCCTTGACGCCTTTCAAAGGGATGGACTCGTCAAGGGGAGTTAAGACAGTACCATTCCGTCACTTGCTCTCTTTACATTTTACATTTTTTTCTTATAAAAATTGTGTTAGTTTCTTTTAACACTTTTGTTTCTACAAAAGGGGAGAAGAAAGTAAAACTACAAATTCAAACTTTTACTAATTTTAGATTTTTCCTTAAAATAATTTTATGTTTTGTCATCAACAAAAAGGGGGAGATTGTTAATACAAATAAGCCGTGAAAACGTTTATTTATATTTTATGATCTTCTAATATTTTGTCGATAACAAATATAAAATCATTTTAACGAAACTAATAGAGTACGTAAATAGTTTGAGTTAATAGTTTTCTAACACAATTACGCTTTCACATAAAACACTAAAACAAGTATAAGTGATTTTATGATTTAGATATATATGTACAACAACTAGTGTTTACATATTGGGTTAAACATATACTTAAACTAAGTATACTAAAATGGGTAAAAACTAAGTGTATGCTAAATTGGGTAAATACAAGTATATACTAAATGGGTAAATACTAGCAAATGGTTTTGACCCATAACCCATGGTTTTATATATACCACTTAACCAAGTTCATTGTATCCTTAAGATACATTGTATCTAGAAAGAAATCCATGGATCAACCCATAACCCATGACCCATGACCCTTAACCAAAAATACCCATGGGCAAAGAGGATGACCACGGATCCCTAGCTTTGTGCTAGCCGGATCCCTTGTGGTAGGGATCCGTGGGATCCGGGAAATGAAGAGAATTTCCTCTATAAATGAGAGCCATTTATTCCTCTAGGTGTGCTTTTTACATATACTTCCCAAAGCATTCTAACCTCTAACCTCGGATCTAAGTGATCTATGTAGTTTGTCTTTTGTTTTTGTGTGATCTACTAGGTTCCTCCTAAAGGAAAGATCACCGCCTCTTGAAGACGTGCAAGCTCAAAGTCCATGAGTTGCCATGCTTCGTCATCATCAAGACTACTAAGGTTATCTTGTTGATAGTTCTTCCTTTCTCCATAGATGTTGAGTTGAAGGCATTAGTGAAGAATGCCGAAAGTGTCAAGATGAAAGCATTAGTGAAAGGTGCTCATCATCCATGTCAAAGCATTAGTGAATGATGCTAAAGGGGTCAAGACGAAGGCATTAGTGAAGGGCGCCAAGCGTTGTGTCAAAGGCATTAGTGAAGGATGCTAAAGAATCAAATCAAGTAGCATTTGAGAAGAATGCCTAGGTCGTATAATCGATGAGGTGCATCGTTATACATATATGTATTTGTTTATATACAAGGATGGTGATATCCTTGATGGTGTTGTAACAAGGAGTAGATCTCCTTGAGATTAGGTGTTATTGTGTCGTGAAGGTGTAGTTCACCTAAGGTGTGAAAGAACTAGGTTCTTAGCCTATTACCTAATAAAGGGTGGCGACGTTGTGAAGGATTAGTTCTCCTAAGGTGTGAAAGAACTCGGTGGTTAGCCTAGCACCGTATAAAGGGTAGGCGACGTTGTGTTAGGTGTGGTTCGCCTTGGTGTGAAAGAACTCGGTATTTAGCTTTGTACCGAAAAAGGTTGCGACGTTGTGAAGGCTTATCCGCCATAAGGAGTTGGTGTAGTGTTTACAAACTCTCGAGTAGGTGACTCGGGAGTGGAGTAGGGCAAGGAAGGTGTCCTTGTAGCCGAACCACTATAAATACTTGTGTCGTGGTGATGTGCTTCTTACTCTTTATCTTTCATTACACGCTTATATATCTATCTATCAACGTCCAACATAAACAATCAAATAGATTGACATAAGTCGATCTAAATATTTAAAAGGAAGTTTTTAAATTGGTAAAACTATTCAACCCCCTTCTAGTTTTCCACAAATACCATTAGACTAACACTCACCTTATCCAAATATATCTAACTAGCCAAGTATTTAGCATTTAACTATGCTTTCTATGTCAAGGTTCCTATGCCATAACCCAAACACATATTATGATAAAATATATAAAAATCATGTTATAACCAAGCTTAGTTACCTTAGCTCGAAAGCTAAGTTACCAAGAAGCCGATATCAACATCATCACTTGATTCCTAATCAATAATCATCATCAACACCTATTATTACATTAATGCAATACTAATAAAAAAAGGTTTGCACAATCCATGAACATACTCATCTTCATTTCTAATTATCAATGTTGCAAAAATCGTGAATCGTTAGTCGGGCGGTCGACCACCCTGCAGCGAGTAATCGGTCAAGGCGGGGTTAATCGGTGATTAATCAGATTGGCATTTCTGCAAGTTTTGGGTATTTCTAGAGACCAAACTAAAGATCTTAACTGATTCCAAGCCTACTATGTTTCCAAACCTAAATAAAATGCTCCAATTCTGATTATAAGGCCCATTGTGCGTTATAAGTGAAATAAACGATCCCCATTGTGCGTCATAAGTGAAATTATTATTTTTAAAAAGTTGACCGATTCGGACGATTTTTGACCGATTAGGCCGATTTTTGACCGATTCGGCCAATTTTGACCGATTTATGGCCGATTTTTTTACCTGACCGATTTTTTGACCGATTTTCAAAATTCTACAAGGTGTATGGCCGATTACCGATTAATCGGCCGATTTTTGCAACACTGCTAATTATCATATAATCATATTTTGTTCATTTTGGAAAACCCCTAAATTTACTCAAATTAATCATAAACTATTAAAACGACATAACCATAATTACTTTAGCTTAAAAATCTTTTTACCTAAAACCCCCAAATTTACTTATGAACCCTAATTCTTAAATTTTTCAAAGATGAGTGATCACTTACTTGATGGGATGATTGTTATGGGTTTATTTCTTGCACTAAGACCTTAATCTTCACCCAATTGATCTCTATGAAAAATCTTGTTTCCTTCCTCCTTTTGTTCTTCACATCCCAACACACACAAAACATAACTAGAAGTGTGTGGAAGTCAATGGAATAAAACATATTGACTAAATAAAAGATGGCCCAACTTTGGTCATTTGACACCTTTGGTCCCTTTAGTCCCATTTCCTTATAGTTAAGTAATATAATACTTTTCATAAACATTTAACTTAGATTTTACTTATCACTTAAACATCTTGAGTAACCAATCAAATCAAGTCTTTCTACATATAAAAGTCATGATCAAACTATCACAATGACATTATAATAATATAATACTAAAATTGATTTTGGGGTGTAACACTTTGTATGTTCCTTCACTAATATATTTCTTCACTTATCTATACAGATTAAGCTACAACAACCAATTCAATAAACAAAAAAACATAATTAAAATGAAAGTAACGATTAGATCAACATAAATAAAAAAAGAAGAAGCAACAATGACTAGACCAAAACAAGTATCACAAATTCCATATCATTCATCATCTACCCTTTAACGTACGTAACCATCATCACTAAAACCAGATCTGTAAAAAAGTAAAAATCCTTCATTCATCCACATCCTCATCTTGACCAGACAACACATGTCCATTAACAAAAGATATCGTCATAGAAATAAGAAAAAACCATTATGTATCAGTAACTTCTTCATCAACAGTTTCATTTTCTTGACTCTAAGAACCCGAAATCAACGAATTCGTCTCTCTCAACGCTTTCTTCCTATGCTCTTGCTCCACTAAAGAAGTAATAGATTGTATAGTTTTCGGTTTATTAACCTCTTCTTTGTAATACCCGTCACCCGATCCTAATATAGACAGGGTCGTTGCCGCCACCCTTTCTGGACGTCATTGTCGTCGAATCCCCGGAGCTGGTTTGCTAGATTGTTGCAGGTGTGTGTGCGTGTGTGTGAAGATTACTCCATCTATTGTTGTTGAGTTTATAGAACTATGGAAACATAATTATTTATTTATTTACTTTGGTGGAATGAATTTATAGAATTATGAAAATAAAGGGGATAAAATAGAAAAGAAAGATCCACACAGTCAGTACAAATAAGCATAAAAATAAATAAAAATGTTAAATACGCAATTTTTACAGGTTTAACCAGTAATCGGTTGCCAAATTTATGATAAATAACACCTTTTTAACTTTTGTATACAAGAATGGTAAAAAAACAGTTGGTTTACTAACTCAGTAAATTTGTGAAAGTATGTTTCCATTTAGTGGACTCAACCTTAATTTAAATCCAAGCTTATTCTCTCACAAAACACACCATTGTACAATTATAACTTTAGACTTTGTGGTCATGTTCTTAAGTTTTTCTTCACCAGCGAAAGGAAACAAACTAACAAAATATTAACTTTATCAGAATATGTAATTCTTTTTTGAGTAAGAAATGGAAGATTTATAAGGTTTTGTTTTGTACAACTTTCCTCCCATCTTATGGGAGGAAAGGATAGTATCACATTTCTTGAAAAAACAAAAATATCATTTGTTTTAAAAGCTGACACTGAAATTTACTTATAATTTAATGTCGTAGTTGTAATATTGTTGATTTTTATTCCCTTTTCATTTAACTCAAGAGCTTGAAACTATTATGATCTTTACAATTCTTTTTATTATGTGGTATAATCGCTTGAGTAAATATCTTTTTAAAGAAGGGTATAAAAGTAATCAAATAAGTCTGTGTGTTCTTATCAAAAGATCAAAGGCAGGTTTTACAATCATTGCAGTATATGCTGATAATTTAAATATCATTGGAAATCTTGATCGATGACGGTGTATCATCCACAAAGACAACTATCTATCTATCTATATATCCACATATTGCACAAGCTATGAAACAATAATAAATAATCAAAATAAAACCCACTAATAAGAACAAACTTGTTTAGATATTTTGCTTCAATTTAAAATCCATCAAAAAACCCATTTACAAAACCCCCAAAAGAATATTGAATCAAAACCCAAAAAATATGATCCACATCATCAAAAAAATAAAAATAAAACACCCCAACACAAAAATGAGACATCTAATTTTTTACCCACCAATAAATATAACAATATCAACCAAAGAGAAAATCATCTCGCCATATCATTAACATCATCATAAAAAATAAATCATCCAAGTCAACCATAATTATATTTCATTAAAGTGACGATATCAAAATCAACTAAATCAACCAACTAAAAATGAAACAAATAAAGAAAGATAACCAACTCACAAATATGCGATGACGTCACAAAACAATTCCCTGACTTCTTTACCCACTTTCCGATTTCTTCTGGTCGCGTTGATTTCAACCATTCTTCTTCTCCCCCACCCTTTTTTGGATTCCTGTCTGGTTCTTGATTTTTAGGTTTCGTTTCGGGGCCCGCCCTGTGTTGGGCAATATCACTGAAGAGAATAGGTTCTCTTCAGGACAACATTTGTTTTAGTAACATCTTCCATTTTTCTTGTTTGGATGATATAGATGAAAAATGATGTTAGGTGAGAGATTATGGTATTTATAAGGAGCTCAAGGTTGGTCATACTTTTAACATATGTCAATTTCAGCCCTGACGTTTCTATTTAAAATTTAATCCATTTTATTAAGCGTGTTCAAAGTATCTGAAATTGAAAACCATGATAACCATTTTTAGGTTAATAATTTTGTTTGTTATAAATTCATTTCTGCTTAATCAAAGGAACCAATAAGAGCATACATTGTCGTGTATTGGGTAACCTACGCCAACGGCTATGGTTTGCGCAGGGTGCGCTGTGGCTTACACTATAGCTTGCTTTTATAGTGTGTTTTTGATGATGGGTTTTTTTGGGTCCAAAGATGGTGGTTTAGCTTGTGTTATGAGGGAATATGTTTTTTAATGTGTGAATAACGAAGTTGTGTTAAAAGGGAAAAAAAGCTAAAGTGACAAAAAAAAAATATAACTTGAAGCATGACACCAGATGAAACGCCCAACTTTTTAACCGTAGAGACCTAGACGTCTCTACACCATAGAATGAAAGACCTTGGTATGACTAAATTTTGTCTCAATTTAAAATTGAGCATTTTTCAAATAGAATATTTGTCCATCAATCAAACTATACGAAAAAATATTGAAACGACTTAATATGGATAACGCTCATCCACTAAGGTCACCAATGGTCGGTTTCCTATGTGCTTATTGTTTTTTATTCGTTTTGCCCATTGAGATAGAACATTACTTAAATGGACGTAATCTAAACAAATAGCTAAAATTGCCACCTATTTAAATTACTATATAAATTTAATTCAAATGTATTCTCTCACCAAACACACTATCGTACAATTACAACTTTAAACTTTGTGGTCATGTTCTTTAGTTTTCTTCTCGAGAACCAACAAAATATTATTTTATAAAAATATGTAATTCTTTTATGGGTAAGAAAAGGAAAATTATAAGGTTTTGTTTGTACAACTTTCCTCCTATCTATTGAGAGTAAAGGATAGTGAGATTTACATATCTTGTAAATACAAAAATATATTTTGTTTTAAAAGTTAAAACTAAAAATTAAGATAATGTCATAGTTGTAAAAATTGTTAATACTTGTTCCCTTTTCATTTAACTCGAGAGCTTGAAAACAATTATGATTTGTACAATTCTTTCTATTATCAATTTAAGAACACAAAAAAATAGAATGATTTTTTTTATTCATTTTATTTTATTTAAAAACCCGAAACACAACATATGAGATACAAATGACGAAAATCACATATTTGTACACATATTTTCTCATTGAAAAATACTTCGAAAAATTATATTATGCTATATTATACTTTAAAACATTCCACAATAATGCACGCAAGTTAACCTGAAATAGTTTCCTGTCTAATTCTATCTTTAGAATTTTATATTTATACAGGAGGTTTAATTCTTCTATCTTGCAATTTTTTATGTTATATCACAAATACTATTTTTTTCCTTTCAAACTATCATATTAAAAAAATCAAATTAGACATTGATTTTAAAATCTTATACTCAAGTGTGAACAAATTTGAACTAACCAAACCAACTATCCACTTAAGAGGCTATATCTTGTTTGAGAGTTCCTATGTGCTTATTGATTTTTATTCGTTTTGCCCATTGATATAAAACATTACTTAAATGGACGCAATCTAAACAAATAGCTAAAATTATCACATATTTAAATTACTATATAAATTTAATCCAAACTTATTCTCTCACCAAACACATATTATACAATTACAACTTTAAACTTTGTGGTCATGTTCTAAACTTTTTCTTCTTGAGAACCAACAAAATATTATTTTATCATAATATGTAATTCTTTTATGGGTAAGAAATGGAAGATTATAAGGTTTTGTTTATACAACTTTCCTCCTATCTATTTGGAGGAAAGGATAGTGAGATTTACATATCATGCAAATACAAAAATATCTTTTGTTTTAAAAGTTAAAACTGAAAATTACTTATAAGATATTGCCATAGTTGTAAAATTGTTGATTCTTATTCCCTTTTCATTTTAACTCAAGAGCTTGAAAACTATTATGATTTGTACAATTCTTTTTATTATCAATTGAAGAACAAAAAAATATAATAACTCTTTTTTTATTCATTTTATTTTATTTAGAAACATGAAACACAACATATGAGATACAAATGACGAAAATCACATATTTGTACACATATTTCCTCATTGAAAAATACCTCGAAAAGTTATATTATATTATATTATACTTTAAAACATTCCACAATAATGCACGCTAGTTAACCTGCCATAGTTTCTCGTCTAATTCTATCTTTAAAATATTAAATTTATACAGGATGTTTAATTCTTTTATCATGCAATTTCTATGTTATATCAAGAATACCCTACTCTTTTTTTTTCTTTCAAATTATCATATTAAAAAAAATCAAATTAGACATGACTATCTAATTTGATTTTAAAATATTGGACTTTGATAAGTGTGAACAAACTTGAACTAACCAAACCAACTATCCACTTGAGAGGTTATATCTTGTTTGAGATTTCATTTAACAGATATACACTGCCCATGATTAGTCAATCAAAATACCATACACCATGATTAAAAATGTTGGTGTTATTAGATATTGAATACCATGTTTAGTTGATTAAAATACTAGACACCATGATTAAAACGAGTAAACAAATGAGATTTCTCGTTTTCTTGTTATCTGGTAAGGCGAGTTTTTGAGTTTAATGTATGCGACCAACCGAAATATACATGCACAATTTAACTTTCTGTAACCCTTTCCAACTGTATAATTAGCGAAGTTTAAACGTAATATTTCTTAGAAAAAATGACAAAACTAACCAATTTTATAAACATATTTCACTAAAAATACCCAATATTTATTCAAAAAGCTAAACTACCCATGAAACTAGCAAACTAGCAAAAGCTTGCGGGTTTAAAATTATTTTGAAAGACCTTGCGAATTTTTAAAAAAAATCATAAGATCTTGCTAGTTTTTAGAAAACTAGATTGATCTTGATAGTTTTAACGTTGTGATTTTTTTAGCAAAACTTTGCTAGTTTCACGAGTAGTTTGACTTTTTGATAAAAGTTGAATATTTATGAAATTAGTTGTTGTTATTTTTTTTATTATTATTTTTTTTTAATGAATGTATGATTAAAAACTATAATAATAATAGAAAATATATTGAAATGTAAAAACCAATAATAAAAAAGTATAGTTTTGCTAACGTACGCACTAATCCACCTTACATCCACCGACAATGACCACCACCACCTGATAGAAACCCATTAAAACAAAACTCCGACCACCATCACTAACATGCGCCACACCCTTACCACCACCACCATGACACCCAAACCCTCACCATCATCAAACACCTGCACACAACACCATCACACACCATCAGCCACTCTAGACATCTTAATCCTCATCCTAGTCCTCTTCTCCGGCACCTTCTTACTCACCTCCTACTTCTCCTACATCTTCCACACCGTCTCCCTACTCCTCCCCAAGAATTTCTCAATTTCTCGCGATATTTTCAATTTCTCGTCTTTTCATTTTCTCGCGGTTTTAGGATTGCTTTTGCTTTTGGTATCTGGGTTTGAAATATTTTGTGGTAAAAGTAAGAGGAAGTGTGGTAAAAAGGGTTGCAAGGGGTTGAAAAAGGCGTTGGAATTTGATTTGCAGTTGCAGAGTGAGGAGATGTTGCGCGGGGGTGGGAAGGGGGTGAGGGAAGTGGAGGAGTTGCCGTGGAAAGGTGGGAGTGAAGGGAATGGGGATTACGAGTGCTTGAGAAGTGAGTTGAGGAAAATGGCGCCGGTTAATGGCCGGGCGGTTTTGTTGTTTAGGTTGAAATGTGGGTGTGCGGTTGCGAAATTGGAAGGGTGGGGGCCCAAGCGTGGGAGGAGGAATAAGAAGTGAGTGTTTTGTTTTGATTTGATTTTTTTTGTGAATATTTGGTATGTTTGTTGATTGTTGTTGCATTGATGATATGATTGCGATTTGCTGACGTAAGTACTATTTTGATGTTGATATATATGTATGATGGCTAATTAAGGGTTCTTGTCTTAGGTGGCGTTTGTATTAGCTTATTTGGTTAGCGTATTAGCTTACTAACGAAAATTAATCCCATTGTAACTTGCAAGTGTTAAGACAATCTTATGAGGTTAGGCATATGAGCTTATTTAGGGGAGGTGATAAGCTCCTTTTTGTGGCTTATGAGTTTAGATAGGCTTATAAGCTCTCACTTTCTTTTCATAAGCTAATCTTCAAGCTGTTTATTCCTCATAAGCTAAAAGCTGTTTATTGAAAATAAGCTTAAGCCTACAAAATAAGCCTAGACAAACACCTCATTATTCGTTTGTGAATCTTTAGCATGAGATGAGAATAACTTTTTGGTTTATCGATTGTGGCATTGTGCTGCATTGATGATAGGATTTATTAGTTAATGAAAGACAGATGCTTTAGTTAATTGAAGTTGGGTTGCTGGTTTTAGATCACATGTTTTAGATGGAATGTATGATTGTTTGCAGATTTTATTTTGATGTGGATATGTATTATGACGCTTAATTATGGGTTCTTGTTTTAGTTTTTGTGAATCTTTAGGATGGGTTTAACTTATTGATATATTGATTATGTTGCATTGATAATAGGATTACCCTTAGTTGATGAAACATAATGTTTTGATGTGGATATTTATGATGGTTAGTTATGGTATTATGGATTATCGTTTTAGCTGTTTCTGAATCTATGGTATGTGAATAACTTGTTGGTTTATAGTTTGTGTTCCATTGATGATTAGGTTTGACATTAGTTAATGAACGGTACCGAGGTAGAAGCTTTAGCTAATTGAATTTAAGTTACTGGTTTTGAGATTTTGGTTGTCTTAGATTAAGCGTTTGTAGAATTAGGTATTGGTTTTTGATTTGGTGTATGATGGAAATGTTGGGATTCAGTATTTTTTTTTCTTGCTGTATTAGTGATAGGATATGATTTGTACGAATGAAGTTGGGAAAAAAGGGTGTAGGGTTGAAAATGGCGTCGGAGTTCGGTTTGCAGTTGCAAAGTCAGGATATGCTAAAAGGAGGTGGGAAAGAGGTGAGGGAGGTCGAGGAGTTTCCGTGGAAAGGTGGGAGTGTCACAATATTAAACTTCAAAACAAAGTTATTGAAATATTATTACCCGTTATACTATCTGCCCAAACCCCGTGCGTGCACGGGTTCTAAAACTAGTATAAATACAAACCAATAAAAAAAGTATACTTTTGCTAACGCACACACTAATCCACCTTACATCCACCGACAATGACCACAACCTGAAACCATAACAAAAACCTCTGACCACCATGACACCCAAACCATCATCAAATAGAAACACCTGCACACAACACCATCACACACCATCAGCCACACTAGACATCTTAATCCTCATCTTAGTCCTCTTCTCTGGCACCTTCTTACTCATCTCCTACTTCTCCTACATCTTCCACACCGTTTCCTTACTCCTCCCCAAGAATTTCTCAATTTCTCGCGATATTTTCAGTTTCTTGTCTCTTCATTTTCTCCCGGTTTTAGGATTGGTTTTGGTATTTGGGTTTGAAATATTTTGTGGTAAAAGTAAGAGGAAGTGTGGTAAAAGGGGTTGTAAAGGGATGAAAAAGGCGTTAGAATTTGATTTGCAGTTGCAGAGTGAGGAGATGTTGCGCGGGGGAGGGAAGGTGGTGAGGGAAGCGGAGGAGTTGCCGTGGAAAGGTGGGAGTGAAGGGAATAGGGATTATGAATGTTTGAGAAGTGAGTTGAGGAAAATGGCACCGGTTAATGGTAGGGCGGTTTTGTTGTTTAGGTTGAAGTGTGGGTGTGCCGTTGCGAAGCTCGAAGGGTGGGGGCCGAAGCGTGGGAGGAGGAATAAGAAGTGAGTTTTGTTTTACTGGCTGTGTGTGTATCTTTAGTATGTTTATTGACTGTCTTGCATTGATTGATAGATACTATTTTAATGTGGATATGTGTGTGTGTGTGTGATGTTTTTTCTAGCTTATTTTGTGAGCGTATTAGCTTATTAAATTCCCGTTGTAAGTATTTGGATAAGCTTATAAGCTTAGGCATATGAGCTTATTTAGGGGAGGTGATAAAGCTCCTCTTTTTGTGGCTTTGAGACCAAAAAATGTATGATAATTAGGATTGACATTAGTGGATGAAAGGTAGAAGCTTTGGCTAATTAAATTTAGGTTGTCGGTTTTGATATGTTTGGTTGTTTTAGATGACTTGTTCATCAATGGAGATACTGGTTTCTGATTAAGGATATTAAGGGTATGATGAAAACTTATGGATGGGTGTGAATTTATTGTTAGAAACATGGTTATAGTTTCCAGGCTTGTTGACGTAGTAGTTTATAAATGAAGTTTTACGAATGATCTTGGGTGATTGATGAGAAGAACTCCTGCTTTCTTTACTGATAAGTATAATTTAATGAAACTCAAATTGAACAAACTTGTTTTTTAAGACGTGAATGGTGATGTTTGGTGGTCTAAGTAACAACTCTGTCGTTGATGATGATAATTTATAAGGGAATTTGTTTGTGAGGTCTTGAGCATTTTCTGTAAAGCAACGCAAGTAGACCGCATATAGCACAAATGTGCAACATTTGTCTGGTTGAACTCGGAGGATGAACATTTTTTGGTCTCTTATTTGGAGGATTGAGGCAGAAGGATTGCTAGAATATCGAGGGTAGAAGAAATAGAGATCTGTAGTGAAATGATTGCAGTACAATTCTGTGAGTGGATGCATGTATCAGTATATATCAGTTTAATGACTTACCATGAAAGTAGCAACACTGAAGGTAAATATTTATTACACTGGCATAGTTCAGGAGATTATCAAATAACATCCAGACCTTGTGAATCTGACTAGTTTCCAAGTGTAGCATTATGTTTTCCCATTTACTCGCATTTTTAGTTGGAGTTTGCGTGACAGAATGTATAATTTAGACAAGATATTACTGCAGTATCTTTACTTAGTTGTATCTTGTATACAGCGCTAGCAACTATCATCATCTTCATCACCATTAATATCAGGAGGCACTGTATATATTTTCCGTAAAACCTGAAGATTTTCATTTACACCCAAAGCACAAGTTTTTAGTGCACAATGTACACTGCTCTTAAAGCGTATTGTGGGTTTAAAGTTTTAGCCTATCAATTTTAGTCATGGTGTGTTGTTTATAAACAAATATATGTTTCTGTTAAGTTAAGGTGCTAGTTCTTTAGTATATGGTATGATAAAAATATCAGAAGAAGTATTTGCTGATCAAATAAATCTTTACTTACCAAACACTGCGTTTGCATTGACTTTGACTGTTGCAATGCCATGATGAGGCTGTCTGAACTCTAAAGTAAGTTGGCAAAGGGGTTCTAGCTATTTATACTCAATTCTTTGATATTTGCTGTTGCTTTGTCAGCTGTTTTTTGATAGCCGATCATCTGTATCCTGCTAACTTCACTAAACATCTCATTTTAAATTTATGTCGTTTACTCTCTACTTGCATATTTTAAAACAGTTCACGCATCTGAGACTTACGCGTTTGAGAGTACTGAGAATTAGTGTCTTTGCATGTTGTAGGCTTGTGGCAAGATGGCACACTCTATTCCCTTGATTCCTATTAAGTTGCCCAATTATTTACTTAAGAACTAAGTATATGAAGTTATTCATTGGAAAGTTAGTGATAAAGACCTTGAAAGTGGATATTTAGGGTCAGGGTTAGACTAAAGCTTAACTTGAAGGAGCTTCTCTTGTCCAAGGTCATAAGCTTCTCTTGTCTGAGGACATGACCTCTGATAAGAACACTTGGAGAAATAGGATTAGGGTGGATCAGTACAGAGTAGGTTTTCCTCGTTGCATAGTAGTTTTGTGTACATACTTGATCGCCCCCCTAGGTATAGAGGTGCGTTGCTTTATATATTCATGTGTTTCGCAGAACCCCCCGTACATAGGACTTATTTATGCGCGTAGGCCCATTTACCCTTTATATGATGCCTCTTCCATGCTTTTCGGCTTCTACAGCTTATATATGTTTGTATGGCCTTATTTCTTATATGTATGTTTGGCTTTATTCCTTATATGCTTGTATGTTTTATACTTCTATGCTATTTTGCTTTTAATGTCTCTTATCTACTTTGGCTTTATTATTGTTACATGTGGCCCCTTTTGTAATTAAGACTCTCTATGCACATAGATCCATATTTCGTTATATGCTTGCATGCTATTATGATTTTATGTCTTATTTATGTTATGTTGCTAGTCCTGTATGACGCACGGCCGCACGTAAATTTACATATACACCGTTACACACAAGCACACACTCTTGCCGGAGGTCTTTCTGTAAAGTCCCTTTACCCTCGGGTAGGTGTGACTGTCTACATCATACCTCCCCATACCCCGCTCCGTGGGATTGGGTATGTTGTTATGCATGTTGTTAAGATTCTTCTTTTTGTGTGTGGAAAAAACATTTTTATTTAAAAATCCAGTTTATTATGTTGGAGGGGTTTGGCTTGGGCCTGCACGAGGTTAACCATTTTAGAATTGGCTATCCACACACAAATCACTTAGGCAACCTTCAATTTATTATCAAGTGGAACATAGCAGACACGTGTCATATTTCAGCAATCTTGATTGTTGACTCTCCTCTACCTCTTCAAGTCTTGTTTAAACATGATAAAGCATGGGCCCTACTAGATTACCGGTAGCAATTTGTACACTTGAATTTGGCCAGCCCTTATTTTCTTAGGTTATTGTTGGCTGATCGGCTACCATGAACATGGGTGGCTTATGAGCTATGGGGGCTTCCATAATTCATGGCTTTTAGCGAGTCCATATTTTGCGTGGCTTGGGAATTAGTTTTGATTGTTGAAGTAAAATTGGTTTATCTTGTGTTCTTGATAGATTTTTGGTAATATAAGGCTTAACATAACCCGAGGAGAATGGCACAGAACCAAGCTAGAAGTAGCGATTCTGATCCACGCATAGGCTATCAATTTAAAATAGCTTATGCTTTGGCTCTTCGGGTCAAATATAAAACTCACCTAGAATGTTTTTGGGTCAAACTGGTTGAAATCATCCAAAGTGTATGCACAATGCATAAAACCTCCTAAATCATTTCATTTAAATTTTTGATTACTGTTTATTAGTATATATAGTTCTTTAATCGTATCTGAAACATTAATTGTTTATTAATTTCAAAATGAATAGTCAAAATGTGTTTTCGGACTGGACCAACCTGTCCTGTTTTGGTATGTACTGAAATAACCCATTCTGCTATTCTGACATAAACCTGTTTTGACTAGTTACCCAACCTGTCATTTTACCACCTTTAAACCAAGCTCAGTGCAAGATGATCCTGGGAGATGGTTAAAGAATCAATCTCGGTGAAGAACATTGAAGTAAACTTGGTTCCCATTATCTCGTATCCTTGATGAAAATTTGTAATGTATGAAATTTGAAATAATCCTTGGGAAATGGTTAAAGAACCTAGCTAGAAGTAGCTATTTCGATCCATGTAAAGGTTCCATGGGATATAGGTTATACTCTGGCGCTAACGGGTCAAATTAAAAATCAGCTAGAATGGTAACAGGTCAAACAGGATCAAAATCATCCAATTCCAAAGTGTATGCACATTGCACAATGCTTACAATCATTACAACCTCCTAAATCATTCTATTTCAAAATGTATATTCTTGTGTATTAGCATGTTTAGTTTTTTAATCATTTTTAAAACATTAAGAAGACAAAATGTGTTTGCGGACTGGACCAACCTGACCTGTTTTTAACATGTATTAGAATAACCCATTCTGACATGAACCTGTTTTGACAAGTTACCCAACCTGCCATTTACCACTAGTGAACCAAGTAAGATAAATCAAGAAGGTGTTAACTCATAGTGATAGTAGCATGTTCTGGTTATGCTTGGCACTTTTTATTTTAATCCTTTTAAACTAGTTGGCTTCGTTGTACATATTAAGGAGTTACATATGGGCTTTAGTTCAGTTGAATGGAGTAATATACTTATCTAATGTAACATGTTACTGATACTTCATTAAGTTCTCTTATCGTCAACCAAAAACCGGATATTGCAATCCTAAACTTCATTAAGTGGGCTGTGTGTTTGGGGAGGGAAGGAAAAGGAAGACTTATTTGACCATCAAATCAGTTATATCTCCAAAAATGTAGGTTGGCAATAAGAACCTGACACTGTTCGTAGCACGTGTAATAATTTACTGAATGAAAAAGTGCTGAATGATTGACATGATATAATGAATCATAGGCTTTGTTTGGAATAGATTTGGGATTATAACTTCTTTTACTAGTGCTCAGAATGAACTTCATTGCTGACTGTTGGATGTATGCTTTGATTCTGAAAACATGATCATCTAGACTATAGGTAAGCTAAACGGATCGTGTGTTTTGGCGTACATGCTTTGGAAAAATTTGCTTACTATCCCTTTTGCGTTCATGATTCTTATGTTGTTTTTAATAGACTTCCATTTTAATCGCCTTTTTATATACCCGCACATAGTAACATATGCATTTCCATATCTTGCAGGAGTTTGAGCCTGAATGGAGGAAATTACAGCTGATACTGGGAATGCAATTGGCGTTGGTTTCGTCTGTGTTTCTTGTTTGTTTATTATAATTACCCTTCAGAAATTTAGTTGCTTCTTGTTTCTGGACGACTTATAACTCTTCCTTAGAAAACTTTTAAACTTGTAGACAGAAAAAAAAGACCTTTCATTGTAAACCATGTTTGGTTGGTATATGAACTCTTTCTGTAGGGTAATACCCAATTTAATTATCAATAAAACATGAAAACGTTATAGCTAAAAATCACCTACAACTCCTTATCTCGAAAATATGCTAATATTCGCCATTATTTTTAATAAAGTTTCGATCTTGGTATCTGTGGTTGGTTCATGTCCACGAAATATATTGTCGCTCAAATATGTTTCTGTTACACTCAGTTAGGTTTTTTTGGTCAAACGAAAGACATATTTGTATAATGTGTTTCAACTTTCAAACATTCTATACGCATTTTTTGGCAAGTTAATTGGTTAAAGATGATTCCAAGGCTAATTCATTTGGAATAGTAGAAACCAAACCATTCAGTTGTCGATTTCTAGAAATGGTACCGAGTCTTTAAACTACTTGAGAACCTGATCAAATCCATCAGAAAACATAAATAGTTTTAGTAATTGTAACAACAATGACATAGCATACCAGAAGAAGCTTTGATGTCCCTCACAAGTTATTTATTATGAATCACATTTAGAACAACACACTTTTGCTATGGTAATAACAACTAAATGCAAAATTAAGTGGCTGATCCTCATTAGTTTATAAGTAAAATATGTTGTACATATGCTAAACTTAAATATGTTGAGCTAGTATGTCAAACTGATTTTTAGGTGTACAATATACCAATAAGCTCAAGAATTGATATCTGAATACTTGCTTTAATATATGAACACATCTTACTATGGTCACATTAATAATAACTAATGTACTTCTAGCAATTTACAAAACCTTCGGATAAAAACCGAAAAACCAAATCAATATGTTCAAAAAAAAAAAAAAAACTCTAGTAAGACCAGAACACTACAAATCAGTTTGACACACGAGTTCAACTGCTGCGCCCATTGTACCAAGACCACCTGCTTCTAACAGCATGACCGCAAGCTCTTCCTCGTTCCATTGCCTTAAACCATGACTCAACCTCTTCAAAATCTCGATATCAACTTCTCCAACCCAATTTGGCATACACCCAAGCATCAAATTCACAAAGGCCGTCACGTAAGAATGCCAAGTCACCGAGTCACACCCAAGAGTTATCTTCCCATTCAAAGCACTTGCTAAAAACTCCATGTGGGACCCAAGAAACTTAGACCGCCACTTAGATACTGACGACGATGAGTCCACGCCCCATGAAAATGCACCACAAAGCACCGTAAAATACCCCAAAGCATATCCTGACAGCATTGAAACCGCTCCAGTTGGGATGTTTTCATTACTATCCATTTTGTGAGTAGATATAAACCAAGAAGGCAGCGTCTCGTTTATTAAAGATTGAACTAGCCCTTGACCTCCTGATATCCATAATATCGAAGCAGCTAGTTGAGCAGCTAGTTTGACTTTGGTCAAACTAGTCGCAAGTGAAGCTTCTTTTCCTTTAAGGGATTTCCCATTACACGCAATGTCTTTCACACATTGCATTAGTATAGAAAGAATATCGTCTCTGAGGAACATAATATCCCGAATAGAGCGGTACATTCTTAGATATAGAAATCCGGGTGCCACTGGGTTTATTTCCCCGTAATGGTTAGACCCGAACCCATGTCCAAGAAGTGCACCGACCCCACCATGGGTTGAAACGAGTGAATTGTTTAAGCCTAGTGTGGCGGTAAAGCAGCTTTTAAGAAGCTGAGCCACCGCATTAGTGTCCTGTAGGAAAACTGTACGTGAAGATGAGAAACAAAGGAAGTCACTCCATTTTTTGGCTTTCTGGGTCCATAAGGATGCCACAACTATCATACATGGCCATGGACAACCAGCTGCGAGTGCCTCTAAGGCGGGACCCGCAAGATCAAGAAACCGTTGTGATGCTTTATCGAGTTTGTAGGTTATAGTTAGGCTGACAAAGGCAGCTAATGGCAACGGAAGAGTAAATGGCGAACTTATCCCTGCAAAAAACATCAAGCCTTCAGTGTTGATCAATAAAAGATCAAACAGTATTAGAGGTGGCAAGACGTTTATTGGGTAATGGGTCAAAATGATTTCAGTTTAGAATTATCTATTTTAGTACAAGTCATAATGGGATAGGTCGAACAGGTGGGTAGGGTCAAAATGGTCCGGGTTAAAATATGTTATATTTAGTGCAGGCCAGGTCAGGTTGGGATGTGGTATGAAAGTAAAACACATTGCGTGACTTTTATACTCAGAACGTGATATTATGCAACCCTGACCCACTCATACATTTTAAGGCTTAAAGAAAGAACCTGCAAATAGTCTTGGAACATTAACATTAGTAGCAGCCAGTATATTCCTGATATGTTCTTCAACATTCGCAAGATTAGCAGCTGGACTAGGCCAGTCTGTTCCGTTCATATTCACATGTTTCCATACACCACGAGAAACTTCAGCCGAGAAATAACTCACAATAATCGCCAAAGACGCAGGAAGAAAATCCGCCAAATCTTTAAGCCCTGCAAAAAAAACATAAGAAAGTTATACAACTATCTTAACATTTGTATAAACAAACTATATAATAAGCAGGTAGACTGACCTGTACACAGCTCACGGGAGACAGTCTGCCATGAGCACATGCTGTTAAAGCAGCATCGACCACAAATGGAACAGCTTCAAGAATATCCCAAGCAGGTAGTTTAGGTCTTAACGACATGTCTTCACTACCAGGTCCTGATGAACTACTACTTCCGATACAGAATTTAATGGTTGATTCCTATTTATTTTTCTAAACATCATAGTTAAAAGAGTATCAACAATCTGATGAACAGGCGAACGAACAAGACCCGAAAGTGTTGAAGCTAAACAAGCTTGATGTTGACGATACCATGCTTTTAGTTTTGGAAATGAATCAACGAATATATGATCAGGACACGATATTTTCGCTACTTCAGATAGTCTTTGACTATTCCGATCCTTGTATGGAGATACTAATTGGGAATTTCGCACTAATAAAAGGTATTCGGGAGTGAGTTGAGCTCCCACAGGAGGCACGTCACCAACTCCATATTCGAGTGGAGGATGGTTGAATCGCCATAGCTTTAGAAGGAGTGCAAATGCATTTGAAAATACTGCGTGTGTTGAGATCTCTTCTCCTGTTGGGAGTGTCCATGATTTGTTTGGTGCACATGATCCAAATACTTCACATATTGGCATTAAAGAACCAGCAAGCTGTGGAACCTGAAGAACACGAATAAAACTGTGTAATAAAAGAACCCTAACGAGCCTTTGGCTTGGTGGTGCCAAAGGAGTAGATAAGGTGCATGAACTAAGTGCTTAAGTCCCGTGTTGGACAAAGTTGCTATTCCAAAAAAGAAAGCAAACTTACGAGTCCATGTAGAGAAAAAATCTGAACACAGTCAACAGGTGCTATCGCAACAAGAAGTATGTTCAGCATGGGACCGTACGCTATCAGATGGCTATCGTTGCCAGAATAGTTTGCAGGTAGTGGAGGTGACAGTAATCTTGTTATGAAATACATGCTATGCTCCTGCAGTTACGATAATTCTTTAAGTCAATCAACACCTTTGATCCTTCTTATTGCTTTTCAAAAATAGAAATAAAAATACTATACCTGAACATTCCAACCTTCAATGAAAGAGGCCCCACAAAGAATAGTAGCAGCGGCTATTTTCTCGTCATCTGAACCTTTAAGTGCAATTTCGAAGACCTTCTCAAGCTCTCCTAAGCTTCCATCAAATCCATTAGCTTAAATTCAGTTGCTTTTTCATTGAGGAACCCTAAAATAAAAGGGATGATATCGTTCATGGAAATTTTATATGTATACCTTGAAGCAGGTTCAGAAACAAGAGCATTAACCATCACTGGAGTCAGCGGTGCACCTTTCATAAACGTTGACCAGCCTGGCACTTGAGTAGAGACTCCGTGAGACATTTGGTTAATGCGACCAGTAACATAACCTGGCCAAAAATATGCTGATGTGTCCAACAGGTTTCTTGCAATACAAGCCTCGACTATCAGATGGTGCAAGTTTCAGCTGCTTATCAAAACATAAAGATTGAGTAAACATAGAGTAAAAAATGGCTATATTTAGGGGTTACTTGGGATTGCTTATTTAGAAGTGCTTATCTGCTTAAAATTAGCAGATACCAACCTGCTAATTTTAGGTGTTTATTATAAGTAGTTTTTTTCCGAACACTCAACACTGCTTGTCTCCTTAGAAAGTAAGCAGATAAGCACTTAAATAAGCAATCCCAGACACGCTCTTAATCAAGTATATTACTTACAGACGTTGATTGCCACATCTTTCATGTTGACTAAGTCAAAGTACGCACTACTGCCGACACTAATGCCTGAAGTGACCAACATTGCTTTTGCAGCGGCCTGATTGGCAGCAGCAATGACGCACGGAGGTGGAGTCAACAAGCTCTCATAATCACCCAAACTTTGTAGGCTAGATACCAAGTCCATCTGACGTTTTCTTTACAATCTTGTGCAGTTTGGCTATCCATCTTGTTTTGTGGCATGTTTTCCTCGTCTTCAACTAGATCAGAAACCACCAGAGTTGTGATACACAATAACATGCTTAGCGAGTATCCAGGCGAGGCCTGGGACCCTCAATGGGATCTCTTTCCTGAAAATAAGTTATAATGATTACACACTTTAGCATTGTTAAGAAAACCTTTACAAACAAATTAGTATACTAAAACATAGACCAACCCTTTGAACAAGACGAAGCGCTGCCATCCAAAGACCAAGAAAACTTTCATGCCAAGTAGTTCCATTTAAGGCTTGAAGTGCTTTTACATGACCTGTAAAAGTAGGCATAGTTCTTATTTCAGTTATATTTTTGAAATGATTCGTTTCTTCGGGAAAAACTAAAACAGAATTGGCATTACGTGTGACGATTTCAACGGAGCTTGTTGTATCAACTTGTGTACCATCCATTGCATCTTCTAGCACAAGATCAATAGGAATCCACAAACAAGAGCCACTAACTTTATGAGAAAGACCAGCCGATGACGACATTGCTGATTGGACTTCTTGCAAGTAACTAGTTTTGTTATCTTTAGACATATCTTTACGATCATCTGATATCAGTTGAAGTAGATTTTGGTGTCATCACCTTGAATTTCTTAGAGATGAAGAGTTAACAGCAAGAACCTCAATGTCTTGAATAAAGCTACTCCAATGTGTAGGCCTGAGTATAACAATCATTATTTTAGAAAGAATTAGAATTGAAAATAACTAGTTGATGAGCAATTTATGAGCGGTGACATGAAATCTGGTAACATTGACTTTTAAGGTCAAACAAGTTACTCGTTGATGTCTTTCATCTATTGCGTTCTGAAAGTGATTATATGATCATTGCATTTCCATGTCACAAATAATCATTTTTTTCAGTGTGTAGAGGGCGTCTGGGATTGCTTATTTAAGTGATTGTTTACTTATGTAGTTATGTGTAAAGCATATAATCATTTTGAAATAAGCAATCCCAAACACCGCTAGGTTCACTGATTATTTAGGGATCATTTTCATGCAAATCATTAATTAATCAGAATTTGCCAGACGTTCAAACAATTTATGATCTCGTTATTGAAACTTCATAAAGCAAAAATCCAAACACTTTCTCCAGCAACTCTTTGTGTAATAGCTGATGTTTCGATTCTGCTTATTCCATATCATAATCACTTTCAAAAACGCAATGCCAAACACCCCACTAATTTATGCTGAAATAGGAAGTGTTAAAGGATATAAGTTCTGACATGTTTCGGCGTGCCAAAAATAGAATCCTGGAAGTTACTTTGTTTTGCAGCAAAAGCCCGATCAACTCAACAGCCATCATGGTATTTCTACTTCGCAACATCTCTTGGTATTCATTCCTCTTTCCATTGTAACTTCCGGGGCCGTCTAACTCCATATCCTGAGGTACATTCCATCTGAATTTCCTTTCCTCTGTGAGTTCAAGCAACCCCTCATCTCCTAACGCTGCCTCTACTAATTGCCATACAGTGGAAAAAGCGAACTGAAGTAGTAAACTGCCAGGATCATTTACTTTGATACAAAAAATCTGAGAAAGATGGAGAACATTGTCTATTGAATTCATGATCCTGCATAAATGAGTAAGAAACAGCGCAAAACTACTTTTAGTTATCCAAATAGAGGGGTGTTTCAGATGGCTTATTTAGAGGCTGTTTGGAAAATGCTTATCAGTTATCATCAACTGCTTATATTGTTTTCTCCTAATTCTAAGTGCTTAATTATTCTAAACTAAGAAGATGGCGAGTTTCGTCCAAACACTCAAAAGTGATCATCTACATTAAAAAAATAAAGTCAGATAAGCATTTAAATAACCAATCCCAAACATCTTCTTAAACAGCTTCTGCTTATGAGCAGAAGCATATAATGAGCTTGTTAGATACATCTTAGTAGACTGTGTAACTTGGAATTTTGCGTCACGCTAAAATAAGCAGATAAGCATAAGCACTCTTCTACATTCAAAACACTCAAAAAGTGCATTTGCTTTTTAAAAAGCGCAATAAGCAGATAAACTGTGAATAAGTACTCCCAGACACCCCCTAAGATATCACACTCTCGATGTACTGAACAACTGATATAACGCATAGAGAGAGAAGGCTTACACTTCATAATTTTGAAATTCAACATGTGACTTGAGTTTAAAAGCATGTCTTTTAAGTAGTTCCATATACAGTCGAAATGCAGCCGGTTGAGCCTGTCGTTCCGGAATAACCCTGTTTACAGTTAAACTCATTCACTTAAATTACATTTGGCACAAAAGATCTCATTATAACCAAGGTCAAAATGGTAATACTCTAACATTTTAACCAGAAGATCTAAAAACCTATGATAAATGACTCAAAAGACAAAATATAAGGGCGTTTGGTTTGTTCTTTAGGAATAATGATGGGTGTCGGTTTGGAATGAGGTGGAATGATAATGGGTATGAAAAAGCTGTATCATTACGATTGTTTATGTTTGGTTGATAAAATATGGTATGAAAAATGTATAGATATTTGAATTTTGTAGTGGAAAAAAGAGGCGTGGGAATGGATTCATAGACAATGGTGGTGTGTAATGAATCTATGACTATGATATCCCATTTCATTCTGCCCATGAAAACAAAACAAAACAAACACAGACTCATTCCATTCAACAATACCAAACGGACCCTAAATTTTGATTCCTAGAAACTGTTGATCAAAAGAATATGGATATTTCATGAGGGACCCACATATAATAACTAAAGTCCAACCAATCAAAATCAGCCCCAGAAACCAAGACATTAAAAAAGTACTAATGATAATTACAAAGTTGAAATCAAGAAACCATTAATTAGAGACCTCAAATATGATCAAGAAACCATCTTTATCCAGAAAAGCAATGAAAAACTTCAAGAAACATTAAAGACACAATCTTTTCAAGATATCATTTTCATCCAAAGATTCAAACTTTAACTAAAAATCACATAATTTTCTTATAAAGCAATAACATTTTAGCTTTAAATTCAAACCATCAAAAAATCATTTTTATCCAAAGATTCAAACTTTACTACAAAGCAATAACATATTTAGCTTTAAATCAAACCCCCATTAAGAAAAAAACCATTTTTTTATATAAAAAAAAGTTGAAGATTGGATCAAGAAAGAAAGAAACCTGTTAGCAAGAAGAGCAAGAAGAAGCAAAGGAGGAACAAGATTAAAAAGCAAAGCTTTTTCAAGAAACTTCCAAGAAACAGGATTATTATTGTCCCAACAAATGTGATTGACCAAAACATTAGCTAAATCAGGTGAAGGCAAAACCACACCATTAGAAGTCAGTTTTGAAGAAAGATGCATAGCCCATATCATTGGATCATTGCCTTTGGACTCAAGGTCCTTTAGGACAGTGTCGCATAGCAAGAACATGTTGTTGATTAATGGAAGTGCATATGTTTTTGTGTTTTTGTTTTGTGGAGAGAGAAAGAAGATTGTTGTTGTTTAAAGATGGTGGTGTGGAGTTTTTGAAAGTCAAAGTGATGGTAGAGATGAAAGTGGTGGCAGACCAAAGTACTTGAATGTTTAAGTTGAGTTTAATGGGGTTGTACAAAATGGTTTTTTAACAGAAAAGTTAAATAGTGGATCATGTGTTGATGGTAACTTTAAACAAAAATTAGATTGGTTTTAGTTTTAAGACTAGTGACCATTGTCTTTAGTAATTTTTTGGGAATGCGTATATCTATTAAAATTTAAAATTTGCATATTCTTTCAGAATGTAAGTTTTTAATCAATGATGTCAATCTGATTTAAACGTAATTTGAGTATATATACGAATATCAGTTTTAGTGGGTATATATCTGATTGTCCTAATTTTTTAAGCATTCATATCATCGTCACATGATTTCTATCATTTCATTTCTCTCACTCTCTCTGTCTTTTATTACTAATGGTCAACTTACTCCACCTTTATTAAAATACTACCTTTGCTCTGAATATCCGCCACTAATTACCCCAAGCACACTTACAAACAAAATAAAAAACAATTAAACAAAACTAAAAGGGCCCATTGCTCGATGCTAAGGACCGTGTCACCTTATGTTTGCAAAAATACCAAGTGATTAAAGAGTGACTTGGTTCAAATAGAGGAATAGAAATAAAAAAGTTAAAAGGAATGATAAGAAATGTAATGAGTATTGCATTACCCCTAAATTTCATAACCCCCAATTTGTAGGGTAATACTCCATTACCTTGTTTTGTGTAATGGTCCATTACATAATAGTATACCAGGCATAAGTAATGATTATCTTTCTCATTTCACACATCCCTTCGTACATCCAACCAAGCGTGCACAAGGTGAGAAGGGTGAGGGCGGTCACTTAGTTAGAATGAACAGTCATTGATTTCATTCTCACTCTCTTGCCATGATTTCAAAGACATTGGTTATGGTGCATTAGTTTATCTCGACTTTTTTATGTATTTATTTATTTTTTTGAACATATATAAACTTATAAATTACCTTAATTAGTTTTAATATTTAGTTTAATAAACATAAAATTTCATTAAATAATCATCTTAAGTAATGTCTTAAAGGCATCGGTTAGACAAACTTAAGTACAAAATTATAAGCAATTGTTTTCTTCAACCTTGTTTAAATACGTAAATTTAAAAGCATTTCACGTTTTGCTATAGACTTTTTAAAACTTTTCCAACACTCTCACGTAATACTTGATCGAAATAGTCTTAAATCCAAGAAAAAACGTGAAATCCTTATGTGATTTAGCTAAGTAGAGTTTTGAAGTACATATAGCACAATTTATTTTACTCCTTACTTAATTAACTTCAACATTATTTACCGATAAAAATACATCTTCTAAGCCTTAACCCTAATTCATGATATGTTCTAAAATAAATGATCAAAACTTGTAATCACTACACTCAAATAGCAAGGTATGTACATATTTATGTTATGCAATGTTTCGGTTAAAAATAACGAACTTTAGGATTTTACAAAATGTTTTGG